>OY735210.1:15412759-15680259 GCA_963457665.1 Thysanoteuthis rhombus
GTTGTTTCTATAGCGTGATAGACTAACAAATATACAGACGTACCCCAGCAAATTATATATATATATATATATAAGCTTTAAACGCAAATGAAGCTAATATACATGTTCCTATTATCAGTATTGAATACTTTGCTATTTATTATCCTGTGGTCAGCTACTAGTATAACTTAATTTTCAAGCTTCAGACTTGAGCGAGAGAAATAATGAATGAAGTTATATTGAAGATTGATTCTCTTTTGATTCTATTCTATTGTCTTCTCTCTTTCTTTCCCTTGTTCATTGCATTACAAGGTTAGTTGTTGAAGGTGACATAATGAAAGTCACGTCTGTTACCACTCTAGAATAAGCACTCGTTTCCAGTGTTTCATTTGTACATCGCATTGTAAGTGTGGATGTGGAGGGAAAATGAAAAGGGGAAATATAAGAGGAGAAAGAATCAGATAGTTCCATACCGTCAGAATAATAGCTTGATGATGATAATGAAAAGAAAACCTTGGTAATGTCTCAAGAAAGATGACTCGATTCATGTGGACTGATGAACAGTATATATCCTCTTCGAAACGTTCGCTTGAAATTCTTACAAATGAGAAACACAACAAGAACAAGCTTTTTTTTCTACTAATAATCAATCCCCTCATTCTTATTGTGAGAGAAGATATTGATATCAGCACCCATCGTATCTGGCGGTTCTCGCTGAAGATCAATGGAAGTACGCCTCCAAACTCTAGAGTTCTTCAGAGAATTTGGTTTTTGTTATACTCTTATCAGGATGGTCGCACTCCTCGGCCTTATCAATCCTTTCATGTTGTAATTGAATTTTTCACTCCAGTAGTGTCTGATCATTTTTGCAAGGGATCAAGTAATAGCAAATCTCCTCAATATCCTAGTATTTTCTTCCATGAGTTTATATCTATTGAAACAATATTGAATTCTGAATGGTTTTAAGTGTTTTTGCATCTCCAAGTCTTCTGGGGTTTGTTATGGCATCGTAATCATTGTCATCATTCTTAATTTTTTTGATTGTTGCGCTGTTTTACACATCATACACACACATATACGTATACAGTTTTGATTGTTCCTTAACACTCCATGACAGTGATATTTCATAAAGTTCACCTAAAGATTAGGTAGCACACACACACACACACACACAAACACACACACACACACACACATACACATACACACATATTTCTCACCCTTTTCGCAGAGAACCTGCACGACCTCCAACTAATGATAGATGAACTATATGAAGAAAGCAAGAAAGTTGGCCTACACATGAACTTCAGCAAGACAACGATCACGTTCAATAACCACATTAGAATTAAAAACAGATCAAAATCGAGGACGCAGAACTGGAGAAAGTAGATCTGTACATCTACCTAGGACAACGAATCTCCATGAGACCCTCAAAAAAAGAAGAAATCAGGCGAAGAATCACATTAGGATGGCAAGCCTTTGGCAGAGCTAGCTAAAACATCAAAAATAATAAGATCCCATTAATCCTAAAAAAGAAAGTTGTATAACCAATGCATCCTCCCAATAGTCACTTATGGAGCTGAAACATGGATCCTAACCAAGAGACAGACCCGCTAATTGAGAAGAACGCAACGTGCAGATGAAAGAATTATTCTGGGTCTCACATGGAAAGACCACAAGACAACACAGTACGACCGAGAATTGATAAGAGTTGGGGACATGATAGAATCCATTAAAAAATTCAAATGGCAGTGGGCTGGCCATGTTGTAAGAATGGCGGACAACCGATGGATATTGCGACTTACGACATGGGTCCCCCGAGATCACATGTGCAACCGAGGTCAGCAGGATATTAGATGGAGAGACGAGCTAGACAAATTCAGAAAGTAATGGCTCCGCGACGCCCATGATAGAGAAGTGTGGCAAATCCTTTGGAAGGTTTATGTCCAACGACAGACGTTAAAATACTGATGATGATGATGATGATGATGATGATGATGATATATATATAACTTGGTCAAAAGACTGCAAAATGCGAAGAGATCTTTCTGACTCTAGTCTACATATACATATATACTTGAGTACACAATCGATATTTCCATGTTTTATCCCATAACAATAACAATCAAAAACAATAACAATAACTATATATACATACATATATGTGTGTGTGTGTGTGTGTGTGTGTGTGTGTGTGTGTGTGTGTGTGTGTGTGTGTAACCGAAGTTTGACAATCTAATTGTTCATTCAACCAAATAGATGAGAAGCTCGAAAGAAATGCACTGGCTTTGGTGTATAGCCTTACCAACAGACGAGACTCAAGTCTGAAAAAAGTCTTTTGGGACATAGCAAAAATATTAGATTCTGCGTAATTTGATATACAGATGGCTCAAACTAAGAAAACCATTAAGCATTGAATGAAGATAATTAAATATATATCTGAGAAGACAGTATCGTGAGATCTATTCAATTATATACACATTCACGAATGAACAGACGTTGTTTGCCTACACATCCATACATGCACACATATAAACTCAGCATACATATATGTAACAAGGGGATTAAGGCATTGATATAGCTATTTACAAACTGTAACTTCATTTTGACAAAAGGGCACAAGTGTAGGACAACCGGTTTAGATCGAATATACTATAAATGATTTGCAAGACAAGCTTATCATCTATCACATGCCTGGAAGTATTTATCTACACAAAAATATTTATTTTCCTACATTATCCCTATGCTTCTCAATGCATTCAATTCAGTAGTGTATAAAAATCACACAGGACAAATATTACACAGTTTTACATTTGGATTAGAATCCCACTAGTAAGTGTTTTCGGGATTTTATGATCCAACTGGATTTACATACGTAAGGGATTGAAATATGTATCGATGTGTCTGCACAAGCACGAACGCACAAAACACACGCACGCACACATGCATATATATAGATGTATGTGTGTGTGTGTGTGTGTGTGTATGTGTGTGCATGTGTGTGACTTTGATCAAACACTACGTTCAAGGAAGAGGATTTTGATTTATTAAATACTGTTTTTTTGTCTTTTTACAGAATAACGGATTTCAGGGTCAGGTTGATGTGAAAATTGACCAAACGTCATTTCTGATTGAGTATTTTCGACTAAGCTTTAATAATAATAACAACAACAACAACAATAATAATAATAATAATAATAATAATAATAATAATAATATATATATATATATATATATATATATATATATATATATATATATATATAATAAACTACAACAACATCCCCGTACATATGCCAAATACATACAAAATTATACGTAACCGTTAATCTTTTATAGCTATATTTAGCACGTGTTGATTTCCCACACTAATCGTGACTCGTTATTTTCTCCAATACTCCTGGACTTTGCTCGGTATTTTAGCCGATTGCATAATCTGCATGAGATTTTTGTCACGACGTACATAGCTCAAAAAAAGAATTACTTTAATTCTGAAAGTGTATGTTGGTTTAGGAAAGGCTAGCAGCATTTTTCGGGTGCTTGCAAGGAGTAGTATGATTTTGAGAAAGCTTGAGGCTGGGCTGTCAAACATACCGTCACAATTCAAGTCTTTCATGTTGGTCACAAGAGACAGCTAACTTCGAACCTAGACATTGTGACAAGCAGACATAGGGTAAGGTTAATTTTAAGTGGTCTGGAAACGATCAGAAATTCCCTACATAAATCAACAGTAATCACTTTTTTGCTTTCTGTCCTTTAAAATAGAACAGGGAACCTGTACTAAAGTGCAGTACTATGAAAATGGTGAACATTTTTCAAAATTGTCTATTCAATTTTTACACTGCCTTTTAATAGAAATTGAGACTTTCCTAATCCTTGAATCGTTACCAGATCCCACGATGACAATATTTGACAAGCATGTTCAATAATCTCTACTATAAAAAAAAGGTTTGATTCTTCCCTGCTACTTTGATGGATATCACGACTCACAAGATTGATCCCAAGAGATCACATGTGGAACCGAAGCCGACGGAACACAAGATGGAGAGATGAACTGGACAAATTTAGGAAATACAGGCTCTGCGACACCCACGATAGAGAAGTATGGCGAATCGTTGGAAAAATCTATGTCCAACGATGGACGAGAAAAGACTGATGATGATAATTTCTCCAAGAAGTAAGATTAAATAGACACACTGTAGGGAGCAAGAAGTCTTAAAATGGCATGCTATTTCATTTGAGGTAATACGGCCAGGGTAAGATCAGGCCAAGTTTCTTCGATCCAACTTGGTCACAATGGGGTCAATAATGGTTTTAAATTCCCTTTTTACAGAATACTACGATAAATGCAGAATCAAAAATGCATAAGAACGTGTATTAATGTTTGTTTTTTCGTAGTTTAATCAGGGTTTAAAGATTGCATAAGATAATTTTGAAATAGGAACACAATAATTTTCATAGTACTCTTGATCTTTCTCAAAAGCGTAGCGGCGTAAAGCAAACTTCCGGAAAGCTGGTGTTACCTGAAGTTGTCATTTTGAAGACTTAAAAAAGTGTCCAACTGCTATATATATTCATGACAACTTCATGTTTGGGTTTCTTCTTGGCTGGGGGAGTGGTCAGAAAAACCACTAAAAAGGTTATTGAGCATCTACTTCTAATAAGTCGCTTGTTTGTTGACCATTTCTTAGTCACCATGACAACAGCTTTCATAATATACAAATGTGAGTTACTCATTAGAACGCTTTCCTTCCTATTATGGCAAACAGCAACTTGCTGTGGGTCTGTTTGCTGTATTAATGTTGCGTTGCGACATAAAAGAAACGTCAATTAGAGAACAAAATCCCCTTTTCCTTGTCCAGTGTCGCTGCTTCTATTGGCTTGTCCATCTTTTCTCAATCTATAATTATTGTTGTTTTCTAGGTAGAAGATTTATAAACGAAATTATCGTCGAAATCTTAGAAGTAGCATTCGAATTGGTCCATTTACTACTCACACTAGTATCTTCGTTTTTGTTTTTTTTAATTTTTCAGGACTCTTACGTTTTAACCGGTAAATCCACTGGCCTTCCTAGCATTGCATGAAGTTCTGAAATGTATTACTGATATTATTCCATAAATTATTCACGTTAACATCCCGATCTCTGTCGTTTTGATTACTTTGTTTCTCACTGTATGTACTGTGGTCGTCTTATTGTTCCCTTAAGTCTCGAGATGTAACGTTATCATTAATCCATTAATTGGTAACTTTAAAATCATCTTCGTTGTTTTGATAATTCTATTTCTCCAGGTATGCACCCTTTCATTATCAATACTGGGTCAAGTTCAGATATATACTCTCGTCATTTAACATGAACTATTTGCACAAGGATCTCAGTCTTTGTTGTTTTTAATCCTGTGATTCCACCGGTGTACACCCTGACCTTCCCAGCTCAGCCTGAATTCCTGACATAAACTATTATTATTATTCTAGGAATTATTCAGAATAACGTCTTAGTCTCAGTGCTGTGGATAACCACTGCTTATCATCACCAATCACATCAAAAGTGACTAGGCCCGAAAGGATCAACCAAAGCCCAAGATAATTGCCAATGTAATTACAACGAAACTGTCTTTGCAATTGTGTGGAAGGTTAGAGAAGGAAACAGACTGAATTATCAAAGAACAATCGATACTTTCCAAACTTTTACGGATAGAACTGTACATATATTATTACTCAAAGACCTGGCCAAAGAAAGATGGAGGCTGGCATTTTCTTGTCTGTCATAAATGCTCTATTGCCTAACTCCTATGTTCCTAGTAATGGAACTGGCTGCTGATGCTGTCGTTCCTTGACGGGCCAATCACTTGGTGACTCAGCAATAAGTAATTGCAGTATTTTACACCAACGTCTTTTCACCAAGTGTTTTTTGGATGAGGGTTGCCGACTATTTTCTTTTTCTTTTCTTTTTTTTTTTGCCTACAAAAGTTTTGGAGATCTCAACACACTTTTGATCAGCGTATCTCGACAACCACCTTTCCTTAATTATATGTACTACATAAGTGCTTTCAGGAAACTATCTTATATCGATCTCAATAATATTACCCTTCAAAATGAGCCACTGCACAAATAAGATGAGGCTAAACTACTCGTAATACTCTTGAAATATTGAAAATATAGAAAAGATTTCGGAATTATTTTAATTGAAACAGTGAATTAGTTTTCAACAGATTTTGAACAAAATCCAATTTTCTCTTCAAAAGTATCCGAAAAGGCCTTGATGTGCAAAACATCTGCAAAAGTACCGGTCGAAAAGTTGTTAGTGAAAAAAGAAGTTGGATATATTAAGGCAGGCATTTCACGGAAAATACAACAGGAAAATATTCCTTTTAAAAAGCACACAGATGCCAGACACATACAAAAAGCCCCAATTCGTGTGCACATATACATATATCAGAGCATACATTTAAAACTAAAATTGCAGTGGACTGGGTATGCTGCAAGAATGGCAGACATCTGAAGGACATTATGACTCACAACATGGATCCTCAGAGATCACATGCACAACCGAACTCAGCGAAGTATTAGATGGAGAGACAAACTAAACAAATTCAGAAAGTAATGGCTCTGCAACGCCCACGATAGAGAAGTGTGATGAATCCTGGGGAAAGTCCAATCCAACGACGGACGTCAAGAGAAAGATGTTGAAGGTGGGGAATTAAATAGTAATGATTATATCTTTCACTCAACTCCATTACCATCACTACTAACATCGCACAATCTAAGGTATACATTGGGTTTTCTTATCTTTATCACAGCTTCTGTGTACATTGTATCACACAGATGGAGTGATAACGTATTAAACGTATCCACTCCACTTCGTTATCTCAAGATGTATTACAGGAATGGAGTGATAAGCTATATATGTTTCCCTGCCTTCATCACCGTTTTAAAAACATTTTACTGCAAAGACGGAGTGTTAAGATATATAACGTATTTACCCACCTTCATCACCGCCTTTGTTAACATCAGATCTCACAGATGGTGTGATAAAGTAAACAATGTATTCACTCACCTCTAAGACCGCTATTGTGAACATTTTATAACAAAGACGGCCTTATAAGGTACACAACATGTTTACCCACCTTCTTTACAGTTTTTTTCTGTGACCATTATATCAAACAGATGGAGTGGTAAGGCATGGACCGTGTTTACCCGCCTTCAATTCGGCTCCTGTGTTCATGATATCACACGGACGTCATGATGATGTATAAGTCGTTTTTACTCACCTTCAATACCTTTTCTCAGTACTTTTATACTATGCAGAGATATACGGCGCATATGGCATTATTTTAACGACCTGTTGTGGTCGGAAAATATCGTCCAACCTGAATCATACTCGTACACGGATGCATTGATCCAGTGTTGCACCCTCTGCATCGTTGCACACTTGTAGGACGAAGGGCAAAAAATGTCCACGTAATGTAAATCCTTCGCGCATTTCTGCACGGTGTCAGGGTCGCTTCGCTTGGAAAAGAGTTGGCTGATTAAGTGGCAGCCATGCGTGGGACCAACAGGGCTGGAGTCGATAAACAAGACTGCAGACCTTATGAGAGGAAAATTAATGAAAATACATCCGATGATTCAGAAGCAATGAGGGGCTTCGATGGCAGTAAATAGGGATTAGTAATAATTTCAAAAAGAAAGGAGGTTGGGTGCGGGAAATAAGAGAGATTAAAGAGAGAATGAAATGAACAAAAGGAATGATGGATAGAAGGGAGTGAAAGGAAAAAGGCATTAAGGAAAAACATGGATAGAGAGAAAAAAGTAGAAAATATTGCTCGAAAAAAAGAATAGTCTGAGGAAATAGAGGACAAGATCAACCAAAATGAAAAAAAGAAAGAAAGAAAGAAAAAGAACACGAAAGGGAGAAAGAGAAAAAAAAGGAATGAAAGACGATTTGAAAAAAGAAAGAAAGAGGGAGTAAAGGGAGAAAGTGATGTACAGAGACAATAAACAAAGGACTAGAAGATTAGAAAGAGAGAAGGAGATGGAAGGGGAGAATAAAAGCTGAATTTGAGGGAAAAGGGAAAAGCATTGATATTTTCCGGATAGAAAAACTGAAAGTTACCCCAACAAAAAAAACAAAAAAAAACGGAATATATTGAAAGGAAGAAATAAAAAAGGAGAAAGACAGGAGAAAAGAAGGAAAAAAAATGACAAAAACAACAACAATCAAAAAGCTCAAGAAATAACTCAAAGAAAAAGCAGAAAAAGAGAAAAAGGAGGGAAGAAAGAAAGGAAAGAAAATGACCAAAACTTTGAAAGAGAAAAAAATAAGAACCGTCTGATGAAAGAAGATGCAAATGGCTAAAAAAGCAGACAAAACAGAAAAAAAGGACGGTGGGGGGGAAAGAAATAGGGAAGAGAAGACAAGAGGTTAAAGTTGGGCAGAGTAAAATCAAAGGGAGAAGAAAAAAGAGATGAATTGGGAGAAAGAAAGATGGATGAATAGAAATACAAAAAAGAAACAGAATGAAGGAAAGAGACTCAGTAAAAAGGGAACAGACGAATGAAGAAATGAGAATACTATCTGAAAAGAGAGAATGATGGAAACAACGACAGAAAAAGAAAGAAGGAAATATTGCTCAATCACTGAACGGAAACTGGAGCTTTGACATCGACCAAAAACCAGGAGTTCAACCAAGGTTGACCCTGGTGACAAAACCAAATAACTTTTCAGCCATTAACTAAGCTTCATATGGATATATCATGCAAATATAATTGTTCGTCTGAAATACACCTAAGATTCAAAGCACAAAATGGTCACTTATTTTAGTGTCCGTAAAAGACCAAGGAGGGTAAAAGCTTTTTTAATGAATTGTGGGGAAATTGGTCCCGATTATAAATTGTTTCACACCTTTGCTCATCCGATGTTACAATCAGGAACAAATAAGAAAAATCGGAGGATGTTTAGTCCAAAATATGCTTCCATTTATTTTCTAATCTTTACAATCGGAACAACCTGACCTGCATTCTGCAAAATGGGCTTCGACTGCCGATAATCTTTTTACATACATAAATATTCTTTTTTTTTGTTCATTCGTTGCGCACAGCACACAATACATTTCATCACACACCACTGATATATACATATATATATATATATCAGCTACAAAGAGAGTACATCAGAAAACGTCTGGAAAAGCCGATATAACAACCACAATATGCCATTAGAAAATAAAATATACGAAAACAACAAATAATCTTCGAAACATATGGAGAATTAAAAAAGACAGAAAAACACCTGGAACGTATGGAAAACTGATTAAGCAGACTGCACCGTACAAAACACTTAAAACGTCACACTCTGCTTCTTAAAAACATTGATAATGAAAAATTATTTATTTATTAATTATGTATTAAAAAGAACAAAGATAATTTAGGAATGTACACATGAGAATAAGTATCTACCAAAACATTTTCTTAGAGAGAGGGGGACTAATTGATGATTTGGGGAGTTAGGGCAGCGCAGACGAACCACATGTACCAAATGCTTCTTTGCAGTGATCAGTAACCGTTGGTGAAGTCACTGCATATATTAGTGGACCAATAACTCTTTAGCGTGGCAAAATTATTAGTTGAATTTCGATCATATCTACATTTGTGTCTTTGTGTATTAATTTCATGCAAATGCTGTTTTGAAACATCATTATCAGTATCTTTGAGTGCCTTGGTAATACCTCACATTATCGCCTCCGTCACAATGTAAAAATACTAGCACTGCTCCACGGTGGGGTGTCTTCTGAAGTTTTGTTCAATGTTGATCAATGTTACCATTGGAATTTGTGAGACTAAATTGCTAATCATGGCTCTGTGGCGAGGCATGTGTTATTATTGAAAGTGAGCTTTGTGCATAGGAAAGTATCAATGGTGGAGAACCCAGTTAGGATTGAATTCACTGTAGAAGAAATGAGCTTCAATACTACCTCACAGTAATGAGTCCCACCTGCTAAATTCTGTTGTTTTTTTTTTTCACCTGGAAAACGTTGTCAAGTTCTCTTCTCAGCGTTTATTCAGTATACCTTCCCCCAGATTAATTTTGATACTTTACTCATTAGATATTCATTCTCCTAAAAAAAACTAGTCATATTTCCTGCTCTTCAAAACAATTATTCTCTTTTTCTCTCCCAGAGTTTAATATGCTTCTTTCTCTTTCTTTCTTTCTCTTTCTCTCTCTTTCTCTCTCTCTCACTCTCTCTGTATTCAACTCTCTTCTACCCAACACGAATTCTATCTTTTATATGTATAGAACTTTCAAAATATATCTTTGCTTTTCCCTCATATGCCCCTTCATTGTGTCTCGCTAACACAGGGAGGCAAGCATGCCTACATGCAGTTACAGGGGCACACAATTCGCGTGTGCAACCGCAAAAATGATCGATGCATTCCAAATGTTATTCGCAAGGCTGAAAGTGATTCGTATATGTTTTTGTCACGCTGCATTGACTGTGTTCATATTATGAAGCGTCGAGGCGTGAATGGATGCAATGAACGAGAACTGCCATGGTGCATTAGAGAAACTGCCTACAACAAACACTCACCTGGATATTGCCTCGTTCAACGGGCAAAAAATAGCATATTGATTAATGATATTCATGACAATAACAACGATGACGATGCATAAGAAGACAATGATGATTTTGATGATGATGATGATGATCAATAATAATAATAATAATAATAATAATAATAATAATAATAATAATAATAATGAGGAAAGTGCTAGAAATATGAGATTTACTACCCCTGCTATTAGTAGTGACCAAACAGAGGAGAAAAAAAGCAAAACACACAGACACACACACATACACACAAATGGTGATGGAAGTAGGAACCACAGCTCTGCTGTGATAGGTGATGAAAAGATAAGAAGAGGGCTGGAGATCTGAGGAGACTTACTGTCACTCTGCTTTCAGTAATAACCATCGGACAACCGGTGTGACACAGTAAACAACAGCACCGCTGTTAACTGCGAGAGTGTTGGGAGGAAGACAAGAGACCTAGGGAAAATTGCCGTCACTCAGCCTCCAACTGTGACCTCAAAGCCACTGGTGTGAAAATGAATGAATAAATAAACGAATAATAATGATAACGATTCACCTTCGACAATGTGAGAAAATAGTTCAAGTACAAAATAACGGCTGCAATCAATGCAGAATATATATATATATATGTGTGTGTGTGTGTGTGTGTGTGTGTGCGTGTGTCAGTGTGTGTGTGTGTGTGTGTGTGTGTGTTTGTGTGCGTGTGTGTATATGTGTGTGTGGTGTTTGTCAAATATGGATGCGGATGTGTCAGCAGATAACAGGATGAAGACGAAAGTTAAAAAAAAGAAAATTCAATATCGACTGGGTACTCAGTTAACCACAGGGAATGAGGATTGCAGTTGCAGTTAGGACAATCTCTAAGACGCAAAAATTAAAAAATAAAACGCAACTGAATTAATAGTTGAGGCGATCTAGATCCTGGCAAATATATCGAGGAAAGTTTTATGAATTCGAGGAAACATTTTCTTTTAACCCTTGGGATAATCACCTGGCACATTCGTGTAATTTTCCAAATGAGAACAGTAGGTTTATCTTGACAAATCTGCAGGAGGGATTTGGATTTTAACACCAACCGCTTGCATTGACTGGAAGTGCCAAAACCACTTGGCAGGGCCCTTTTAAACACACGTGCACATACTCATACACACATGCACACAAAAACACACACACACACGCTCACACACACACATAAATATATGTATATATATATATGAATATATCTTATATTATTATATAATTTTGCGCCGATAATTCAGTGTACATTAAACACAACGCAGTGTCGGTTTAGCACAATGGACGATCAACACGCAAAAAAAGTTCAACACAAAGATGATACTGAGTGTTGTAAGTATAACGGAAGATATTCTCCTCTTAGGGAAATATTTGAAGACATGTTTGTAAGACGCCACGTACATCAGTACATATGTTCAGAGATATTTTTTTTTAAAATTTGCTTATCACTCTCCAAGGGCAAATGTAGAGAAACAAGATGACTATTGTGTTAGTGTTCTAAAAAACCCCAGATTATCTGCCTTGAAAATCAGCATTTGAATATTTTCTTCCTCGAGAATGACAATGTCTGTTGGCTCGAGGTGAGAACCATGCAACCATCTTTGCAAATATACAAGCTTCTGACTCTAAATAGGCATTGACATATAATTTTTAGAAGAGTCACCATTATTGCATGAGCTGTTCAGACTCTTGAATTCAATATTTTTGCTCTTTCTATGACCTCAAACTTAAACTGACCCATACATCCACAGCTTGTTAGCAAGCTTTCGGTAGAACCAGTTCAAAATTTAGCAAGTCCCATTAATCCTAAAAATGTTGGTATACAACCAATGCATCCTCTCGATAGTCACCGACGGAGCTGAAACATAGAACTTTACCAAAATATTTACCTCAACGCTGTGAACTAAGCAATACAGACGAGAAAACCGTGCTTGACCTCACATGGAAAGATCACAAGGCAACACAGGGTGATAGAGGAAAGACAGGGTTCAGAAAGCTGGAAGGGCAACCGGCTGGCTATATTGCGAGACTGTCAGAAAACCACTGGATATCCCGACTCACAACTTGGATACCAAGATCTTACACGCAAAAATGTGACTGGCAAAATATTGCATGGAGTGACGAACTATACACATCCATAAAAAGTATTCGCTCCGCCACACCCATGATGAAGAAGCTAGGCGGATCTTGAGGAAGGTCTATGTCCAACGACGGATGCTAAAAGGATGATGATGATGATGATTTCTAAATCTTCTCCAGGTCTAAAAATCGCTAAGGCAAAAAGATTGGGCTGCCAGAATGTCCCTCTTACCTACACACGCTAACAAACGACACACCACATACGTACATGGAGCACAGCACTGCTAAAGCCCAGTCGAGATGAACGAGACAAAAAAAAAAAAAGGAAACATTTCCAAACTCCCCTTAATGGTTGCTGTCTTCCCCTGTTAACATTTGCCACTTCCAAAATACAGTATATTTTTTTCATTGGTATAGATACCATAATAAATAATGTTACGATGCAAACGTTTTGTCAGTACTGACACCTTAAAGTTGGCGACGCACCCCTACACGCCTGCACACACACACACACACACACACACACACACAAACAAACAAACACTTGCACATACATACTCACGGTCAAATCCGAAAATGGTGGCTAATGTAAAGACAAGTTCGTCCCTTTCTCTGGCTGTATTTGGTAGTACTGCGGCATACCTTTGCTCATAACTTATTTCGAAGTTTTCCTGTCATACTTTGAAGTATTTTGGAACAATTCCCAGAGCCCCATTAATTATGGAGATGACATCCACTTTTTACCTCCGTCAGATTCTCACTGTGGTTTTCCGACATAAATATATAATATATTTATTGCATTTTCCCTCCCTTATCAACAGTTATTTGGTTTATTAGTCTGGGTAGATTGACAGTTTGTTCCCACCTAGAATAATATTTGTTTCATATCAGCAAGGCGTAATGTCATTGTCCGTCGGAGAAAAGAAATAACATAAAAAAAAGCTATGAGAGCCGGACGAGCACTGACGAACGTATAATTTAGGAGGATTATTTCTAATGTATTCAAGAATTTATTTATGGGCTTAATCCAAATGCTGGAGTCAACAAAGATATCTGATGCTCAAAAAGATTACTCTCATCTTAAAGGGATTTTTAGCTATATCCCTCATTCAATGATTCCATTATTAACATCATCATCGTTGTACACATTTCTCCAAGGAACCATTGTTACTATCACGAATGACTTGTTTCTCTCCCACTTTATTTGTGGTACTTGTTTACGTCTAGAAGAAGTAAATGTGATCGTTTTAAGCTTTGGAATTCCTTAGAGGTGATATTGTCGCTAAAATTAATTTGTTTATAACTGCATTTCCATCTTATTTTATTTGTTTGATTATACTTAGTAATAGTAGACATAACAATCTTATGCTCTTCGAATTTCTGAGAGGAATCATGGCTATTATAATAGATATTTGACTATGGTTTTAATGTTAATTTTATTTCTGTTGCTTCTTTCGCAACGCACGTATAGTTTTTAAGTAAGCAGCATGGATGAAAAATGAAACGAAGGGGTTCCAACGAGAATTGAAGTTCTGCCCCTTTATCCTTGAAGGTCTGTATTACTCTCCTTTATCTGATCATAATAACCATCCATATCTTGCCGTCCACTTTTCAAAGAAAATCATACAACGTTCCATTAATTTTTTTGTCGCTTGGCTTATGTGAAATTCATACACCAAAGTGACTAAAATAACCTGAGCAGGTGAAAATGATTTCAACCGTTCGATTTTGATTTGTTGAGTATGTTGGTTATCTCTTGCGTCGTATATTGATGATTTTCGTCCTGTTAATATCCTGGATAAATTGCTATCAACTTCAAATGGTTAACCCAACCGTAGAATCTTATCCAGCAAGAAATCTCCTTGAAGAAAACTTGAGAAAACACTCCTGTCACATTCGATAATCCACACTACCTTCTTCATAAATTCCACGAATCATATTTGCATTTGCATCGCATGTTTAGTTTTCTTTTAAAAAGTATGCATAATAAGCCGCAAATATGACACGTTTTCCCCGTCTTAGATGTTGGAATGGAAACGAAGTACTCCAATTTTGACAATTTAAAAGCAATACATATTGATAAGATAGGAGTCACAATCCCATTAGAATTAATTTTTTTCTACGAAGTTAGTAAAAACTAAACGCCCTTAATACCATCTAACGACAAACAAAAGGAATTTTTGAGTCAACACAATAATTCTTAGAAAAATAAAATTCAAGTATTGTGAATTGAAAAATTCGAGGGTGACGCAGTTATGACTCAGATAAAAACGAAGTCAAAATAAATCTATGTACTTATATCTCACGTTATTGTGAGATGAAGATGGTATTTACACATATCTATTTAACATAAGTCGAAAAAAACAGAAGTTAATTAATTTATTTTGCATTTTTTTTTCAACGTTTCTTTTTTGATAGTCTATCTTTAGTTGGAGCTTATAAAAGTTCTCTGCAATGTCGTCTGCAAATCTGAGGTTGCTCAGATAATCGCCGTCTATTTTGATTCCTTTACTTTCCCACTCTAGTCTGAAGCAACGCACACATGAAAGAATTATGCTGGGCCTCACTTAGAGAGACAACAAAACAGCACACTACATCTGAGAAAAGACAAGAGTCAGGGACGTCATAGAATCTATTAAAAATCTCAAATGGTAGTGGGCTGGCCTCGTTGCAAGAATGGCGGACAACTGATGGACATCGCGACTCCTCCGAGATTACATGCGCAACCGAGACTGGCAGAATATTAGATGAAGAGAAGAACTAGACAAATTTAGAAAGTACAGGCTCCACGACACACATGATAGAGAAGTGTGGCGAATCCTGGGGAAGGTCTATATCCAATGACGGACGCTAAATGACTGATGATGATGATAATGGTGATGATGATGATGATTTGAAAGTCATACAACGAATAACCAAGTTGATATCCTTGTCCATTTGTAACATATTGTAAGAGGGGAGACCAAGCAAATATCATTACGCCTGACTCAGTATGTGGAAAATAATCAATTATGAACTCAATATTCTTGCCTGTTTTAACATGTTTTAATAATATTAAATCGTTAATTGGGTTTGTATTTGATCCATTGAATGTGAAATCAAGCTGTTTTCTCAGTCGTCCTTTCGAAACAAGCTCGGTTAACCACAGATATCACACCTGAATGGGTTTCTGAGACACTTGTGATCAAAATATCCTGCTGAGCTGTATTCATTGAAATATATGAGTACAAATATGTATATATACGCAGATAACAGATCCGAAATTAATTATATCCTGGTCTATGATGGTAGTAATTTAGATTCTAATTCTATAGTCCAAGAATAGGTATTTCCTTTCTGATCGTTGGAGTTGTCTGCATCAGAGAACATATAGTATTCCAATCAGGCTGTACACAGACGTCTTCTGTGATCAACTGGATCGTTTTTCAATGCTGAACGTTAGGTTTTAAGTCAATAGAGATTATAAGCGTTTTGACAATCAAATTCACCAAATCCATCAACTGTGCATTCGAGAATAAATTTAGCAGAATAAGCCCCCCATAAATAGTCTCCTCTATTCAAACTAGCTGCAATTATATCTACCACCGACGAAGTCAGTCAGAATGACAAGTTTTACCGACTTTATTACTGTTATGAAGAGTCAAAAAATCTTACGTCAGTTGGACCTCCTTTGAGGGTAATGGAATAGGACTGAGAGAAAGTTTGATGATCTAAGTAGATATGTCTGCAAAGACTTTCCATCCCTACATCGTCTGTCTCGTTAATGATACATCACAAAGGTTACCAGATTTGCCCAGAAATGGACGTCACTTGAGCTTTATCAGAGAGACTTACCCAAAACAGAAATTGGAATAGCATCGTATATGGAATTCGAGAGAATCTCGAAGCAGATGTTTGATATTTGCTTTTGAGGTTAGTCCATAAAAAAGGCTGGTATTAAATCACAAGGACCTGTTTCAAGTGACTGGTATTCAACCTCTGACTTCAGACTCGTCATATTCAAAAATACCTAGTTTGGGTAAGACTTCGAGATAGAACTTGGATTATTTTCCTTTCTGGCGAAATCTGACGACCCTGGTTTATACCCTGTAGAATATAGTTATGTTCATGTTTAATTTAAACAGAGTAAGGGCAGGCACTATATATCCGAGAGTATGTTCACCAAAATGACTTCTTCAGGGAATAATTTGTCCATTGATTAATTAGTTTTAAATGGAGGAGTGGCTATTTGAAGTATTCATCAGTAATATGCCATACACTAATAACTTGAATAGTGTAGTTAATTTTTTCCCAAATGCACCTTCACTGTTCAAAACCTAAATGTTTTTTATCACAATTCAGTGTTTGTTATTTACAGGTCATGATCAGATTCAAATTTTTGTACGGCAATTACTTAATCGTAGTACATAAATATCTGCTCAAAATCAAAACTTTATCATTGACGTCATTGTTATATGTACCCCACTTTATTTTAGTTGTTTGTTTTATAAGTGGAAAATGTTGTGATGGGTTGTTTCCGGAATAGGCTAGACACTAGTTATCTCCCACAAACGTGGTTATTTGTACAGTAACTCCTGCCTTCCATAATGTATCACTCACGGCAACTTAGACCTGACTCATCAAATTGATGCGCCAATGTGTGTACAAATTTTTCTGTCTGGCTGTTTGACAGAGTGTTGTACAGCAGAGTTGTTCTGTTTAATGATTTAGTAATAATGAAAATCCATACTGTCTCAGGCTTGCAAATAGCTCACATGAGAACAAAATAATGTAGAACCTCAAATACAACGGACAATTTTCAATGTTTTATAATGACTTGAACAACTAGTATACATTTACCCACTTTATGAACAGTAGGTCCATACATACGTAGTAGAGACGTTTTCTCACCGAGTTATAGCAAGATAAGTTTTTGATATGCTCATACGAATTAAAATCAAATCAAAGGAAAACACCGAATTCCTGATACATTGGCAAAATTCAGAAGTGAACATAGCTCAATCCCCCGTCCACGTGTTACCAATCAAAGTCACGAGACCGGCGCTGCTTGTGCTCTGTTTTAGGTTAGGCACATCTGAACTCAGTCAATTCAGCGTATCAAGAGTAAAACTCCTTTTGGTAGCCGATACCATTCTCCTGATTCAATTTTACTGCTTCTTGATTATCTACCGTTTGTTTTCGCAAAACACAGTGATCTAAAATCTATGAGTCGCCGTGGATCTCTGGATATGTTGCAAATCAAGTATTTTTTCGTAAATCATTCAAGAGATATTTTCCCTGGGTCTGTATCACTGCAGGCACGACTTTATATAATAGGTTTGGGAAACAAACGCATGCTGCATTTTTTTTCAAAAGTGTGTCCCCGACGCAAAAAGTTTGGAAAGTTCTTCCTTAAGACATTAATGTTATACCACAATATTAGTGACCCAGATTCTGGACAATAAACACAATATTCTGAGTCGGAGACGTTTCAATGGACTCCACGATATCATTGTTGATGTTGTGGCTTTTTTTCATTTTACGATTATGAAGTTGTCTTGAAAAGCAGCCGCAAAAACAAAATCAGCAGATATATCAAAATTTTAACGAGAAAGAACAATTTGTCTTAGGTTACGGCCATATCACGTTGGACAAGCTGGTTCCTTTACGATCACTGAAGTCAAGCAACATTGTGCCTGATCAGTATCTATGGGTGACCATATGGGTAGGTATTATTTAGTGATTCTCTAGTGTCAATCCAATTAATCCCCTCAAGGAGTAGACACATCGTTACAGTACGCTTGATACTGTGGCCAAAGGCCCTCTATACCAACATCAGCCTTTTAGCGTCCCTCATTTGACAAAGACCTTCCTAAAGATTCGCCAGACTTCTTCATATTGGAAATCGCAGAGCCAGTACTTTCTGTAATCTAGCTCGTTACGCCATCTTACTTTCTATCGTTCACGAGTTCACATATGTTGTGAGTCGTGATGTCCAGTTGACATTCTTGCAACAAGTTCAGCCAATTGTCATCTGAGTTATCTAACTGTTTCTATGATATATCGGATTATTGTCTTTTGTTTAATACACTATGCTGTCTTATGATCCTTGGAAATTGTGCTTGCTCTATCAGAGGCTTGCCAAGCTAGTGTGATTCTTCACTTTATTTTTTCTTCTTCTGAAGACTTCATGCAGGCTCGCTTTCCTAGACAAATGTAGTGGTCTACTCTCTCCGAGTCCCCGTTTTCGATTTCAATCGTTCCATCTTTGTTCCCAAGATGTTTGTTGTACATGCAAATCATTTTGCTGAAGTTCATGTGGAGGCCAACATTCCTGATTGTATTATTCAGTTCGTCTAGAATTATTTGAAGATCATGAAGGTTCTGAACAGAGAGGACGGTGTCAGCAGTAAATCTTGGATATCTTGGGTATTTGCCGTCTATTTTGATTCCCTTGTGTTCTTATTTTTATATGAATGAGTCTTTTTTGAATTTGTTTGTTGCGTTGAATTTTAAATGGAGCTGTTTGCTTGATCTCATCTCAAGAAAAAGACTTGATCTCAAGGCTTGTATTTCTATTGCGTGCGTTTTATCAAGAAGGACATTTATTTGAGAGTCAACGAAGAGAAACTGGTGTCTTAGCAGAAACAATGAAATCATAATCAGGGAAAATAGTTTTGGGCCAAACATTTCTTTGTTTGAGTGTCTATAACTTCTGAACTCGGTTAAAATTCGTTCGTTTCATTTTTCTGCACCGGTGTTAATAGCCAGAATGTTCGCATTTTCTTGTAAACACCCTTCATTATCAGATGTTGACATTGTATATTTAAATTTTTTGTTCTCAGAAATTGATTTAGCCAACTAGCAAAATATCTAAGAGGGAGTGTTTAATCATATGGACACAGAAAAAAAAAGTCGACTTCTTACTGTGGAGCAATTTTTAGCAAAACAGTCTCAACTATATCGTTCCATGAAAAAATAAAAAAAATGGCTGCCATAGGATGCCTTTTTGCAAAAAATTCAACCCTAATTATACACTCGAACATTTTTTTCAACTGTATCAGATGACGATGGCATTAATAAATAAATTTGGGCTTTGGAGCAATTGCTCAACATTCATTGAACAGGCTGTATAATATGTTCCTTAATCATATAACAATTCATACTAGTTTGATTCGCGTTTGATGCCCAACCACCTCGGTACTGTGTCAGAATAAGCTACCATTGGTAAGCAATTGTTTGCAAGTTAGCCACGTTGACCATCACCTTTGTAGCGACTTCGATCTTCATATAGGATATAAACACACAGAAGAAACAAAGGGAGAAAGAAACAATCGAAACACGTCTTTATTTATAATTATCACAAACATAACAAATGTAGTTTGCAAAGCATCAACTGTAAGCTTTGTCTTTTGCAAATACTTCCTCGATTGTTTTCTGATCTATATTAAAAAAAAACAAACAAACGAGAAACCTTGTTACTAATTGCTGCAACCTGGTCAATAAAATCAAAGGGGCAATATTTAAAAGTCACTAGAGCCTATGGATTCACGTTACTTTGACTGGTATTATAAAGCTGGGAAGTTTTAGGTCGAATTCTATCAGACGATGGCTAACAAATTGGTTTTACTAAATTATACCCACTTGTAATTATATCTATATTCATTGGGTTCTCAATTATTTCGATTCTGTCGGAGACAAGGATGATCTCTGTGAATAACTCGGCGTCTCGCAATGAATCAATGGTTACCAAACTATTCCCGCTGACCATACTAATGAAATGATTTTAATCGTTGCAATAAGTTCATTACACTTGTTGTATCGTGTTGGACGGGCTAAAATCGGTAAATCTCAATACAGATCATTGCTATTTACGTAATCCTGCGGCATTCTCTAGAAGTTTTGACACTATATGCTTGTAAAATCTGCAATATTCACTGACTATGGAGCTTCGCTTGAGAAGTTGCTGTTCTCATAATACATAGCGGAAGTGGTTCTACGAACGGAAACGGAAGCAGTATTGTGCGTTCGTGTTAACCGGAACACCTGGCAGATTTCCGAAATGAGTTTTATTGTTTGAGCCAGTCCATTTTCAAGCAAGCTAATGCCAGGTCGGAAAACAGGGCCTCCCATTAATTATATCTAATGAAGCCGACAGGTGCCAAAGGGAATAGGATATTGAGGGGGTTCCTTGCTTTGCAATTCAGCACACACTGTTCCTATTGGCAGCACCGTTTTTGTCCCCTTTAATCAGTGCTTGCAAGCGTAACACCGGCCTGTGGGTGCCGGGGCACATTCTGGACTCACTCATGCACGTGATTAAGACAAAAGTATCGTGTATGGTTACTTGTTCGTCTCTCTAACCTTTCAATATACTAGTCAAAGAGCAGCGGTGTGGACAATTATCTAAAATTGACCTTGATATCTGCTCGAGTAGAGATCCGAAGTAGACCTTTCAGCAAGATGTTGCCGAGGGAGAGAGGTCGGGGCTATTTGAAAACGTACTTGAGCTTCAATTGACAGGGCCCACAAAAGCTCAAAAAGCTCTATAATGACAGAGCTCTATGAATATTGGACGCCCCCATCAAGGAGCCAGATCCCCCTTCAGACGCCCACCAACCCTAGATCTGAAGCTATGAGTGATACCTAGATAGAGAATAAACGTTGAATTCTGTCTCTCTCTCCCTCACTCTACCCCCCCCTCTCTCTCTCTCTCTCTCTTTCTATGTATATATAGTTTGATTTAATATCTGGGATTAGGAAGTTAGTTTTGCACCAGTCCTTCAAAAAAAGCTGCTTTGAAGGTCAAGATTCATAATTAAATCACCGTAGCCTTTATGTACCTCTGTCTATCAGCATCTAAACATTAAATCGGTTCCTTTATTTTCTTTATTACATCGGAGTGCTCATTTTTCGAGAGAGACTCAAATACTGGCTATTGGAACCAGCGCTGAAAAAAAAACTTACCTCAACATCAAATAGATTTTTCCTCAATCGCAAACAATAAACAAACTTAGAAGCACAAGAATCAAACTCCCATGCTTCATTAACATATAAAAGGTTAACAAAACAGATATCATTTCTCCAATTACAATATTGTTCCATACTCCAATATAATGTGAAAAAAAAAAACAAAAAAACAACAACAGTGACCTGAGTTGATGAGGTGGATTTGTCATCAGTTTTTGCATACGCAACTCTTATTTTTGCCGTCATGACGTCACTGCTTTTTGGTGATATCATTGCAATTGTTGTTACAAGCGAAAATATAGCCAAAACTCTGGGGGAGGAGTTAGAATAACAGATACATTAGTATTAGTTAATAGTAACAGATACATCAGTAAATATTCAAGAAACTCATCATAGTTAGTCTGGTGATTTGAGTCCTCACCGAAAGTGATAAAACCTATAGCCTTCTGCGTAAAGTTTAACTTGGGTGACGAAGGACCCCCAATCGTAGTGTAATGGTTATCACACTCGTCTCCCAAATGAGTACTTGTGAATTCGACCCCACAATGATTTTGTACTGAAACTGAGTTATGCTTAGTTTATCTATCTATCTATCTATCTATCTATCTATCTATCTATCTATATATATATATATATATATATATATATATATATATATATATATATATATATATATATATATATATATGTATATAAACACAAGATAAGATATGTATGAAGTATATTGATGGAATAATCCACATGGTTTTACAAACTTCTGGAATGCTATTCGATTTCGTCTTAACAATATGCAAAGGCAACTTTAATAAGAAAAAAGCAAAGATATCGATGGAAGTGAGATAGTGTGAGACGTTGATAATCATGTCTAAAATTAGTTTCTCAAGATATTTGGTCAAATTCTTTGGTTGAATTTGTTGTTTGAAATAAAAAAATTTACCTGGTATTCTTAGAGATAACATCATAAGTTTGTTTGATTGCGGCCCGAGAATAAATCTGATATAATGGATTCAATATTCAAGTGAACATTCAACTGGAACGACAGGAACCACGGGTCAATTCTATTGTTATACTCAGTGGTTTCCCATCATCAAATGTTTTTTTGGTACCCAAATAAACCTTTGTTTCAAAGAAAGAAAATTATGCGTAGTATAAATTAACATCCATGTTCAATATGATACGATAATAACCTATAAAATAAAAAACAAACCACAGGTTCAATTCCACGACCCTATGTAAAATAAAATGAAGCTGAATAATGAGATCATAATTGGTACACTACCGGGTGGGGAGGTATGTTAATATGACTGTTTTGTTTTTAAATCCCCCGAACAGTTACTTGGCAAATTACTGATGATTCCAACAGAGCAGATTCATACATAGTACCATCTTATCCGATTCTGTGCAAAGCATAAAACCCTTTGAAAAGTTTACATGAATCGCATAGACGGGTATTTGAAAATAACTGACTGATGTGACAAAAATTTTGAAAAGTTCTTCAGTGTTTAAAGTTCTAAAGTTTTCAAAGCCTTATATATATATATATATATATATATATATATATATATATATATATATATATATATATATATTATTTTGCCAGAAATATCGCTCCGTCTTATATATTTCCGGTTGCTGAAGTCTGAATGTCCTTGATATTCTGTCAGATGTATATGCAGTTTCTTTTTGTCTTCGGTATCTATGGACACGAACGTCGTAAACGCTTTGAAAATATGAAAACATACAAAACGTATAGAAACTTAAAATAATTAAAATCACCATAAATTGCAGGAAAAATAGGAAAGACAATCAAAGCTCACAGGAACACGTAAAAAAAAGATGTATGCTTGGAAGTAGTAACCTTTCTTCCACGAAAAGCAGCTTTTGAACAAAAGATCGGAAACAATATCAACTTCCTGCCAAGCAACATATTTTAAAACAAAAATGTCATAGCAACCTTGACCCTAACGAATATGGCGAACAGTTCAAACATTTACTGACGCAATCAGGGAGCATTTTGGAAATCAATCGAGAAAATTTGAGTATTTCACTCGCTTAAAGATCAACAAATTGTTGCAACCGAAGAAGTTTAAAATTACCCTGTAACTCTTTGTCCCTGTCTTTATCTCTCATTTGTATACATATTAACTTGGAAGTCTGTGATCGTGTTTGTGTGTACAGTGGTAAAAAAGGGACAAGGCGAGAAAGATAAACTTGACATCAACAGCAACACCAGTAACAAACACTAGTATTGACTGGTCAATTTATCTTTATCGAATCGTAAACTAGCGCCTCTTGAATAGAGGATTGAGAAGCCTCCGTGGGTAGCAGGAAAAATGTGGGAATTAGCAGAAATATCAAGAATAACTTTGTACCTAGATTTTTGAAAAAATTCTCTACAATCATTTTGTCTAAGTGGTCCTAATTGTTGGATGGCTCGATGCTATTCAATAATTTCATGAATACAATTTTCGTTTTTCTCACATCTTACTATTCCGGAAAAAAAATAGTATTATTCCCAAAATAAACAGGACACATCATAAATGATATTTTGCAATTTCTTTTCAGGGGAAATGAGTAATTTGTTTCAATATTCAGTTAGAGTAAGATTACAACGAACGAATAACTGTACGTACTGTTTTTATAACATTGACTGAAGTCGTGCCTTAAACCTTTATTTCAATTTTGTGACAACTATTTACCTTCATCTTAAATTTTTTAGTTAATTTCAAATTATGGTTTCTGTTACCGCTAAAAGCAAAATAATGTATTAGAAATTGTGGTGCTTTCAATATATAACACATCCATTACCTTTTGATGAGTCAGTTGTTGAGGAAAAAATTGTACGGTTGTCTGAAATTATATCCCAAAACCATGTATCTGAACATGATCAGAAGTGAATAAACCCCTCAAAATGATTTATCGAAAGTAACCCTAATAAGTCGAACTTTCATAAAATCGGCTCAAAGTCAGATTCTATGACACCATTAACGTACCTACGTGAATCAAAATCACCTCCAACAAACAAACAAAAAAATATATTCTTCCTGAACAGACCCTTTCCAAAACAAAACGGAGGTCCTGTTTTGTGAAAGCTCAAAAAGTTCCTTTCTGAAAAAGAAAAAAAAATATATATTGTACGGTTTTTCACTTTACGGTTTAAAGAAATGTTTATTCTTTTTTTTTTTTTTTTACGTCCGAAAACACTCTGGTCGTGAATCTGCTTTTTTTACATTCAGGTAAGAGCACAAACCACTACTGAAGAAGGGTCTTTTGGGGTGAATAAGTCATGAGTTGTATTGTATTGCATACGAAAAAATATACTAAAGTTTATATACACACTGTGTAGTCAAATTTGAATTTTTTTTCCTGAGCAATGCCAGTATCCCTGCTAGTATATACATACATACATACATACATACATACATGCATACATATACACACACACATACATATATATATATATATATATATATATATATATGTGTATGTATATGTGTGTGTGTGTGTGTGTGTGTGTGTGTGTGTTTAATCAATTCACTTATATAGCTCTAAATTCCAGACGTTAGGAATTGCCAGTGTGTTACTCAGATGACAGACTTTTTCGCTTCAGCATGGCGAGAGACAATATCCTCTTTTTGAAGTTGGCAGATCCGCTTCGTGGGAAGCACTAAATCGTTCATACGTGTGGACATATCACTTTCACATCCATATTGATGTGTTCACCAGAAATAGATATCAATCAACTTATCCACTCTAGCTGATGAGTTGCGTGTAAGTACTAATAAATGTTGAATTCGCAAGCCAGCAGAATTAATATAACCTCAAAGATAATTCACAAAATGTATGTGTTTGTAGGTACATCAATAAGTTCAAAGTCCAATGATGAAAAGACGATTATTCCACACAGTAAATATTCATTGTTCAACATTTCTTTCTTTGTCAATGCAATTAATTTGGTAATGAATCCAATTTACATAGATCGAGCAATACATAGTAAAAGTTTAGGATCAAAATAATCCAATAGTTACGTGTTATTTACAATCTGAGGTTGATACACATGGGTAATTTAGTCAGGTAGACATTTGTTAGTGTAATGAGATTTTCTATACAAGGTGTTCCCTCCTGTGGTGTTATGCCAGACTAAGAAAAATGTTGGATTAGTACATGTATGGGATGAAAAATTTATCAAGTACTTCCCATTAATCCATAATCTGCAGATGACTGAAATTGCCGTCATTTCAGTTCTATGGCTACCCCCCCCCCCCAAATTTCCGTTTCATTGCTATTGATGAAAACTCAGTTCTATCGCTGCGTAGCGGCTTCTATCTCACAATGGATAACTTGCAATGAATAAATTGCAATCGAAATGCTACAATGAACGAAAGCTTTCATCTCGTTATGGATAAATCATGACGTGTATTCATTTGGCCACTTGAACTATGATCTTAGTCACATGATTCGTGACGTATATCTGCTTGGTCACGTGATTAATGTCGTATTGTGTCTTTGTTCAGTCATGTCATGTTTTTGAATATGGAAGACATGTCGTTTTACCATAGTTATCCACGTCTCGTGCGGATTTTCTCTTGTCTTTCTGATAAAATGTTACATTACTCAGTTTTGTCATCCCCTTCACAGTCCTGATTTAGCACCCAGTAATTTCTGTATTTGAAATGGAGGAGATTTCAGAACACGACATCTGGGGGAATCCAACGATGTAGTTTATGACAATACTATCAAAGGACTTTGCAGACTTCTGAATAGTGTAAAGGATGCCTGGACGAGTGTGTTAGGGTCCAAGAAAAGTATTTCAAAGTGGACTAAGGCATTATCCCTGGACACTTTTTGGCAAGACATCGTATATCAAAACTCACTAAGAATTAAAATTTGACTTAATAGATAAAAGAGGTTGCCCGATTAAAAGGGTTGTCGTATTACCTAGAGTCCCTACTAGCGGGACTAAGAAACTATAGGTAACGCACACAGGAACACGTACATCAGACAGGTGTAAGAACAGACCAAAAACTGAAGACAGAATTTATCTAATGTAAACTATTTAACAGGAAAAGAAAATAAGGTGAAGAAATATATACAAAAGGAAGAAAAACTGTCATTGCCGGTTGGCATGGAAGGAAAAAGAAAATTTGAAGATAGAATTTAGGTAATGGAAGCTATGTAGTCGTAGGTGAAAATTAGGCAGAGAAAAATAGAAGTAGGAAAAATTGATTTCTGGGTATATAGTGACCGCTTACGCAATTTACGATAAGTTTTAAAATGGAAAAAGGTACGGTAATGCTGTTTTGGTAACATGATTGGAATATATACTACACTTCCAGCTTCGTACTTACTTGCTTCCCTAAAAAAAGGACGATATGACACAGAGTCGTTTTTAATGTTGGGTTATAGCTACGTCAGATTTGCAAAAATTACCCCAGTCCCTGCAACTAGTGTTTCAAAGACGTCAAGGCGAGCCCAACCAATCCTTTTCAGTGCAATAGGGTCGTATTACCCCAGGGCGTACTGCTCCACCAAAACTAGGCCCAGTCATTTTTTGAGGCTACAGGACGAATCATAGGCATCGAGCACGTAGCAATACCAAGTCTTAGCATGCCATCATCGGCTTCAGTATTGAAACGGTGTAAAACCAACTCGTATTCTGCAAGCAGATACTACTCTTTGATCTTGATATGAAAGCCACAGAAAGCAGATTCCAGCTGGACACCTCTGTTCGGACATTGCTGAGGATTTTAACATTGAAGAGAGTCGATTGACTTAGTGAATTCAGACTTTCGAGCGGCCGTTTATCTCTCCATTCGTTCTTAAAATGTTTATGTTTGACACTAAATATTTTTTGGGAGCCCTCTTTATCTTCATAATATAACTGATGTTCTTAATTTTTTTCCCTCCACCTTCTATCGTTGTGCTTTCTCACTGGGGATTTATCGATAAACAGATAAAGAAAAATGCTAGGATTTTGGAAACAAATCATCCAAAGCTCACTTGAATTGTTCAGCGAAAAATGTTTGTGGGAATAAGTGGGAAGTTATCAAGTGCTTGGGAAAAAAGACAGATATATACGATAAATCATATATGAAACTGAAGTTGACATTTCGTGCATAAAAGAGAAAGGCAAATTCGAACGAGGTTGAATTATCCCATGATATGCACAAAAACACATTCAAATCATCGACTTTAGCTTTAAAATACAGTGTTGCATAATGGCAACTTGCTTAGACACAGTTAATAACAACCTTGATAATCCATTGGCTGGTATAATGAATTTAATCACTATGGGTGCTCTACTATAGTCGCCTTCGTCCAGACTGAGCGAAGGCTAGTGAATATTCGTATAGTTGAAAATCATCCCTATTGTATAACAATAGTTATCAAACATCTTATATCGCTGTCTGTTCCTTATCATATTGAATCCGGCTCCCTTAGTATCGTCATATCATGGCCATGTGAAACACAACGCCAGATTCTATGAATATCCATATTGTGGAAAAAGGTTTCGATTTATGAGCGATAGTAAGAAAGTTAGTCTGGCAGACCATTTATTAGTAAGAAAGCATGTCGGACTGATAATTCATTATATTGAGTTTGTCCCTAGCAGATTTCCAATTATCGTGGCCACAAGCTATTCTTTGAAAAATATTACCTTTGATTTCTATCTAGAAAATTCAATTTATTGGTATATTTAGTTTGACTCTCATGAGTGCTGAATTATCACAGCCTTGTGCCATACTAAGCTAAGATCACCTAGTACTTGTATTGTTTCAATGTTTTATTTTTTGTCGTGGTGGCATACTTTTAATTCTAATCTTGCAGACTGTTTATACGCAAATTGAATTCAACCTACACTGGTTCCCCATTATCGTAGCCCTGGGTCAAACTAAACTAGTTTATATTTGTATTATGAGAAAGGCTTTGTCATGAAGCAATGGTTAAAAAGCTAGACTTGAAGGCCATTTATAAGTACTGTGAGTTTGTTTCTCACAAGTGTCTCATTATTTTGGCTTTGTACCAGACTATACTGAAAAAAAAGTAAATATTTGTATCATTGCAATTGCTTCCTCTCGTAAAGCAACGATTAAAAAGAATGTTGTACAGACCATCAATATAGTTGATTCGATCTTCCAAGGCGGTCAATTTTTGTTTCCCTGTGACGATTAGTGTGAATCTTTGCATTGTAACATAGTGTTAAGATGACTAGAAAGCTTATATCGCAAGGCATTACATAGTATAGTGAATTTGATCCGATACTGGGCCTCTACGTTACTGATCTCATCGCAATGAGAATTCGTGATGGTGTTGTGAAACAATATTCTGCTATTCGTTGATCCCAAGAGCAAAATTTAAAAACCGCATGAAAGAACTTTTAATTAACTCAGGGGAATAATTTGGGAGCTCAAGTCATAAAAATAGAACTGGCGTCTTTAAATTTAAAAAAAGTACGTGCCGTGACGCAAGTTGATGTATAGATACTTGAACATACCCAGGAAACATTTGGTGCATAGCTGTTATCATATATCTTGAGCCTTTGAAAGTAGATCAAAGTGATGAATCAGTTTCACTTCATGATTAGCTTGATGGGATTTGCCATCCATTTACAAGCATTTTTTTCCATAGAGAAACTGCATCTTTTCTGGCATCTGCAATGCTGGCTTATATTTATCCCTCTGATGTAGGGCTGAAACTTGGAAATAGTTTCTTTCGTTGAAAAATCGTGCTGCATACTTCCTGTGAGATTAGAAGCAAATCAACTTTATATACCGAAAATGAAAACAAAAACCAACTATATATATATATATATATATATATATATATACATATACATATACATATATATATATATATATATATATATATATATATATATATATATATATATATATATATATATATATATATATATATATATATATATATATATATATATATATATATATAAAATCAGGGAAAAAAATAATTTGGCACTTGGATTTGACCCCACGTACATTAACACAGAAAGCGATGTATAATCTTAAACTGCGGTAACCAATTGTGCCACCGGGACTCTGACAGTAGACGGAGGTTAAAATAACACCAACTCATTTTTCACCTGCTTGTTTTTGCGTTCAGTTTCAGAATTACAGGTATATGCGTATTTCTATTATATATCATTGTTCCGATTTCGACACCCGTCTACCATCAAAATCCTTGCGTGTGGATCTGCGCACATTTATGTGTTTCGGTCATAGTATACAAGTCAGTTAATGCTAATGAAGAAAAATCACAGAAGCATTTACATTTACATTTAAGTTTTTTCTATAGAAAATTACCCAGCAAATCTGTTCCAGTTGGAGAGTTTCATTACGGTGAAAAGGAAGTACTTTTATCGGCAAAATGTTCACCCCGGAGTGAGAGTGTCAAGTGTTACGAACAAACAACCAGGAAAAACACACTGCTCATTATTGGAGTAGAAAGTTTCCAACTATATATATATATATATATATATATAAACAATTTATTAAGAAAAAATAAAGAAATTTTCCTCAGCTAGAAAGACCGCTGTTTCTAGTGGTGGGTTGAGACGAGACAGATCTGCAAATTAAGAAATATGCAACGTGCACATGAAAAAAATATGCTGGGCCTCACATGGAGAGACCACAAGACACCACAGTACATCTGGGAAAAGACAATAGTCAGAGACATCATAGAATCCATTAAAAAGCTCAAATGGCAGTGGGCTGGCCATGTTGCACGAATCGTGGACAACCGATGGACATCACGACTCATAACATGGATCCCCCGAGATCACATGCAGAACCAAGGCCAGCAGAATATTGGATGGAGAGACGAGCTAGACAAATTCAGAAAAGACTGGCTACGCGATGCCCACGATAGAGGAGTTTTTGCAAATACTGGGGAACGTCTTTGTCCAACGACTGACGTTGAAAGACTGATAATGATGATGATGATGATGATGATGATGATGATGATGATGATGATGATGATGATGATGATGATGATGATGATAGGAGAAAAACAAATATAGTACTACCTATCATATAAGTTAATATATCAACTCAGTATGAGTTGATATTGGACCATCTATACTGGGAGATTCAATGAGGATCAAGCATACTAACAGCAGCCAACGAGATTACATTGTTGATCATTGCTATACAATGTGCATCGACATTGATTTGGAGCAAATATTCATCAACATAGAAGATATGTAGCAGACCATCAATAGAGAGATATCCAATGAAAATTGAACCCACTAATAACGACCGGCAGATTTAGCTTATAATATTGAATTGTTTAAGACTGCATAGTTTCAAACGGTGAGGTGGGATTATTTTTCAGCTTGATTTTAACTCTGCCCCACTGTAAGTGCCCACTGTTAGGACCAGCGAACCCGAAGATAAAAAAAAAGAAAGAAAAAGGAAACTGCTCATTATTACAGTGAATATATTAACATAACAGGAATTGGTACCGGACCATACTCGGGGATCCAATGAAGGTCGAACCAACTTTATAAATGGAAAGATTAGCTTGCTGAATATTGGTATACTAACATTATTTAACGTTATTAAGGGGATGCACAACCACCGAATTGTTCAACTAAATCAAGATATATTCACCAACATATTCTCATAAGAGAAAAGAATGTGTGTAAATGCTGTCATATACATGAGTGTACAACCCAACGCTTAGATGTATGTGTGTGTGTGTATGCTCATGTTCACGATTGTGTACGGGTATGTGCGGAATAATGACAAGCTAAAAAAGGAAACCGCAGGTGACATGCTTTGAAAAGATAACATCAGAGCCATTTGACCATAAGCGGTTAAAATCGAGTCTTTGAGACTCGAACGGAAAAAAATTACTTCAATCGGTATTGCTCTGCGAGTTCTGGTCAAAGGAACCCCCTGACCCAAACAGACAGAGATGTTAATTAAAACCACTCTCACGTATTGTGGAAGGAAAGGGGAGAAGGAAAGGGGTGCAAGAAGAGATAGAAAGGTATAGGCAGGATCAAACCGGACAGAGGGTTGGAAACTATTTGCGATTCACAGAGAACAAGAGGGAAAGGAACATAGACGAAGAAGGAGTAATAACTGATATGATTCCTAGCAGGGTGCAACAGAAAGGTGCAAGGGTATTAAACGACGAAGATAATGACAGAATTAAGGGAAAGGTACAAGTAATAACTTTGAAACACACTACTCTTGTCCGTCAGTTATTCAGTCAAAGAAATAGACTATCGATAACCAACAGTGACGGAGTAGGCACATGGCATTATCTATCTCCCTTGACTCTCTATCTCTCCCTCTCTGGGATTGACGTTTCAACAACCAATGATGTCTGTTATATAAATACGATGTACTGTGTTGATATGTTCAGGAACAATAGCGATTTGTTGAATTTTTTTCGGTTGGTCGACAAATTATCAATTAAAGCTATGAACTTCATAGCCGTGAATGGTCTGTTTTCGTCTCATCCATTCAATGCACAACTGCAAATACACGTATTCTGTCAGACGTATGACCCCATCTGTGCATATCGGTATGATACGAAGCGTGTCCAGATCAATTTTTCTATATCATTTATCAAACTATTAGTTTTGTATCAGATCATCAATAATGGGATATTCAATGAAAATTGAAATCGCAAATAGCAACTAATGGATGTTGCATAAAATACTGAATTTGGATATAGAGTAGATTAAATACTTATCAACAAATGGAAAAAAAAATCACACTTTTCCTTTTTGGAGTAGATTTTGCGTATAGAGCTTGTGGTTTTATTAAGAGATATTATTTCTATCTACTCTTGTCAGTTGAAGTAATTCAAATTTACTATGTTGCTTTTAGAAATAGGCGTAGCCCTGGGTAGGGGGCTACTTGAAAATGCCCTTGGGTCCTCAAAGATGCTATAAAAAGTAGTTCACCTAATGCATTTCTACTGACAAATCTCACAAAATGTTGTTGGGCACCCTTCAAGGAACCTAGACTCCCGGGACACTTACCCCAAATCACCCTAAATCTCTACCCACATCCTCACAAATATGTTTCTTCATGTCCAATAATGTCAGGGAAAACAATTTCCAATCAGGACTGTTTCTAATTCAAAGGCAAATGAATTTAGGAAAATTGGTTTACAAAAATAAATCCGAATATAAATTACTTTGATTACGATAAATCACTCTCTTATTTCAAGCTAAGTAGAGTTTATCCTAATTGTTTGAATTTCAATCTAAAAGTGAAATGTGTAGCCTTTACAGTATTCCTGGGGGTTTCATACCTAATAGTTTTTTTTTTTTCAGAATTGACTCATCTTATTTGAGCTCTGTATTGTGCAGTATTTCAATCAGGGTTCCTCGCTATTGATGTTGATGTATACTGAAAATTTAGGAGGTTGGCGTAGGAACTTGTGGTGATACGAATCATTAATTAAAGAATCAAACAAACAACAATAATGATAAATTAAATTTAGTATCTTGCCATGCACTTTAATAATTCACTTTGCCTCACAAAACAACTTAGGAGTCACAGATGTGCTTGTAGTTCAGCGACCTGAGATCCTAATCAACAGCGGCCTGGCGTCATCTCTAAATCTCTCTTTTCCTCAACCAGAAGCAAATCTGCTAAGACACTTTCCTTTTACCCCTCTGCTGGTTTCTCAATATGCTATGCAGCTCAAAGGACGGGGATCTTTGATCATCCTACAATGTCTTCTCCAACCAGAATGTAAGTGAACAGCTCGAGTTTAATTTACACTTACTTCTGTAACATTTTACGGCAGAAGCAACTCTGAAATACGCATAAGCTCTTCAACATCATTTATTGTTTTGCATTCGATTTTACAGTGATAAATAACACTGACACCTATGGAAAACTCGCATACAAATACATTAGCAAAACATATTTTCTTGTTTGACGATAACAATAAACGATTGATTTCCCGCAACGGTTTTCTCCAAAGTTATCCTCATAGAATCACTGTATACCACATAGAAACATTTTCAATGTAAAATATGACCAAGTTACAGCCCCTAAGGCTCATACCTGAATCCGGCACAGGCTGAAATTTCAGCCATAATTTGGCAATCAATTTGTACCATCAAAACGTATAATATTCCTCGAAACATATCAACTGGTGACGTTATTATAACGCACGGAAAATATGCTAGTTTTACATGTAACTATTATCAACAGCGAACAGATCCTAACAATAACTAATCGTTACGAGTGAACTTTATGAGATATAGCGTATTTGTTAGCCCAATTACAAAGCTAAAACAGAAGACTTGTCAGTCCTAAGTTAACTCTCTTACCATTGAACTATAATAGTTGTTCCTCAAGCCTGTTATGTATCTGATTGAGTATTTCCCATTCATTGCAGTAGCCGATTTTTGCAATCATGTAAAAGCTAGGATCTGAAATGTTGATTTTCTAGTCAGGTAGACATTCTCCTCTTGACACATTTACTCAACATTCATTTTCTGTACTTTACTGTACTAAAATTTGTTGGATGAGTATCTTGAATTGGGTAAGCCGGGTGCCTCACCGTAGGAAAGCAGGTAGGAAGCGGGCCATTACTACTGTCGGGATTTTGATCCGCACTGGGCACCTTTCATTATAGTTTTGTGCCGGGCAGACTAAGCTATAAGTAACGGCAGTGACTCAGCCATTGTTAATTTATAACCATCCAGTGTAATTCAGTCACGGGACCATCCAAAATATTTTCTCCTAAAATTCGAGTGAGCTAGGACAAAGGTAAAGGATGGTGTTGTAGTGGCCATAGGCGGCGTTGGTTTCAGCTGTTGGCCACCCGCCGGGTCGAAGCAGTGCTGGTCCCGGCCTGCACGGTGGCAGGTGGATCGGTGTTCCTGGCACTGGCGCGACCGAGGCCAAGAGCGTTACTTAGCCACAAACGAGAGGAAACGGACTGAAACAGGGTCAAAGGTCCAACCGATGGCGGTGACCGGGACATCCATCATAGATTTAATTTCCGGTCCTGTCACATAGTCGGTGCCTCGACTGAATGTGAAGATAATGGCGGGACAGAGCTCAACAATTATCAGATAGGCCCAGTTCCACTGCCGAAAACGTCATTGCTCTTCTAGTGCTTGCACGTTGAGCTTCATGTTGATGGTTGCTGGGAAAAGAAAAAAAAAGATGGAGAGAAACTACGAGTGAGAAGTAACTGGTTGATAGAGTGAAGCTGGAGGAAAGAGTGGTGCAGAGAAGGAGAGAGAGAGAGAGTGAGTTTTATCAAAAGACGGGGATGAAGGATTAGTGGAAAAATAAATGAAAAAGAAAAAGGAAAGTGAGGGAAAAGTATTTTCCATACACAAGACGAACAAATGATAGACACGAAATAAGTAGAAAAAAAAATAAGAGAACGTACACGAAGACAGAGGCAGACAGTAAGTAAAAATAAAGAAACATTGAGAGTTGGTGGAATTGGCCTGAAGAAGAAGAAGAAGAAGAAGAAGAAGAAGAAGAAGAAGAAGAAGAAGAAGAAGAAGAAGAAGAAGAAGAAGAAGAAGAAGAACTAGTATAAACGATTGATAGTGACAACGAAGAAATCAAACGCCACTGAGAGAAGAATAAGAAGGGTGTGGTGGGTATTGTTCCTTGACATAAAAGTATTGTGCAACCAAAGTAGATTTGAATTTATTTCGTGAGTGAATGCGCTGGATAGAATTATCGATATTTTATGAGCGCTCTGACGTACATTTTGGGCATACAATATAAGTGAATGTGTATATATGCGTGTATGTGTCTGTATATGTATGTATGTGATGGTATATTGATACTTGGTGCTTACTCTATTGATCTATATGCATAGATTTATGTGGCTTTTATTGCTTACAGTATATTGAATGCACAAAAGAATAAAGAGATTGAGATACATTCTTACGCAGTAGTTTAAAACCCGTCACGAACTACGTAATAGGTTGGAAAATGGTGCAATTCTATTCTGCATTGCCTGAACACGCAGGGCTCTCTTTTGATTTGATTGTGTTACATGCATGCACATGCGCGCATAAAGATAAGATCCTCAGGGTTACTTCCAGTACCTATCCACACTGAATGCAGAAACTATCCAGTGCATTTCAAAAAGTCTATTCCATCAAATTTATACACCTTCGAAATTGACAGAATTCGGAGCGAAGATTTCTGATTTTTGTAATTTACAATTCAATGTTCAATCTTAGAATATCATTTTAACTTTTGCATTTTTGTGATCTTTGGCCCAAGTACTGCCGATGATGAAACTGTATGTCTGTTAACATAAACATTTTGAGATATATTGCATATTTTTCACTTTATCAATCTATTTAACTTCTACATAGTTATATCAATATCAAGCTAATATATATATATATATATATATATATATATATATATATATATATATATATATATATATATATATATATATATATATATATTAAGATAATGTATGTAGTAAGAAATGGGTATACGTGATCCGAGGGGATGAATTATGAATTGCATTTTATTACATAGAAACTTTTAAATGATCTCCCGTTATTACACGGTTAATATATCGCAAGAGTTAGACATCAATGCATAGAATAAATAGTAAACGAAAATAGGGCTACTGCAGGAATCAGAACTGCCACCGGTAGGGTATCCCCTCCAACGTAGCGATGTGCTAAACAGCGGCTGGGAACGCGAAAGCCCCACAAAACTGCTTGCAACCGAAATTATCAACTTGTTTATTTTCAGTCTATTCATTTCTTTCAACGCTACAGATATGTATTAAGGAATTGATAAATGGATCCAAGGGAGGACTTCATTGAAAGGGGATGATAATGATATTAAAAGAACAAAAATGAAAATAAGCTGGGTACTTAGCACAAATAATGACGAAAGAAAATGAAACAAAAGACCAACAGATTGGTATCGGTGACCAGAGAGATGAGATAGAAAAGCTTGTTGATGAGACATGGGGGTAGTATAGCAGCACTTGTCTGATACTGATTATATATATATATATATATATATATATATATATATATATATATATAGATATATATAGAGAGAGAGAGAGAGAAAGAGAGAGAGATACAGAGAAAGTGATCAAATCGAATCGACACTGAGCAAAATCAATTCCCAATTAAAATACCTTTATAATTATCACACTAACACAGACACATACACGCATATATTTGGGTTCGTGTGAGTTGAATTACGTTTTTTTTCTTACCAAAATGTCTTTACAATTATCACACACACACATACACACACACAATCACACACATATACATATTTACATATATATATATATATATATATATATATATATATATATATATATATATATATATATATATATATATATATATGATCTTAAAGACATTTTATTAGGAACTTTATTTTGCTTGGCACCGATTTGACTCAGAAGTAAATCGAGTGACCCTAGATTGCGTAGGTAAATTAATGAACAAAGACTTATTCAATCTGTATCACTTGCACAGGAAAGGTTGTAGTAAGAATTGTGAGAGTAGATATTCCAATATCAACCGTAATCAGTCTATCAGAAAACACAGGTGATCTGTTAGCGGGGTGGGGGCAAAATCTTTGCAACTAGACCAAATCATATTTTTGAAAAATCCAACCAAATGAGCTAGTTAGTCTGGATTAACTAACGTACTATTCTTGATAGAACCTAACTATATTGACACTCAGACTTATGGTCTTGTCTCTCTTTTCTTTACGATTAAAATCGTGGATTGCTAAATCGTTGATGAAAAAATGAGTCACGTGGAATGCACACAGGTTGGATTTTTTTTCCTTCCAAAAAGATGGACTTTAAAGTCAATCAGGAACATCAAATGATATCAGACTGAGAATTTTGGATCCATCATGGAGGAGAATGTTAGACTCTCTCAAGTTAAAAAAAACGAACAAAATATTCTTGATTGAATTCGAATTTGGATCCTTGGTGGGGGCCTAGGAGGAATTTGAGAGGCAAACCACAGATGTCCATGAACATCTTTCACTTGATTAAAACATGATTGGATTTTAAAGGTTTCTTGTGGGAAATCAATCAGTAAATATTGATAATACGGTAATACCTTGATATAGTTTTACTTTGTTACATCAATTGTGTAATGAAACAATCTTCATCTTAACAATGCACACGAAATGGATATGGGAAAAATACGACATTTTTTAGAATGGTTCTTCATGTGAGTTCGCTGCACTACGGGTTAGGAAGTTATATTATTGCTCGCTTAGTGTGAATTAGGGTCTGGAAAACAACTATAACTGATCAAAATTTTACAAGAATGCGAAACAGAATTCAACTAAATCACTTTTGTTATACGACGCTGATCGACTTCCATAGAAATTTCTGTTTCTAAGTGGTCAATAATCTGTTTGTTGGGAAAATAGTAATTAAAATTTTAAATTTAGAATCTACTAAACAATGGTTGCTCAACAAGGGAGGTAATTGATCACCCCAGAAGATTAGGTCTTAATCGATTCATATCTATAAGACTAATCAACAAGCTTATTTCTGCGGATAAAGCAAACATAATTAAATACGTTGGCTACCTTCGGGCAATTCAGCTCATCATCTGTACTTTCCGTTTCTGTTTTTGACAATTCAGCCACATTATTCTGCGATTCTAATTAACTTCAGATCATTTCCAGAGGATGTTTTTGAACGAAAGGTTTTTATGACGGAACGAAAATTTTCGGGCGAGCGTAGCTGCCATTTTATTGAAATAAAATGAATGATCTCAATTATAATCGAATAATAAATGTTTGATTCTCTCATTTTCTTTGCTTTGTAAGTCAATTATTTTACTTACAAAAGTCTGCCTCGTACGGCACTCAGCAGAATCACTTCGAATAACTGAATATTACTCCTCTCCTTCTCCCCCTCTCTCTCTCTGTCCATCTATCTCTCTATCTATCTATCTATCTATCTATCTATCTATCCATCTATATACTTACAATTTCATCTAGGGGGAAGAAAAAGTGAATGATATACAGAGTACAGTTAGAAAAAAAAAAGATCTCCAATAATACAATGATTTTCCGATGTTTTACACTTTCTTTTAATAGCTGCTTGAGTCCCTTGATAATATGGCAGCATAGTAAGTCAACAGAACGAAAATGACCCTGCCTATATATTTTTCTTAAATATGAGATTAATAAGAATTTTCAAAATGTTTTTTTTTTTTTTGCGATTGTGAATTAAAAAACATGCTTGGATTAAATGCATTGTTGTGCTGAGGGTATCACTCGATAAAGGTCAAGTCCATGAATGCAACTAACTGAGTTAAAGTTAGGATGAAGAAGAGTAAAATCTTCCAAACACACCGATTTTGACTGTGTGTCGTAATTTTGATGATATTTTGTTTTATATATGTATAATCAAGAAAAAGAAACAAGAAAAAAAAAAAAACACTCACTATAGTGTACTGTTCATAAGTAGATGGGCAAGCACAAAAAATCTCTTTTTTATTGCCTAAGATCACCAGGACTATAGGGAATTTTGAGCAGGGGCGAATTAACTTACTAGTTTGACAACGAGAAATTTTCAGTGAATTTTCATTCTCCTTGATTTAAGACAGGATTCCAGGAGGGTAAAAAACTTGTTTTTTATTCAAATTTAATTCTGTTAAAAATATTTTCGAGAGGTTTAGCATTCGAAACCTTAAAACATGACTAAATTCGTGGCTTGTAATGTTGACTGGGACAAGTTTTTTTTTGTCCAATTTTCCTCTTTTGACCCTCAAAAACAAACGATTAGAAGTAAACTGTTTATTTATTCAAATACCTATGACAAGATCGATCCATCTATCTATCTATCTATCTATCTATATATATATATATATATATATATATATATATATATATGTGTGTGTGTGTGTGTGTATATATGTATATATATGTGTGTGTATATATATATATATATATATATATATATATATAAACTCGGTACATCACATTGAAACACTATTTGAAACGATTTCCTATTAATACTTGATGAATGTATCATTAGCTTAGATAGCGTAAATAGAATAAACAATTAAAGAAAATGGGTAACGAACCAGAAGTCGCTGTGTTACCGCAGCGTCATCCTTACCATTGAGCTAAACTGCCCACCAGTGGGACGGAAATTCTTTATTCACTGTCCGGATCTGCTGTAAATCTTTCTCAACGTACACACACACACACACACACACTCACACACACACACACACACATAGAGTCACACACAAATATGTACATACATATATAAATTCATGCAGAACCTAGGTGAATTCAAATCTAAAGAACATGAATGAGAGCGAATTCATTCAAAATTTAGAGTCATAACTTATAACCATTGTTATATAACAATCATTTCTTTCAGTTTATTTACTCAGATTGTCAGCACCGATTCTGAAAAAAAAAAATAATAGTTGACAATGTTTCATTAAATGAAATGTCGAGTTGATATTACTGTTTACTTATAATTCGTTTTCCAATTTCAAAAAAATTCAACCGATAACTAACCTATTTTTCTCTCACAGAATCATATCAATTAATGTAAATTGATTTGTGATCCCAAACCAACTTAGCTGGATTCTGTCAAAATATTTCAGGCTGACTGAGCAGAAATCTGTCAAAATATTCAAGGAAATAGTTTAACCTTGCCGTCAAGAGATGACAGCAATATTTAGATTATTTTCTGATTGCAATTACGTGAAAGCTCAGAATATAAAGCAGTGAGGAGTTACTTCAATTGTGAAATTGTCATAGAATTCAAATACACTCGTCTTTTCCCCGCGAATAACGTAATGATAGAATTCGAATAGGGTAGATAACTCTAGTGTGAAAATAAAAAATAAAACTTCTATCTGCGTGAATGGCTGACAAACGAAGCTACCAACCAACAAATAATGGGTAGCATATGTTAGATAATTTCTCCTTTTCTTGCGTTTTGTGTCTTACAATTGAAATGAGACTAAGAAGGATGATAAGTTAAATATCTAATCTACCGAAGGACTTTACGAACGCTTGGTTTATGAAGTGGGACTGACAAAGAATGGAGGGAGACTCAATCACATATGGTGAAATAATTGCATTTCTAATCCTTTCAAGCCTGACTAAATTCAAAGCCTTATCAAAATGAAAATTGATTTCAGACATACTCACAGTTTGAAAGATGTCATGTGAATCTGTCGCTGCCTTTGTCACTTGGAAACCCACATCGAAGCTCAAAGCAGTTTTATTAAGCTTCGTAATCTGAACAACTCTAATGTTAATTAAAAGAGGAATCGGATTTTAAACTTTCAGATGCATGGACATCCCTAGTAGCGTTGACAAACACTGACTGACCGATCGACTCACTGACCGATCAGCTGACATACATACGTCTGAAAGTACAATGGAGGAAACTTATGCGTCTATGGTTTGATTTTCAGGCTGGTTTAATTCTGGATAAGAACGATTATCACTGCATAATTGAATATAACAAGGAGAAACAGACACAATATTAACCTAGTATTACGTTTTTTTTTTGTCCCTCGTTGATAATTTTTTTTTCCGTTTGTATCCTAATCTGAATGCTTTTCCCCCATTATATCTATTTATAAGTCTGCCACAAGATATTAACCTATGAAGACTATAAGTACGCATATAACCAATGCCTACCCCCGGTGACCGATGGAATCACTATAGCCTCCTGTTTCGTTCATTCCAATACATTACTGATATAATTAGATAGATGGCAGCATAGACACGGTTGATGCGCATATTGCCTACTGCAGCTGCAGCATCAATGTCACCTTTACATGCTCTTTGAACAATTTTTTAATGAAAATGGCCAAGTAAATTAATTCCAAGAATTTAATGCCAAGGAAAGTAAACCTTCTGAGGTTTACAACCAGAAAAAAATTCACAATGTTGTCAAGTCAGTCCACATTCGTAGCTAGGGGCTCTCTAAAAATGCCTCCCCAGGTCCCCAATAGAGAAATTCCTCAAAAGGTTTATAATAGTTCACCCACTACACTCTTCTGACATAATATGATACGAACAATACATTTTCATAAACTTAAATTGCATAATGATATTCTTAACTTGTCTTGTTCTCTTCATCTTGTATGCTGATCTTGGTTTTGCAAATGATCACTTGGGAGGATCCATGTTGTGAGTTGTGATGTCCATCGGTTACTTGCCATTCCTGCAACATGATCAGCCCATTGCTGTTTGATTTTTCCAATGTATTCTTGGACTCCTGTTTTGTTCTGTAACATATTGTGCTCTCAAGTGATTTTTCATGTGAGGTTGAGCATGATTCCTTCATGTACAAGTTAGAAAAACTAAATTGCTGATAACAAATCTTGTCTGTAAATTGATATTCGGCGACGATTCAGCAAGTAAGAGAAATATTTTATTTAAACGGTAACACCGATCACAAGGGCTAATTGGTGGAGTGTTCACCCCCTGTTTGTTAGAAAACGGTTCAATACCCCATCAAATCATACCAAAGATTTTAAAAAGGGGTTCTCAATTCCTATTTTCAATGCAATAAGCACGGGGATCTGGAATGAGGAAACCCTACTCAGCGGCTAAGAGGTTACGGCTAAATCTCCTTAATTACACCGTTTCTTGGAAGATCAATGAAGTTTAGCAACGTCGAGTTTTGTCATTACCTAGATGGATGACCATTGAAGGAGTACAGGAGCTGTTAGCAGAACGAAGTTTCAATAGATCTGGAAAACCGGAAGTTGGTTTTAATAATGATTGTGCTTATATATTTATCCCTGCGACGCACTCGATGAGGTTATCAACGGAAAATGACGATACATACATAGAAACATACCCTGCAGATAAAGTATTATTCTATTAAAGGTAAAGTATTGTTCCATTCTTAAAGAATGATCAACTTGATCGACGAAGTCAAATTTTAAATTGATTGAGCAGAACAAAAAGAAAGGAAGGAGTGGGATTATATTAGCTTCTAAAATGGGGATTAATTCGAATTAGAAAAACAGATAAAAATACTCCCTCGGAGGAGATATTTTCGAGACTGGAGTTGGGAATAAAAGAAAGCGGGACAGTGGAGGAGAAAGAGGATTCTGGTATGGTCGGTTAGCGATGTGGCCAGGAACAAGTTAACTGTATCCAGATGGGAGAGTGCGATAAAGGGGGATAATCTGGGTTGCAGGGCGGGATGAGAATGAAATTCATTACTTTAGGCAATTGATAGTAATACGAAGTTGGCACTTATTGATTAAAAGATTGTATGGTAGACACACACGCACAACTATGCGTACAGACAGACAGGCACACACACACACACACACACACACACGCATATATATATATATGTATGTGTATGTGTGTGTGTGTGTGTGCACGCGTTGAAAATGAATAGTCTTGTTATTGTATTCGTTTATTGAGACAATTGTTTGGCGCATAAACACTCACACACACACAAACGCTCATATATATATATATATATACATATATATATATATATATATATATATATATATATGTATGTATGTATGTGTGTGTGTCTTCAGTTGTACCAAACAATTGTATGAATAAAACGTGTCTTTGGTACAATAACACCGTGAAACTAGGGCTTTCTGTGGAATGCCCGGGGATATGTGATCATGCCAGAGGTTTCTTAGAATCCTTAATTTCCCAATAAGCTAAACCAACTAAATATCATGTATATTCTGTTTCAGTATTTACATTGTACGTACAGCATACTTTGACACAAAGAGTCAATAGAGGGGCATCCAGCAAGGATCAAATACTTTGCAGTTGTCATGGTCTGCTTCACAAACTTTCTCAATATCATTATACTGGCCCTGAAACTCTGGATATCATGAATAATTGAAACGTTTAGAGATTTCACAAATCCTTACGATATTTCAACGGTTTCATAATCTGCGAGACCTACAATGGAAAAACAAAGATGCATTTTATACGAAAAGATTTAGGAAAAAAAAAACACGCAGAGAACATTTGGTGACATCATAAGACTTCGCCTCTTTTGACATGAAGAGACAAGTAATTCAATTATGAACAATGAATAAATAAAACAATCACTTTATGCAATATTTATCTTCCAACATAATCACTCTTTTTCAATGCACTTAATTTAGTGGTCAATATTAATTACATAGATCGAACATCTAACAGTGAAAATTTCAGATTAAAATTCATGTAATAATTACGTCTCAGACTGCAGAAATATGATTGTTTCCTTGTCGTCCTTGCGTCTACGAATGAACGGTAAAAAGAAAAAGCCTAAAGTGCAAGCATGTAGCCAAATGGTTAGCAAACAATTCAACTTACCATGGAAATTGGGCTGTCACAACCCACCAGATATAAACAAAAAATACAAAAAAAAAAAAATGTAACTATGACAGTTGATATATTAATCAGATATTGATTGTTCATGGAAATAATAGTAAACATATACATACATATATGCATACGCATATCTATCCATCTATCCATCTTTCTTTCATTCTCTTCGGATCTTGGGTCTGCTATGTTGCCCATGTTCCTTTGCATCGGCTCACGAATGGAGATTTGGTGAATATTTCTGCTGATAATATTGTTATCTACAGAGTTATCTCCCTTTATTGGTCTACATCAAATTTTATGTAAATATATATATATATATATATATATATATATATATGTACATTTTTTTTGACAATGATATTTTTTTTCACTGGATGATTAACAGATTATAGATCGGAATTAGTTGATAATAATCGAACACATAATAATGATTTTCATTCTTGATATTTCTGAAAACCTGATTTAATTTTCCTTATATGAACGGTATGGAAAGTGCATATACTAGAGTTAGACTGATTGAGAAAATCTATTTTCGGTACATGAATAATTACCCCAACGTAAGGGCATGCAACAAAGACCAAGTGGAAGAGTCCGTGGTTATTGGCAGAGAAACGAGCAGAGATGAATCTGTGCATCATATATACTGACAAAATAACCTGAATATAAGTAAATAACAAAAACCTACTCTGTGTCTGAGATACGTATAATGAACCGATGCAGGTGTTCGGTGATTGCAGTCAAGTTGAAGAGGGATTTTAGACTTTCTTCTGCAAGTTAGCTAGGGACTTACCCAGGAAGGTGTAGCACAGTCTTTTATGACGTTCTATCCTGTCTCATTTCATCATCATCACAAATCTCTTAACTTCTGTTGTTGGACAGAAACATTTCCCAAGATTCGCCATATTTCTCTATCACAGGGGTTGCTGAGCCAGTACTTTCTAAATTAGTCTAATTTGTCTCCCAATCTAGTGCTCTAGGCCTTAGTTGTGCATGTGATCTTTTTGATCCGTGTTGTGATTCGGGATTTCCATCAGTTATCTGCCATTCTTGCAACATGGCTAGTCCATTGCCATTTGAGTTTTTTTTAATGGATTCTATGATGTCTTTGACTCCTGTTTTCTCCCTGATATATTGTGCTGTGATCTCTCCAAGTGAGGTTGAGCATGATTCTTCCATTCATGCGTTGCATGCTTGTCAGTTTGAAGGTCTCTGTGCAAGCTCCATAAGTGACTATTGGGATGATATGTAAGTTGTATTTTTTTTTCTTTTTTTAGGAATAATGGAATATTCTTGTTTTTGAAGGTTGAACTTGCTCCGACAAAAGCTCGCAGTTCTAGAGTGATTTGTGGCTTGATTTTTCTTTCTTTTGGGGATATCATGCAGATTCATTGCCCCATATATATGTAGTGGTCTACTTCTTCCAGTTCTACGTGTTTGGTTTTGATCTTTGCGTTTTTATTAGCACAAGACATTCGCTTTGCTGAAGCTCATTTATAGGCCAACTTTCTTGTTTTATTTCTATCATTATTCGGACTATCCTTATCTTGGTTGTTTTCCATACAACAATTCGTCCGTTGTACTCTACGGCCTTCATCAGGTATCATCTAGTTTTCTTAATCTAGTTAATCAAGCAATAGGTGGAAGTCATGTAGGCTCTCTGTAAAAAAGGCAATGTTGTCTGCGAATCTAGGGTTGCTCAGATATCTGCCTTCTATTTTGATTCCTTTATTTTCTCAGGCTCGGTTTTCAAAGATCATTTCGAAGCATATTGTGAAGAATTTTGGCGAGCTGATATCACCTTGTCTCACCCATTTTTGGAATTGAAAGGGCTCCATGTAGCCTAATACAAATGCTGCTGTGACTGTATATATGTTACTGACCAATAAGGATTCTATACCTTGTAGAATGATGGCCTTCATGACCATAGGATTTTCCATAGAGTCGAAGGTTTCTTTGAAGTCGATAGGTGCTACAGCGAGTTTCATCTTGTATTATGCTGCTTTCCCCCTCAACTAGTTTATTAAATGCAAGTGGTCTATGGTCGGGTAGCTTATTCTAAATCCTGCTTGGTTTTCATCTACTTTTTGTGATTTGGTTGTTGCTATTTTTTGAGACAATGTTCTATTTGGTGACAGTAATCTGAGTCGAGTTTAGTTCATTTTAAATACCGATTTAATAACCAATTAGTTTAGTGGAAATGTAAGTATGTGCTAAATTGGTCCATTATTATGCATCTAGCTGCGTTAACGGTCACCAAAAAACCTAAAAAATTATAAAACTTACAATAATTTACTAAATGTCAATCCGTCTGTGATTGCAAAATTCAAGAACAGTTACAATTTTGACCATCAAGTTGTATGTAGTTATTAATTGGACTATTTTTTTCTCTCATTTGTCGTTTGACATAAACTTTCATCAGAATTACTCATAGCTCCCTATCATAGGCGTTGCAGCACTGGGTCTTTCTGAACTTATCCAGTTCGTCTTGCCATCTCATATTCTGCTGGCCTCAGTTCTGCATTTTATCTTCCTGCAATATGACTAGCTATTGCCATTTGGGTTTTCTAATAGTTTCTATGATGTTTTGGACTTCTCCTTTTCCCTCTTATATACTATGATGTTCTCTCTGTGTGGTATTGAGCATGATTGGCTCATGAGTCACTTGAGTTACTATATCATGTGCAACAACCACGTCGGGGATAAAAACACTAAGATCAAAATCGAGGACACAGAACTGGAGGAAGTAGACCACTAGATCTACCTTAGACGACGAATCTCAATGAAACCCTCAAAAAAGGAAGAAATCAAGTGAAGAATCACACTAGGATGGCAAGCCTTTGGCAGAGCTCACCCAACCTTCAAAAATAAGAAGATCCCATTAATCCTAAAGAGAAAGGTGTATAACTAATGCATCCTCCCAATAGTCACTTATGGAGCTGAAACATGGAACCTAACCAAGAGACAGACCCCTATATTGAGAACCATGCAACGTGCAAACGAAAGAATTATGCTGGGCCTCATATGGAGAGACCACAAGACAGCACAGTACATCCGAGAAAAAACAAAAGTCAGGGACATCATAGAATCCATTAAAAATCTCAAATGGCGATGGGCAGGCCATGTTGCAAGAATGGCAGACAACCTATGGACATCACAATTCACGACATGGATCCCCCAAGATCACATGTGCAACCGGGGCAGGCAGAATATTAGATGGAGAGACAAGCTAGACAAGTTCAGGAAGTACTGGCTCTGTGACGCCCATGATAGAGAAGTGTGGCAATTCCTGGGGAAAGTCTATGTCGAACAACGGACGTTGAAAGACCGATGATGATGATGATGATGATGATGATGATGATGATGATGATGATGATGATGATGATGATGATATTGTATTTATCTAACAAATGTCTGTACTGCTCCAAAAAACACACAATGACATTAAGATGTCGATGTTACCCATGTTTCTGTTTTTGTAAAATAGTTTTTTGATCCTCTGGTAATGTTTTCAAGAGTCTTAGCTCGATTAATCAGGTTTTGCTAAACAAATCACTTACTTCAGAAGCTTATAATGTGATGTCGTCATTTGATGTATCTGCTATGGGAAAGAGATGACTGAAAAAAAATATCCATCCACTTTGGACTTTATTTTCTGCTTCCTCGTTTTTTTCACCGTTTGATTTTGACTTTTTCCAAGGTTTTTTTTTTCATTCATAACAATTCAATCTTACAATAATTTTTGATAAAATATTACTAATGATATACGATGCAAAATATTCCTTCCATGAATTCTCTCAGTTATGTTGCTATAAAATGTGCATACAATTAATATTTGTATTTTACACTGTTTTCAACTTGCTCACTTTCAATGAAAACACATTTCTTTCTGATATCTTAAGAAACTGATGAAACACATCTGTGATGTTTAAATACTATACATACATAAGCGGATAGACGTGAAAAATAATCATTTTCGAATGAACTGTTTGTCAGTGGTATGTCAGAAGTTTCCAGCCTAGTTGATCGAAGGTTTCGGGGACATACATCTTTTTCCTTTGGATTTCATCTGAGGGTGTATCTGTATTGCAAGTTCTACAGAAATAACCCTACAACCTTGCAAAAAATTGACGGGCACTAGCCCTTATGAGTTACAGACAATAGAAGCACACTCTCCTCGGACTGATGCGTGATTTTACACAGAAGAATATTTGATCAGAAATTTTAACTATCCTCTCCTGAATGATACAGGAGTCTTTTTTTTTATAAAAAGAATCGAACTCTGATTCATATGGGTTTTTTTCTATTCGTCGCATTTTCTCGGATCACCCTGTATATACAAATTATCAAGTCAAATTACGTGCTCAGTTTAAAGACAGTTTTCTGTATTCCCTACCATTGAATCAGGAAAATTGCATGCAAAATCTTCACCTTGGTAAGTGACACCTCTGATTTCCTAATCAGATAAAAGGCTCCTACCTCGACGGATCAAATTGGTTTCAGAGTCGATGATATCATCAGGGTTGGAACAAAGACAAATGTGTTAACACCCAGGTACCTGCATATGTCGAAATAATACAGTCACCCTTGTAAAACTCAGTAATGCAAAAGATTAACATGGGATAATAGATAAATGCAGACGTAATCAACCAAATATACAATTGCAAAAGGTACCGGTTCAGACTCTCACAGCAAATCATAATGTAGAGAAAGCTTTTTGCATATATTTATTTATTTATAGCTATAATTTAAATTTTGACGGAATAAAGCAATTCTCAATCGACTGAAAGTGGAAGAAAAAATATTCAAATATCATCGTTATTGGAGAGCAAATGACTTCATTATGCAAATCTCGTTGCAGGCGAGAAATTCCGACACCATAATTACACATGACGGTATTAGCAGACGCCTTCGCGTTGGAAACAGCCGATTTCCATCATTAGCAGCAGAAGCGAATAATAATAATAATAATAATAATAATAATAATAATAATAATAATAATAATAATAATGATGATGATGATGATGATGATGATGATGATGATGATGATGATGAAAAGGAAATGCATTATAAGAACTCATTTCGTATTATACTTGTAAAAAAAGATTGGCATCTATCAATGGGTAAATAAGGTAAATACATTACTTGCATTCAGAGAAGAGGTACAAAATGAATCCTATTTCTCTGTGCAGCTAAAACTGAACAAAATCTCAAATTCAATTTATTAAGCGTTAACTCAGAATCAACCCGTTGAATAAGGCACATATACTCATATCTAATCACTTCCAGGCGTTGAGGCTATCATCAACGCACCAAGTTTGACCGTGACTTGTCTTTGTTTCTGAAGTTACATGTACGCAAGACCGATCGGAGTACTGCGAATTCGTCATAATTGTTGAAAGGCCGAGTAATAAGTACAGTGGTTGCAGGAAAAGGGGACATTAATGAGCTGGGGAGAAAAGAAAGTAAAAGAAAGATTATGAAACTTCGTGAAATGCAACAAAGAAACTTCGGTCAGAAGAAGATGTAATTGTGGAGACGGAGAAAAGTTATAAACTAAACGAAGAATAGGGACAAAAAGTTTAGAAGAAACGGATTATGATTAAAAAGCGAACAAAAAACAAGAAAGGTTGAAGAAGGGGGAAGACAACGATTAAAACAAGAACAATAAGACGAAGATCAAGAACAGATTGAACACAAACGCAAAGGACAAAAGGGGTAACAACCAAGGAGCAGAAGACCGGGATAATAGGACAGAGAATAGAGATAACGAAAACAGGAGGGAAACACTAAAAGCAAGAGGTGAAAAAGAAGGGCAACAAGAAAAAAGAATGTATGAGACGAGAAAGAAAAGGAAAAACGTGAAGAAGAAGAAGAAGAAGAAGAAGAAGAAGAAGAAGAAGAAAAAGTAATAGGGATCAGAGAACTAGAAAGGAAGAAAATGAACAAAATAGAGTGAGAAACGAAAAAGAAAAGATCAACTAGCAAAAGAGAAAGATGGATAGGGAGAAAGCCAAAGTAAGAATAATTGAAAATGTAACGAGGAATGAACAATCAGAAAGGGAAAAAGGAATTCTGATAAAAAGATGTGAATAAAAAAGCAATAATGTTTTTACAAGCTGAGGAAAAAATGACGATGTCAACAATAAAATACAAGAAATTGCGAATGGAATCTGCTTATGAGACATGATGAAACGAAGAATACTCTGCTAATCTAATTCAGGAACAAGTCTGGTTACTCTCTCAACAGATACTATCACGTGACAGATGTTATTTGGCAGCTTGGCTTATTGGGAGTGATCAATTAAAGAAATTAGAAAGACGTCGTTCTTATGTATCTTGTTGGATGGTAGTCACTAAAAAACTCGAAATTTGGAAGGAAAAAACAAAAAAAAACGCATGAACGCAGCCAGATACAAACTAATGGGCTTCTTTAGCATATTTTACATAGTAAATATAAAAACACTAAAACCTATTCATGGGAGGGAATTGAGGATAAAACGTTTTTTTTCTAAACATAAGGAGTAAATGTCTAAATCTTCAACCCTCTAGCTCCATTAGTTTGTCCCGCACATATGTCACTTACATCAATAGAAAGCCAGGATAACTCGCTTGAAAACTGAAAGGAAACCCTTGTTAACAGTTTGGATGGCAGTTTTGGTCGACAGTTTCTAATGAAGTGGAGCTGTTAATTACAAAAAGGTGAACCAAAATAATTATGCAGCACATTGAAGGAAAAAAAAAGATGAAGAAAAATAAAAAGGATGACGGGTAAGTCGATGCTCATCACGGCCAAGACGTTGCGGGTGGAGCCTGAATTTAAGAGGTGGTTAACGGGGAAAGAATGCTGAAAGGTAGTAACGTGAAGATCTCACGTAAGTAAAAGAAAGACATTGCAAAAGATGAAAGGGTTATGTGGTATGAATATAATGAGTTTCCCAGCCAGATGTATTAAGGAAGAAATGCAGCATAGGAAAGGCACAATTCAAATTCCTTCTTGCTATGTGTACATATATATATATATATATATATATATATATATATATATATATATATATATATATATATATATATATATATATATATATATATAGGGCACAGACATTGACATTCACTCTTATTTTTATATATTGATAGCCCTATTAACTGTGTTAATTAGTGAGAACAGTGATTAAATATCAACGGATAGAATATGTTCTTAGCATTTTGACTTTGAAAAATGCATTATGAACTATATGTATGTATGTATGTATGAGAAGAGTATGTATCTTCGTATTGTCTATGTAGATTAATCTCTTACTTAGTTTTATGTATGTATGTATGTATGTATGTATGTATGTATGTATGTATGTTTCTCACTCCCTCTCTCTATCTATCTCTCTCTATCTATCTCTCTCTATCTCGTTCTTTCTCTCTATATATAGTCCCCGAAATAAGTCTGTGGTCTAACAGCTGATGTTCTCCACTATAATACTTAACATACTATATTATGATCCGAATGTAATCAACAATGATATAAATTGATATTCTGTATATAATGCAAATTATCTGAACTTAGTACATTAACAGTGATTGGAAAGTAACTGACTTGTACGACAAGACATCGTAGGATGACTTGGAGGAATGTTTGTATTAGAATTACGAAATTTCTAAGCCGATTATTTTCATCTAAAGTGTGTAGTGTGTAGTGTTTATAAATATGTATATATATATATATATATATATATATATATATATATATATATATATATATATATAGAGAGAGAGAGAGAGAGAGAGAGAGGGGGAGAGATAGATAGATAGATAGACAGACAGACATATTGGAGGTTAACAGAGACAACATAAACTTAAATCACACTTTTTTCTATCTATGATTCAAATTTTCTTCAAACAAAACTTATGTCATGACAAGTCTATCTGAGCCCAAAGCTAACTCTTTTATTCTCCACTCTGTAGTAAGGGTCCTCCCAAAACTAGTGTGCAAATATTTCAATAAACCTGTTATTTCAATCTGATTCAATTGTATCTTTTTTTCCATATATCAAATTTATTTAAAAAATATATTAACGTTACCGACCAGCACCTTTTCTCAGCAGTAATATAGAACATGTCAACATTCTTCTTCCCTCTGAAAATGGATTCTGAATTTGAGACGTCATCACCATGAGTCAATGTTTCATTTTCTATCATTTAGGAGCCTCATACATTTAGTGAAGTAACTCCCTGACGATGCAAGATATATCTAAACATGTGATATTGCTAGATCCAGTACAACCACATATTTCCAACAAGCTCTAATCTATATCTATATGACAAGCTGTGGCTAAGTTACAACAGTAAATTAGAGTATTCTGCATAGATATTTATTTTTTTACATTTCCTTTTATTTCAAGTGTATGCTCATTGGTCTATATTTACAGCATGTATCAGAATATTCACATCCAGTTTCTTTTTCTTTTAGGTTAAGCAGCTTACTGACTGCTAGAATGACAAGTTCAAAAGCTCCCGGAGCTTATATCATTATTCTTTATAAGTTTATTTGTTCCCAATCCCATTGAAAAAAACGATATCATAGTTCTTCTGTATTTTTGAGTGTTTAAAATATCTATCAATTTAGCCATTTCTGGAGAAAAATATCTTTTCATACGAGAATCAATTCCATACATGAGAGAGTTTGAAAATGGAGAGAAATATTGTTTTTTTCTTTTTTTACCTCCCGTTTGAGTGTCTCAAAAGCCAAAGCCCTTTTCACAAGTTTCACTCGATTGTGAGCATAATGAAAAAAATAAAGGTCGAACTAGGTACAATTGATTCTTATTTCAAATCATTTGACTTGAAAGTATGGGTTAGACCCTTCGCTCAAATACCGAGGGGAATGTTGTACTGTTCCCTTGTCATAGTCCAGTGGTACAGAGTTGCATGGAGAGTGGACACAGTTGGTCCAGTTCAAACTCTCTCTGGGACAGTTCACCTTTGGGAAATGCATAATTCAACCTACTCGCTGTAGCAAATTAGCAAAATAGTTCAGAAGGGGGTGAGTGACGTGACTCTTGATGTTTATCGGCTCAAAGTATTTCACATACATCGGCTAAGTAGCTATGTGAAATATGGAGACTATGCAAGGACAGCTGAAACCATAACCAATCTAAGGGTACTATTTACATCTGATCACACCAGTAATATTTGGTGTGCAAATCATGGGGAGTAATGGGCCATGCCCTGCCACGCTGGCCCAGGACGTGTTGGCAGGGGGTCTGGTGGATTGTCCACTGCGGGTCAGTGGCAAAAGAGCTCCACCGGCTCTTGATACACATCCAAACTGTTCTTGTGAAACGAAAGTGGATGTTCGGAGCACCACGGTTCGATTGAAAAAAAAAAAAAAAAAAAAAAAAAGATCAGATCAATTTTCGAAGTGAGTTGGATGCAAATTCCGGTGGGGACAGCTTGGAGGATACCTCTCCCTTATATAATAAGTTTTTAACTTAGATAAAGTCCACAGAGGTTAAATTAATAAAAAAGGTTGCAACAGCATCTTTAGTCTGGGGACTTCATTTTAGCAGTTGAAAAAGTTTCAATTTTTCCATCGTACCTTGCTAAATAATTCGTGCCCGTCTCCCAGCAAGAATTTACTACTGACAATAGATACAGCCTTGATATATCCAACCCTACATTCGTTTGTTTTTTATGGCAAGTCAAAGTTAGGTCGAGGTAGTGGGGGGGGGAGTATAGGGTCAGTTTAGCTTTTAGATATTTAGATTTCGGCATTTGGGGGAGGGTTCTTTCTTTTTTTTTTCCTTGTAGATTTATGGTTAATTTCGGGGGAGGGGATTTAGGGTTCTTTGGAATATACGGAATTGGTGCACATTTAGAGATTTTTTCTTTTTTTTTTTTTCAGTTTAGCTTTTAGATATTTAGATTTCGGCATTTAGGGGAGACTTTTTCTTTTTTTTTTCTTTTTTTTTTTGCTATTTGACCAACGATTCGATGCATAGGACATTTACAAGCATGTAATACAGAGTTGGATGAATAGGCAGGCATTAAAGATTATCACAGAACAATGAGGAAATGAACAATAAATCAAGAAAATTATGTACTCATCTAAACTTGCGGCAATTTTAGTTAGTCTGGGGACTTCATTTTAGCAGTTGAAAAAGTTTCAATTTTTCCATCGTACCTTGCTAAATAATTCGTGCCCGTCTCCCAGCAAGAATTTACTACTGACAATAGATACAGCCTTGATATATCCAACCCTACATTCGTTTGTTTTTTATGGCAAGTCAAAGTTAGGTCGAGGTAGTGGGGGGGGGAGTATAGGGTCAGTTTAGCTTTTAGATATTTAGATTTCGGCATTTGGGGGAGGGTTCTTTCTTTTTTTTTTCCTTGTAGATTTATGGTTAATTTCGGGGGAGGGGATTTAGGGTTCTTTGGAATATACGGAATTGGTGCACATTTAGAGATTTTTTCTTTTTTTTTTTTTCAGTTTAGCTTTTAGATATTTAGATTTCGGCATTTAGGGGAGACTTTTTCTTTTTTTTTTCTTTTTTTTTTTGCTATTTGACCAACGATTCGATGCATAGGACATTTACAAGCATGTAATACAGAGTTGGATGAATAGGCAGGCATTAAAGATTATCACAGAACAATGAGGAAATGAACAATAAATCAAGAAAATTATGTACTCATCTAAACTTGCGGCAATTTTAGTTAGTCTGGGGACTTCATTTTAGCAGTTGAAAAAGTTTCAATTTTTCCATCGTACCTTGCTAAATAATTCGTGCCCGTCTCCCAGCAAGAATTTACTACTGACAATAGATACAGCCTTGATATATCCAACCCTACATTCGTTTGTTTTTTATGGCAAGTCAAAGTTAGGTCGAGGTAGTGGGGGGGGGGAGTATAGGGTCAGTTTAGCTTTTAGATATTTAGATTTCGGCATTTGGGGGAGGGTTCTTTCTTTTTTTTTTTCCTTGTAGATTTATGGTTAATTTCGGGGGAGGGGATTTAGGGTTCTTTGGAATATACGGAATTGGTGCACATTTAGAGATTTTTTCTTTTTTTTTTTTTCAGTTTAGCTTTTAGATATTTAGATTTCGGCATTTAGGGGAGACTTTTTCTTTTTTTTTTCTTTTTTTTTTTGCTATTTGACCAACGATTCGATGCATAGGACATTTACAAGCATGTAATACAGAGTTGGATGAATAGGCAGGCATTAAAGATTATCACAGAACAATGAGGAAATGAACAATAAATCAAGAAAATTATGTACTCATCTAAACTTGCGGCAATTTTAGTTAGTCTGGGGACTTCATTTTAGCAGTTGAAAAAGTTTCAATTTTTCCCATCGTACCTTGCTAAATAATTCGTGCCCGTCTCCCAGCAAGAATTTACTACTGACAATAGATACAGCCTTGATATATCCAACCCTACATTCGTTTGTTTTTTATGGCAAGTCAAAGTTAGGTCGAGGTAGTGGGGGGGGGGAGTATAGGGTCAGTTTAGCTTTTAGATATTTAGATTTCGGCATTTGGGGGAGGGTTCTTTCTTTTTTTTTTTCCTTGTAGATTTATGGTTAATTTCGGGGGAGGGGATTTAGGGTTCTTTGGAATATACGGAATTGGTGCACATTTAGAGATTTTTTCTTTTTTTTTTTTTCAGTTTAGCTTTTAGATATTTAGATTTCGGCATTTAGGGGAGACTTTTTCTTTTTTTTTTCTTTTTTTTTTTGCTATTTGACCAACGATTCGATGCATAGGACATTTACAAGCATGTAATACAGAGTTGGATGAATAGGCAGGCATTAAAGATTATCACAGAACAATGAGGAAATGAACAATAAATCAAGAAAATTATGTACTCATCTAAACTTGCGGCAATTTTAGTTAGTCTGGGGACTTCATTTTAGCAGTTGAAAAAGTTTCAATTTTTCCATCGTACCTTGCTAAATAATTCGTGCCCGTCTCCCAGCAAGAATTTACTACTGACAATAGATACAGCCTTGATATATCCAACCCTACATTCGTTTGTTTTTTATGGCAAGTCAAAGTTAGGTCGAGGTAGTGGGGGGGGGGAGTATAGGGTCAGTTTAGCTTTTAGATATTTAGATTTCGGCATTTGGGGGAGGGTTCTTTCTTTTTTTTTTTTTCCTTGTAGATTTATGGTTAATTTCGGGGGAGGGGATTTAGGGTTCTTTGGAATATACGGAATTGGTGCACATTTAGAGATTTTTTCTTTTTTTTTTTTTCAGTTTAGCTTTTAGATATTTAGATTTCGGCATTTAGGGGAGACTTTTTCTTTTTTTTTCTTTTTTTTTTGCTATTTGACCAACGATTCGACGCATAGGACATTTACAAGCATGTAATACAGAGTTGGATGAATAGGCAGGCATTAAAGATTATCACAGAACAATGAGGAAATGAACAATAAATCAAGAAAATTATGTACTCATCTAAACTTGCGGCAATTTTAGTTAGTCTGGGGACTTCATTTTAGCAGTTGAAAAAGTTTCAATTTTTCCATCGTACCTTGCTAAATAATTCGTGCCCGTCTCCCAGCAAGAATTTACTACTGACAATAGATACAGCCTTGATATATCCAACCCTACATTCGTTTGTTTTTTATGGCAAGTCAAAGTTAGGTCGAGGTAGTGGGGGGGGGGGGGAGTATAGGGTCAGTTTAGCTTTTAGATATTTAGATTTCGGCATTTGGGGGAGGGTTCTTTCTTTTTTTTTTCCTTGTAGATTTATGGTTAATTTCGGGGGAGGGGATTTAGGGTTCTTTGGAATATACGGAATTGGTGCACATTTAGAGATTTTTTCTTTTTTTTTTTTCAGTTTAGCTTTTAGATATTTAGATTTCGGCATTTAGGGGAGACTTTTTCTTTATTTTTTCTTTTTTTTTTGCTATTTGACCAACGATTCGATGCATAGGACATTTACAAGCATGTAATATATAAACTTTTCACAAAGATCATCACCAACCGAATCACAAAAACACTCGATGAAAACCAGCCACGTGAACAGGCTGGCTTTAGAAGAAGCTACTCGACCATGGACCACCTGCACTCGATAAATCAACTGAAAGAAAAAGCAGCAGAATATAGACTACCACTTGCCGTAGCATTTATCGACTTCAAAAAGGCGTTCGACTCAGTAGAAATCCCTAAGGTCATGGAGGCCATCAGTCGGCAAGGTGTAGATCCAGTATATGTTGAAGTGTTGAAACATATATACAATCACGGCAGCTCATTTATCAGGCTACATAAAGACTCGGACCCCTTCCAGCTCCAGAAAGGAGTAAGACAAGGTGATACCAGCTCACCTAAACTCTTCACAGCCTGCCTCGAGATGATCTTCAGAAGGCTAGACTGGGAGAGTAAAGGAATTAAAATAGACGGCGAGTATCTGAGCAACCTCAGATTCGCAGACGACATAGCCCTTTTTGCAGAGAACCTACACGACCTCCAACTAATGATAGATGAACTAAATGAGGAGAGCAAGAAAGTCGGCCTGCACATGAACTTCAGCAAGACGAAGATCATGTGCAACAACCACATTGGAGATAAGAACACTAAGATCGAAATCGAGGACACAGAACTCGAGAAAGTAGACCACTACATCTACCTAGGGCAACGAATCTCCATGAGACCCTCAAAAGAAGAAGAAATCAAGCGAAGAATCACACTAGGATGGCAAGCCTTTGGCAGAGCTAGCTCAACCTTCAAAAATAATAAGATCCCATTAATCCTAAAGAGAAGGGTGTATAACCAATGCATCCTCCCAATAGTCACTTATGGAGCTGAAACATGGAACTTAACCAAGAAACAGACCCGTAAGCTGAGAACCATGCAACGTGCACATGAAAGAATAATGCTGGGCCTCACATGGAGAGACCACAAAACAGCACAACACATCCGGGAAAAGACAAGAGTTAGAGACATCATAGAAGCCATAAAAAATCTCAAATGGCGGTGGGCTGGCCATGTTGCAAGAATGGCTGACAATCGATGGACATCACGACTCACAACATGGATTCCCCGAGACCATATGCGCAACCGAGGCCGGCAAAATATTAGATGGAGAGATGAACTAGACAGGTTCAGGAAGTACTGGCTCCGTGACGCCCATGATAGAGAAGTGTGGCAAATCCTGGGGAAGGTCTATGTCCAACGACGGACGCTAAAAGACTGATGATGATGATGATGATGATGACACCAGTAATGACCCGCTTTGGTCAGGCCATAATTATTACTCTAGTGTTACTAAGTGGTCACTCATCTAAGTAATAAACCAACTCAACGCTGCTTAACTTCTCTGACCGTCATTGATTATGAAGTTATAGCTGTTATCCAACTCGTCTTTTTTTTCAATGCAGTCGTTTCATACGAAAATAAGATGTATATATAGAAAATGATATTACTCCCATGGTGGGCTATACGAAATTGATTGATGTCTAGCTATTTGGCCTTAAAACAAATATCTATCAAACCTAATGATCTTGAGTATTATAATCTTTTGTATGACGTGACATAAGGTCAGATGTCTTTCCTTAAAATGGTATCTCCACTCAAAAAAATTATTGATAAATACATTATCCGTATTGGAAAAGTTCCAGAACCCTCAGCAGATACCTAAAATAATAAATAGTTGCCTGCTTTGAATATATCATGTTTTTTCTCTCGATATGATGCATACCTGTGATGAATTTTAATCTATAAAGTAGACACAATAAGAGGATAGCAATGTTTACTAATAATAAACTCAACAATTATAACGGTATACTGAAAAAAAGTCGATTTCATAACCAAAGCTAAGTACATATTGAGAAAATGAGGTGGAAATCAAACAATTTTACGAACCTTTCCTCTTCTGGAAAAGAAAACAGTTTTAAGAAATTCCTCACGATTCATGTCTGAATCGCTTTATTATAACTGGCTATCCATTGTTCTAAAGCATTGCGTGATATTGGGTTGTTTCATACGAAATATCGTTTTTTGAATAATAAGATAAAGAATAAAACAGAAAAAATATTCAGTCAAAATATGACCCGTTTGAGAAAATAACCTTTTTCATATGATCCAATAATTATAACATGCTATTTTTATAAGATTTCAAATGTTTAGCGGACTCATGTTCAGTAAAAGGACGAATGGCGGACATTCAATGAGAAGTTCAAAAGAAGATGTAGTTGTCTGCTTTTTCAGTGTCTTTGTTCTTCACATGTTTTCATACATCAAATTCTTAATCATCCGAACCCTTTACGTTCTTTTCAGACACCCATAAAATGAATACTATACCAATAACTGAAATAAGAGCAATTCTCTAGTATGTTCTAAATGCTATAAAATAAGCTGAACTGTATGTAAATAATCTATCTTTCAAAGTTAGCAATGGACCTCTCCACTTAAAGTTTGCATTGAGAAACATAAGTAATATACGTAACTTTAAGCAGAAATTCTCATTGTTTAGAGAGAAATATTTCATTCAGAGTTGAGCAATAGAACTGTTACGATCGAAATTTCACTCGTCTGCAGTTAATGGGTTAAAACATTATGACTTTTAGAGGCTGATCTACTTAGCCTCCTTAGAGCCTATGAATGTTTTATGAATGGCTTTCCAAATTGATGTTCTTAGAACGTAAGATAAGCGTGCACTTATTTGTGGACGCATGATTCATCGAGTATAATTAAAGCAATAAGCGGAATATTCCAGTCGATGGAGTCAGCTATCCTTATAGATTACCTTATCTTGTTCACTTATTCCCCCAAGTTTAAGCCTATCTATCTCAACCACTATCTTTGCTGCAATAATTCAGTAGGGAATTTGAAATTTCCCGTCATGCTTCCCGGAGAGACGAGATACATAGAATGAATTAAGTAAATAAAATAAATATTGGTTGCAAAAACATAGAAAATAAAAGGAAAAAAAAACTCAACGGAAAAATTAGAGAGATTCAAAGAATTATTAGCAAAGCCAATGATATTTTTTTCAACAAGAAATCATGTGAATGAACAAAATTACAACCCCACCCCAAAAAAAGAGTTTACAGATTAGTGAACATTGTACGTACGTGTCTCAAGGTTTAAGTTATTTTAGGTCTGATTTTGTGTACTTTTTTTTATTATCCTGAATGTCATACGTGTGTGTCTCTAGATGTATGCTACTTGAAGAGAGTGTCATACGTGTACGTTATATCTACGTGTCTCAAGATTAAATCTTTTCAAGTTTATTGGAGTACATTGAACTGAAGTGTCTTTAAATTTACTTGGTCATAACACTAATTCTACCTTATTAAGTTTCCGATCAGACCCTAAACTCTAAGTTATTGAATCCTTATAATAGCACTTATAAAAGTAGTCGAACAATGTTTTCTGGTGATTTCCAGTATAGCTTAAATACTAACCGATGTTTATTACATTTTTTTCATGCACTTTCTCCTTCTTCCGAACAAGTGAACGTATGTTAGTGCATAAGGCATATATTCGAATTTTCTTGTGGTAAATTAATGTATATATTAAAAGAGCACTTTACCATGTGATTAAAAGAGAGAGCATAATACCAGCTATGACTTATGAATGCAAAACCAAGAAATTATCAAAATGAACCGAAAACTAATTCAGAATTACTGAGATCTACGATGAGAGCAATCCTGAGGATAGCCCTGAGAGACAGAAAAGATCGACATTGATCAGAGCGTAGATTAGAGTGAAGGATGTCATACAAAAAACAAAGCATTAAAAAGGAGATTGGCTATGCACTTAGCAAGAAGTGATGACAACAGATACAGCCAAAGACTAACCGATTGGTGCCCACGGGACATTAGACGTAGTGCCAAAAGACCAAACACAAGACGGAAGGGTCGGATGGAAATGTTTGTCAATACGAGATGAGAAAGGCTAGCACGATTGCAGCTGTCATGGAAATGAATTAGAATAGCCTTTTCCCAATGATCTTGATGGTGGTGACACACATGCACGCGCACACACACACACACACACAAACACAAACACAAAAACAAACATTCTGCTCACTGAGGAAAACAAACATATCCGACCTCAAGTAAACCGTTACACAAGTGCTTACCCCTCACTTAATGTAAATAGCATACGACATATATATGTCCCCCCAACAAAACTCACTCATCCACAGACGACTGTTTTCACAGACCAGCCCCAGACACTCAGAACATAGAAAACTCCTGCTGTTTTCATTTTCTTTTCATTTCTTCATCTTGGCAATGTTGTTGGGTCTCTCTCTACTAAATGTCGGTAAATGAATGCCGATTCATCCTACCTGTATTTTCCTCATTGTCTCTATACAAAATTGCTATATATATGTATATGTATATATATATATGTGTGTGTGTGTGTGTGTGTGTGTGTTTGTAGATTATTCTTTAATTCGATAATAGGAAAGTAAAATGACCATATTGGAAGACCGTTTAAGACATTATCATCATCAGTAGAGTTCCCCCAGGATTTGCCAATCCTCTCTATCATGGGTTTGCGGAGCCAACACTTCCCAGATACGTCATATGATAGTTTGCCGGCCACAATTTGCATATGATCTCCGGGGATCAGCGTTGTGGGTTGTGATGTCCATCGATTGTCTGACATTCTTGCAACATGACCAGCCCAATGTCACGCACGTTTTCTAATTGATTGCATGATATCCCGGACTCCTAGTTTTCACTCTAATATACTGCACTGTTCTTTGATCTCCTGACGTGTTGTAAGGCATGATTCTCTCGTGTGCACGTAGCATCGTTTTCAGTTTGAGAGTCAATGTTCAGGGTACGTTTCATGTTTCAGCTCAATAGCTATCTCAAAGATTGACTGGTTGTAGACACTTCTTTTTGAAATTAAGGAAATTTTTTTATAAGTTGAGCTTGTTCCACCGAAAGCCTGCCATTTGAAAATGATTCTTTGCTTGATTTCTTTTTTTTGGGGGGGGGGGGTTTATTTGCTCTCTCTGTTCTGTTGTGTTCGAGATTAGGGAAGATTTTTTTAGTAAAAAATGTCGATGTCATTAGTAAATCTAAGGTTACTTACGTGTTGGCCGTCTATTCTAATTATTTTAGTTTACCCTGTCTAAGTTTCGGAAAATCATTTCGAGGCAGGCCGTGAAGATTTTGGGTGAGATGATATCACCTTGTCTTACTCCATTTTCGAGCCGACTATTTATTTCAATGATTCACTCGTTTCGTGTTTTGTCAAGAAATTAAGGGGCTACAAGGAACCAGGTGTTTACATAGTTGGTCTTTGAGCTTGTGGTGAATAGGGGAGATGGTGCGTTAAAATATCATGAATGTAATTACTTTAGTGATCGTATGTATGTCATGAACCTGGGGAGATCACCTGCTACACTTTTTATCATCTGTGCTGGTGAAAGTATTACATCTCACATGTATGTATTATAATTTGGGGTTAATTTAGAAGTTGATTAACAGGCGAGTATAAGTCGAAAAAGGGGTAATTTGTTCCCATGTTTATTTGCACTGTTGAGTATGTTGGTTTGGGATCAACTTGCAGACAATCTTTTTCTGTGTAATTAAAATCCTTATAACGTATCAGGGGTTTGTTTGTATGTTCGTATAAAATCTGCGATTAAAACACAACGGATTTAATATTCGATCGATATGAAATGACACAAACAACCTGTCATGTCCGTTCTTATACTTACTGATCTGCAATCATTAAATACATTCAATGAATGACCTACGTAACTAGGCATTGTTTAAAAAAATTAAATGATGTGTATTGTAAAATAACATCCATATGCAATACATTATGATGATACACTACACAACTTTACCCCCACCCCACTAAAAAACTGCGTCAATTACGTAAGCTGTGTAATAAGAAATAAGTGAAAGGCTTGTGGTGTTCGATCAACACTGGTAGGGTGTCATGTTTATATGATTGTTCTGTTTTTAAAATCCCTGAAACGGTTAGATGGTAAACAACTGATGATCCCAACGATAGAAAATTTACGCATTGTATCATAATGAGAGAGTGTGATAAACAAGGGAAAAACACAGGAGAAAATTACATAAATCAATTGACGGATACTGGGAAATGAATGACTGGAGTGTTTGGAGTGACGCAAACGAAAAAAAATGAAAAAAGTCTTTTCATTATTCATCTGTAAAGCTTTCTAGATTCTCTCTCTCTCTCTCTCTCTCTCTCTCTCTCTCTCTCTCTATATATATATATATATATATATATATATATATATATATATTAGATATACTTTATTTGGAACTATATTCCATCCGACAGCGGAATTAACCGAGGAGCCAATCGAACTACTGACCACGTTAATGGATAAAGAAGACGAAAGCAGTGCAGGAGTCGAACCTGCATTCATGGTGCGCATTTTTTTCATTCATTTATATAGTGAGCTCTTCGAGTTGTTATTTGGTTAATTCTGGTACTTGATAAAATATATTTCCAAATAAATATTCACTACAATTATCACATTTTATCGGACCAAAACCACCCTATTTATTCACACACACACACACACACACACACACACACACACACACACACACACACACATATATATATATATATTGATCGATGGATGAATAGATAAATCCTATGAAAAGCTTAACTATTTCCTTGTTATTTTCTTTTTGTATTCATCATGCTGTCCATCATTATCTTTAGACCGTGCAAGTGAAGCTATTGGTTCCGACATAATTTCCTTATCTGCAATTGCATTTTGGCATGTGGTTCATATCATTCAACCCTTTGACAGACACATACTCCACGCGGCCATTACGGACAATTAGACCCCCACTTTGGTCTTCAACTGGTTCGCTCATTGGCATATGCGGATGCGATAATTATGGCCCAGCTAGCTTGCGTTAGCTGTGGTTGTGGGTGGTGTGTACCTGAGAGGGATTACTTATAACTTTGTATAGATTACCAACTTTCACTTCTCAGCGAATGATTGGTCAGCACCATAACCTTTTTAGCTGAAGTCCTGTCATTTTTAATAGCATGTCTTTCATCTCATTTTGTTACCCAATTACATACAGTAGTAGTGTTAATAGTAGTAGTACACATAATAGTCTAAAGTTGGCCGAATTTAATAGCTGAAGTCATCATTGTTATTTTCTTGCAAGTTTTCTTTCATGTTATTTTTTTGCCTCTCATTTTTCAGTAAGCTCAGTGTTTTTTTCTACAGCTGCAGAGCAAACTGCACAGATCCGGAATAAAAGAAATAACCTTCTATTGAGATTTGAACTCACATCTTTGGGAGCTTGTCTGGTCAGGATTGTGCCTTACCGATTTGTTTACAAAAGCCAACCAGCAAACGTCATCCATGTTTAATCATATAGCCAAATTCATCATATCCCATTCTACTTTCATGCCATATTATTTGTTTATACTTGGAGTAGGAAGGGCATTGACAGTATGATCGAACGAACATATAACTGTGTTCGCTTTTTATGTTAGTTATCACAAATATATATGAGTCTGCCTCACGGCTAAGATGGTAATAGACATTGCACTTGTGCCAGTGATCAACTTTCGATCTTAAATAAAAGATAAGATAATTTTGGATTCTTATTTTCCCCGCTAATAAGTAAGTCCTATCTGGAATGTAAGTGCAATACAACATTTATTAATTTATCTGTACATGTTGATTAATGAGTCTGTATCTATGCGGTTGCATGTTCAGAACAGGTGTGGTGGTCATCGCTTGAGGTTGTGTGACATCAAGTCTTCTCAAGTCCCGAGCCATCCCCTCAGTATTCATGACAACCACTGCAATTTTCAATTTCTCATCAGATGTCTGATGTTCATCCCTGAAGGGTGAATGACAATGTCTCTAGCCCCCTTCTCAGTATCCTCACATATCACGGCAGCTCTATGTATTATGTAATTGCCGAGGTCTGGGGATCGTTAGTTTGATATTTACAGTGCCTTTCCCAGTATTCTCGCAGACCTAAGTAGTGCTGTGAGATACCCAGTCTCATTCTTTCTTCTTATTTCCAGTCCCTCCGACCTTAACTGTTTCAATGTCCATGACACTGTTCTAAGTACGCCAACTATTATTGGCACTACCCTGATCTCAATATTCTGCTCACGAGTCGGGCTTTGGTACTTTTCCAGATTTTCACCCTCTTCAGTATTTACTCTCTGGTCCATAGGCACGGGCACAACTATAGTTTGGCAGGTTTTCATTTCCTTGTGCAGGAAGGAAACGGTCTCTTATCTGCTTAAATGGAGTGTTCGGTTTGTATGTCGATTTCCCAGTGTAATTTATGGCTTTCACATTCCAGGACGGTCTCTGGTTTGTGCTGGTACCATTTGGGTACATGTTCAAGTCTTGGTCGTTTCGATAGTTCTCGACTGGTTCTTGGCTTGTTCGTCACAGTCAATAATTGCATGGATTATCATTCGTCCTTTCCTGCTACAAAAGCATGATATGTTGTTTCCGGTGTCATTATTAGCAATTCTGTTTCTCTTTTCAGGTGACCTTTGCGTAGCAGAATCCATGGTGACATTTTCTTTTTTTTTTTTTTAATTCTGTTTTGTTTTCATTTTCTTTCCTTGTTTTCATTACCACCTTGTTTGCTACTCTTGCTGTATATTGCTCTGCTTTGAACACTTTCTATATCACCTTCACCGCACGTTTGCATATGCTCCTACGTAATTTTCTCGTTTTACACCAAGATATTTTTACCTTTTTTCCTTATCTATTTCCCACAACTTAGTATTTGCATTCAAATTGCGCATGTTCATCAAGTCCAAGTTCAATTCTGATGTTGTCACTGATTCTCTTTAGAATCTTCAATAGACTTTCAAGTTGTTCATCATTCTTAACGTAAAACTTCGTGTCATCTATTTAGAAGAAGTGGGTTATGGACTTGTCATAAATGTCATGAATTTAGCACTTGGATGTGGTATTGTCGAATGAGGAATAGGTATGGAAGACAAGCAGAACAAAAGAGAATCACCTTGGAAATATCCAGTCTATTTTTATGTTTTCAGACACACTTACACCATTTGAATACGAGAGAAAGATTTTTGTATCTCATTGTGCCAGGCTTTGTTAGAGAAATCGTTGGTGATATCTTGTAAATCTTTACATCAATAGATGGGGACACTATCAAATATCTTGGGATTGTCAATCCAGGCAGTTAAGATTACAATGTTTCGAGCAGCAATTCTTCAGATCATTCTATTCATGGGGAGTTCTTCTTGCACCCCTGTTGCTCTAGAGAGAGAATGTTATTTTGATCAAGAAAGGTATAGATCCTTTCTGTTGAGACAGCTGTTAATATCTTATATGTTGTTTTTAAGCTAGTGACTGGCTTATAGTTCTTGGGTGTTTTAGTTTCGTTTGTTCGTGGTGGTAGGAATGTCACCCCGTCTGTTAACCAAGCAGATGCTTTGTCTGTGTTGCTTATAATGTCCTGGAGCTTAGAGGTTAGGGGTTTGAGCCAGAAATTGAGTTCTCTATCTTTACCTGAGGATTTCCATTTATAGGATTTGTTGAAGACTTCTTCAAGTTTCTCAATATGATATTCGATTAATGTTGTTCATTCTTTATTCCTTTTTCCTCATTCAGGTAGCAGTGACGTTAATTTTTTTGTTTTTTTTCATCCATGATCAATATCAATTTTCCAATCTATGTTTCTATAGATCCCATTTTTTCCGGCTCTTTGATTACAATTGTTTCTCTTGACCTCTTTGGGGCCTTATTCTGGCAGGTTTATTCTTCATTAAGATCTAGAATTTCCAGAATCTATTTTTTTCCTTTTTTTTTTTTTTTTTTTAAAACTGTATTTTAGATATTTTCCAGAGTTTGGAGGTCCAATCCTATTAAACAATAACATCTAGATTCTCCACAGTGTAAATGTGCTTATATGTTTTTTTTCACTCTATTTCGATGCTTTCTCATAGGAAACGCAAGTGAAATGATGAGCAGAATTAATTCAGACCATATTCATCTTCAGTTGAATTTTTCTCTGTGACTTCAAATATTGATGCTGCGGTTGTTAAATTATTGACTGTGGTAACGAGTTTCTATCATCGTCATCATCATCATCATCATCACCACCACCACCATCATCATCATCATCATCATCATAATTCTTTTATTGTCCGTTCTTGGACATAGACCTTCCCCCGGATCTGCCACATTTCTCTATCATGGGTGTCGCACAGCTAGTAGTTTCTAAATTTGTCTAGTTCACCGCTCCATTTTTTATTCTGTCGGCCTCGGTTTAGCATGTGATCTCTGGAGATTCAGGTTGTGAGTTGTGATGTCCATCGGTGGTCTACCTTTCTTGCAACATGACAGGCCCATTGCCATTCAAGTTTTGTAGAAGATTCTATGATGTCTCAGACTCCCGTTTCCTTCCTGATATACTGTGTTGTCTCATGATCTCTCTATGTGAGGTTAAGCATGATTTTACAATGCTGCGTTGCCTGTTTCCCAGTTTGCAGGTCTATCTGTTGGCTGGGTCCGATGATCAAGTTCTATAAGTGACAATCGGTAAAATGAATTGGTTGTATACTTTCTTTTTTAGGATTATTGGGATCGTCTTGTTTTTGAAGGTTGAGCTTACTCTATCGAAGGCAAGCCATCGTATGTTGATTCTCCACTTGATATCTTCTTCTTTGGAGTGTTTCATAGAAATTTCTGGTCTTAGGTTGGTGTAATGGTCTACTTTCCCTAGTTTTGCATCTTTGATTTCCACAGTAGTGTTCTTAAAAAAAAAACCCTGGTATTTTAAAGCCTTTGCTGATTCGAGCAACTAAAATGCTTTCAAGGTAGGTGAAAAAAAGAAAATCTTCTTGAACTAAAGATATCTTTGGCAAGTTGAGACTTTTTTTAAGTACCCAGTTATATATAAGCAGAAGTCGGGACTTGAGAGGTTTAATTAACCAAGAAACAAGAGAGCAGAAAACACTCTATCATTCATGCGGAGAATCGAATTAGATATCGTAAGACAATGCACATTTTATTTTGAGGCGTTCTGGGTGAAGGGTTGCCAAATTACCGATTCTCTGTTAGATTTGGTTGATCTTTTGTCAATTTAGCCGATAGATATCAACAAAAATGGAAATGTTGTCCGTTCAAAAATTCATTTGTAAGTTTACCGAAAGTAAATGTACGATTTTTTATTTATGATTTGTGCTTCAGTCCTACTGCATCCTTATTTTATTTCATAAATTGGTTTTAAATGAGCATGTATGATATGTGTAGCTCAAGACGACCTGGAAAAATAAAAATAAACAGCAACTTTCAGAGACAGATAAATAACAAACCATACCTGGCAACACTGAGTGCGTTGAAAAAGGCACAGACCTCGGATCTGTCTATATCCGAAAGAGATTCTAATCTTTCTTCAGCTCGAGATTTTTCTTCGATACCATCTGAAAGATCGCATTACCTGTGCATACAAAACGACAAGGAATTCTCTACTTGATATCTGTGTGGGCTATAGTTTTTTTCTTCTTTCTTGATGTAGTTGAATGCTAAACTAATTAATTAATTAATTACCTAAATCATCTTTCTACCGGGCCTAATTGACTTGAATACGTTATAAAATTTTAGTTTAATTCGTTTTTAATTCTCGTTCTAATATCCTAGAATATTTCCTTATCGTCACAATCAGTAATACTGCTTAACCACCGCCATCATCATCATCATCATCATTATTGTTATTATTATTATTATTATTATTATTATTATTATTATTATTACTTTCTCACCGGTTATCTGGTAGTCAGCTCGTGGGACTGAGTGGCAGCAAGTCTCCAGTCCTCTTCATACTCCCATAGTCCACGGTAGTGCTGTTGTTTGCAGGTTGCCCGGTGTACAGTTTCCTGATAGTTATCACTGAAAGCTTAATTATTAGTATTATTATTATTATTATAGTAGTACTACTACTACCAATACTACTAATACTACTTCTACTACTACTAATAATAATAATTGTAATAATGATAAACAATCATGCCCATCAAAGTTGGTGAAAGATTCTAAATTTTCATAATATGCACCTGCGTTTGTGTATTCATACTGTCTTGACTACAAACTTGAAAATTTGCATCAGTACTCCACTAGACCCCTTCGACAAATATCTTTTTGATTATTGGAAAACTTTTGTTCACCTTTGAGATTCTTATTTCGTATGTTTCTTTTCAAAAATCGGGGGAATCCTTTGGTTTTATACTCTTCTTCTCAAGATTATTGGGATCGTCTGGTTTTTGAAAGTTGAGCTTGCTCTGCCGAAGTCTTGCCACCCCAGAGCGTCCCAATAATCCTGAAAAGAAGAGTATACAACCAATGCATTCTCTTGATAATCACTTATGGAGCCGAAACATAGAACCTAACCAAGAGACAGACCTACAAACTGAGAAGCAAGCAACGTGCGCATGAGAGAATCATGCCCAACCTTACATGGAGAGATCACAAGACAACACAGTATATAAGGAAGAAAACGGGAGTCTGACACATCATAGAATCTACTAGAAAACTAAAATGAAAAAACTGCAGCCGACAGAACACACGATATAGAGATGAACTAGACAAATTCAGGAAATACTGGCTCTGCAACGCCCATGATAGAGGAGTGTGGCGAATCCAGGGGAATGTCTATGTCCAACGACGGACGTTAAAAGACAGATGATAATTTTCAACAACTAAATTCTCCATATTCTAGATGTTCCTGGACAGTATTTACAGGAAAAATATGGTTTGAAACTCATAACCCTTCGTTAATACGCGAGTTGCTTTCAATTTCAATTGCTCCTTTCACTCCTCCAGTCTTATTTCATATACCTGTTTCTTTTTGGTGCAGCGACAAAGTGTCATTAGACACAAAGCTGCAAATATCAAGCTGAATCAATCGGAAAATGTCAACTGTGGAAGAAGAAGACGTGCTTTTACCACGGCTGGCTTTATGAAGTCTCTTTATAATAAGGGTTCTTGGGTTTGTTGCTTTTATTTTCGCGATTGTCGTATCTTTTTCGCCTTAATACAGTTTTGATCGATATCTAAATCACATTTGCTAATGGCAGGCATGAATATGGCCACATTGTAAAAACAGTTAGAATTAGATTTCATCACGAAGAGTTGAACATTAAATTGTACTATATTCTGTAGGGCATAAGTAAATACAAGAATTGTCAATGTGTGTCGACATTTTGTTGACTTATCCCCTCAGCGGCTGTGCAAATAAAAAATTCCCGCATGATAGGTAGGCTAAAGTTTCAAACAGATTTAACTGGATGAAGTAACTCCAGTCCAAGGTATGGACTTAATTCCCCCGCTGTAACAAGAAGAATCTTCAACTAATAAAGGGGGATACTCTCTTCACTGTTTATTTCTCCTATCACGTTACACCAAACCAATACATAAAATTGACATGTCCGTATTGTCTTTTTGCAATTGCGACTAAATGATTGCTTGGCAACTCTATCATCAACTGAGTCAAACTCATAAGTCTCGTAAATTTATCTATTATATATAAATTACAGAAGTAGAAGTAATCATTTTCAGCAAGAATAAAAATAGGGGCAGGGTGTGTCCCTGCAACAGACACATTTTTTGTTTATAATTTTCAGAATGGTTCTAAAAAAAAAACTAAAAAAAAACAACAAGACCCTTAAACTACTTCTAGTAGTCTTCGTTGTTCACAGTGATGGAAACCTTCGTTTAACAAATAAAAAAACTTTTTCGTATCAAAAGCATAGAACATACAAGCATTAAAACCCTAATTTGCAAACGTGTTTGGCGGGTAGCATTTTTAAATTTAACGTAAGTCGACTGTTCTAAGACGGGAAATTTCCATATTTAGATCACATTTAAATGGATTAGCAGCGTTCGTTAGAAATTAAGTGGCAAAGGAGAGATTATTAAATGAGGGATAGGCATTGTTCGTAACGAAGAAAGAAAACTATCATCTTAATGGGGGGTGGGGGTAACATGAGTATGAAAAAAAATGAATTATATTCTTTTTACATGAAACTCCGTTATATTATTCCTTTAAAAAAACTCGATTGTTGAGATAAGACGGAAGGAAAGAGCGAAAAACCCAAGACCAAACAGTATCTATAACTGATGTATACACTTCACGTATATATATATATATATATTTATATTTATATTTATATTTAATTTTTCCAACGGATTATATTGCATAACAGACGATATATTTACTTTTATTTTTGATGCAATGATTATTCACAATTGTTTTAAACTTTTTAACTGGGATTAACTTAAAAAGTCAATTTGAACAAATACTTTTCTCATATCATTAATGTATTCTTTATTTACAGAAACAAAGATCTCCAATAATGCTCAATGCTGTCAAAAATTGTACATACAACGTCGCAGTTTTTGAACAGATTCATTTATCCCACTTTATTTCATATTGCCAGAGAAAAAACAGGAAAAGAGACCGTCTTTCCTCGTCAATAGTTCATATTACATTTGAATGGGACCAGATAATAATTTGACCCAAACATCATGTGAACGAAATAAACTACAACATCAGAGTTCAATTTTCCAGAATCTTTCAGGAGCATCATTTTTTTTTTTTTTTGCAAAAATCTACAACAGTTACAAATAAGAGAGTCAGCAAGCACGAAAACTCGTCTCTGAATTCTTCCAAACCAACAGATCAACTAGATACAGAAACAACCTGCGGTATCTTGATAGCATCTACCTTCCGCTTTCTCTCTGATACAGTTAATAAAAGTCGATTCAACTCTTAAGAAACCACCGCTGGGTTCTTGATAGCTCTGATAAGCAGACGATGATAATATTCGTACGAAATGTATGCCGACTGCACAACTGTAGAGGTTCGAATTCATTTTCAGAATGTTAATCTCGTTAAGAGGTTATTAACATGGAAGGGACTAACCGCTGTTTCGTATCTTTATCTCTCATTATTTGCACGACGGGACGCATTTTGTATGATTATCAATTGAGGAATGCCAGCAGCCGGGCCGATCGGCGTGGTTTCGCCGTCTCTTGCAAACGTCCATAAATATACGAGATTGTAAAACAGTAATTTCTTGTGCTTTCCTCCATTGCGATGTTGCTGTTTATTCTGCACTCATTTCCATCTCATTCTTTCTTGTTTTGTACGTCTTTCGATCTCCTTTTTCAAACACACGTATGTGTGACTGTGTGCAAAAAAAGGAAAATCGGGAGATGCACAAAACAGAGGAATACACACACAAGCAGACAAACTTTCTGCATATATGCATACGTACATGGAAATTTTATGTGCAGATAATACGTATAATAATATCTATTTGTATTTCCGGGTCTGTTCGTATCCATCTATCAGATGGGTGCATATGTAACAATATATATCCATTCATATACGTGCATAGAAAATATATCGAGCGCAGTACCTGTAAAACCATCCTCTACTTCACTGTATATATGCGTAAATACTTCTATGTGCCCATTCGACAAGCTATTGTCCGTATGTATATCATATCAAAATGAAGATATACCAGCAAAGTGTTGGTTTCAAATAGATATGAAGATGCCGTGTTTTTTTGTGTATATAACGTTCATTGAATGAAGTTATACAGTTCAATTATGTGAACTAATTCTGCCGGGTTAGACCTACTTTCAGATATGTGTATACGTGTATGTTTCAATAACGGAGTATTTGTGTGTATGTATTCCATCGATCACAGTATCAATCAAATAATCATTCTACATGCGTGCCTATGCACACACATGTTGCATTCATATGAATATATACGTACATTCATATGCATATATACGTACATTCATATGCATATATACGTACATTCATATGCATATATACGTATATATCTATCCATCTATCTATCTCTCTCTCTCTCTCTCTGTCTCTCTCTCTCTCTCTCTCTCTGTATATATATGTATATATATATATAAATGCATATTCAGGTCAATAGGTTTGAAAATGTGGTTCTTTAATCATACATCTCAATGTATGCACAAAGTGTCCCAAAGGCGCACACATTCATGCCAACCTAAAACTATCCGTATTCTATTGGATTTGAAATAAAATAGTAATTTAGTGTGTGTATACTATGAATTCAAGAGGTTGGGTTTTATGTGCATCAGGGTGCACATCAGATAATCTTCTATTCTCACATATACATTATATATGCTATTGATGTTTTTTTTTCGAATGAAGAGGATTTGTTTATTAATCTATAAATCTCTCTCCCTCTCTCTCTGGCTCTCTCATATATATATATATATATATATATATATATATATATATATATATATATATATATATATATATATATATATATATATATATATATATGTGTATATATATATATATATATGCACCTGTGTCTGCATAAAAAAAGAATGGGTCATTCAAGAATATTTATATCGTTAATTATACCGAATACAATAACATATAACTGTACATGGCATTAATTTTGAGAATATATATATATATATATATATATATATATATATATATATCAAGCTCCATTTGTGTGTTTCTGGTTCATGAGCATATTGTGTATCGATGCATTCACGCCAATGGACAAATGCATAGGCATATATATATATATATATATATATATATATATATATATATATATATATATATATATATATATATATATATATATATATGTATATATATTGCTAGTTCATATCTGATTGTTAAATTTGTGTATGATTCCTGAATATTAGTAGTGGACATGTACATGCCGGATTATTGGAATCTTAGGGTTTTTTTTCGTGTGTATATTATCAGTTCATTTGTTGCAAGTCTATGTACATGTTTTTTTAAGATTTTGTCTATTTTTATATAGGTGAGTCGAAGAAGTGTGCTTTGTGCACAATCATGCATATCTATCAGAAGTAGCAAATACAAATTTTAGGTTTTGTAAAGGGTCCAGTACTATGTATGAGCTGTTTGTGCTGCTTGATAATGAGTTTAACCAGATATGAACACATGTTGAAACATTTTGGGCATTGGGTAATTGAATAGCTTTGTGGATTGACAGCTGCTTCAATGCATCTTCTATAATAGATGTGGATTTCTATGTTTCAAATGCGAGAGTATCGTATATTAAAATTGCGTCCAAATATGTTTTTTATGCGTAGCGAGTGCATTGAAGTTGTTGCTTATTCTGAGTGATATTTTGTGTTCATAGATTCTTTTATCTAATGATCTTTATGTTTCTCCAAAACACAACGTTTCTCCAAAATATAACATTAGCAATCTTACTTCAGAGTTGTTTCAGGGGTCTTTTGGGTTTTTTTTCTTCTTCCATGAGGTCTTTGATCGTTTTCAAGGTGCTTATAATGATTATGTCATTTTTGTTTGTAAATCCACGGTACGTGCTGAGTTGGAGGTGGTTGTCAGGTCCGTTTAGTAGGTACAGTAGAGAGTTGTTGTCCCCTAGTTCATATGTCGAGTCAATGGTACTTTCTATTGAGTTTTGCTTCCGTGTTAGAGAAATCTGATTTTTTTAACATCGGTGTATAAGGAGGGCTTAACCATTGTACCGGTGGTATTGTGTATGTTAGGGTACAATACGTTTAAAAGGGCCATATTCTAAGAATTCTAAAGAAAAACACGTAATCACTCAGCTGAGAGTGGAAAACGGTGTTAGCATGCCTATAGAATGAATATTCTTTCAGTTAATGAGGGCCCGGTGACATTTTCACCTGGAGAGACCTTGAGAAATTTAGACGTTGTGTTATGAGTGAATTAACTAATTACTTGGATCATTTAGCACGATTTTAAGATATAACATTGTTTCAAGGTGAATACCAGACAAAGTATGATTATTTATATTCCCTTATCTCAACTATTATGTTTGTCTGACGTTTTCGAAGTATTCGATAAAAGGTTACAGTTTTCACACAGAATGTACAGTCTGACAATTATTGTAAGACTTACTTATTTGGTTTCCTCGAATTAACTTTACTCAGGCCAACAATTTATCTTTGTTCTAACAAAAATACATAGGAGATGATCCAGGCTCTTTGTCTACAGGATATTTACTAAATATATCTTGGTACTCCACAAATAATAGAAAATGAGGAGAGTAAAATTGTGCTGCCGTAAACTTCTAAGTTGTGGATGCTTTTTTGATTGCCTCTGCTATTACTCGTGCTCGAACACCGACCAATAGTTGCAATGGGAATTATGAAAAAATCTCAAGCAAGAAAAATCCTGAATAACAATAAAACTCGATACAATACGGCTTGAACTTATAATCGCGTCAGAGTATGCTTGTCGCGTCAATCGATTCGCGACACTAATGAAACGAGTACATTTCTCACTAAGTGTCTCATTAGTGTATCATGGTGCCAGAAGATACACCAGGGTACCTACCATAGCATTGAAAGTGGATAATTAGATTCAATTTGAAATTAAAATTCATTTGTAATCTTATTTGGCATCAATTAACGTACCAATAACAGCATTACCTAAGAAAAATCAACCATTTGAAAAAAGCGAGAAAAACAATTGAGAGAAACTAAAAAACTATTTTATAATAGAGATGCTTAGAATATTTGGATGAACCAGGACGGTTTCGAGATAACAGGGTAGCAGTTGATAAGCTTGAAAATAGATTAATCACAATAATTGCTTTCAAATGACGAAGGGGATTAGTTTGCAGGCAGGTATTGCAGACTGATTCACTAGTGTCCCCATGACCCTGTGCCAGACTTAAATGAGAAAACAAGTTTGGTTGCTTATAGCATGTTAGTTATCAAGCTCATCTTATAGACTTGCTGCCTCAATGAGTTTCTTTTCAGTTTGCAAGATTAAGTTAAGTTTGAGGAATTGCTAAAAAAAAAACAGATATAGCCATTCAAAAGATTTACTCAGATGTGAATACGCATTAAGTGATTAGCGAGATTGAGTTCAAGTGCCAATATGATTTTTTTCGTACGCCCTGACAGTTTACAAAGAGAGGACTTAAAGCCTGGCAGGTGTTGTGGCTAAAAAGACGATAAGAATTCTTTACTTGGTGAGAACGGAGTTAATAAGCCAGAGACATCACATCAATGCACGCCTTTCGGTCCCTGAACCTCATTATCACAATCATTTCTCGTGTGTATATATAATATATATATATATATATATATATATATATATATATATATATATATATATATATATATATATGCATATGCAGACATGCATATCCATCTATCTATCCATCTCTTTCTCTCTCTCTCTATACATGTATATATATATATATATATATATATATATATATATATATATATATATATATATATATATATATATATATATATATATATATATATATATACGTGTATGTACGTACAAACACACACATTCACACACACACACACACACACACACATATATATATATATATATACAATTATATATATATGTATGAGAAATTGATATATAATCCAACAGGATATTTATGAATGCGTTATATTATCTGAAACTCTATTCGAATTGACCTGCCATTGTTACACGGAGAGCAAGTTTGTTGGCTGAGACAGCGTAGATAGTGATGAACGATTGAAGGAAAATGAATTAATTAATTGTTAAATTTCTATTTTCACTGATTTTGCGTCGAATTCAGCAAAACAAGTGTCATGTACAGCCAGCGTGTTAAAGGCGAATAAGCAAGGATCAAAATTTAAAATTTAGAACTGAAGACAGTAGACCATCTATCTAGGACAACTGATCGCCATGAAATATTTCAAAGAAGAAGACATCAAGCAATGAATCACTGTACGCTGGCATGTTTTCGGTAAAGCAAGCTCGAACTTCAAGAATAACAAAATAACATTTGTCCTGAAAAGAAAGGTGTACAACCAATGCATCCTCCCGATAGTCACTGATGGAGCAGAAAAGCCTAATGTCTAAAGAAAACTGAGAACCATGCATCGTAGTACACGGGACGGGAATAATGAAAAAGAAAAGTGAAATGATGATTGGCTGGTCATTCTGTAGGAATGGAAGACAACTACGAGGCATTAGGACTCACAATGTGGATCTTCAGAGATCATATGCGAAACTGTTGCCGACAAAATATAAGATGATGTAACAGAGTACTCAAGTACTGGTTTTGCAACGCCTATGACAGAGAGGCATGGCAAATTTGGGGGAAGATCTATGTGCAACGATGGACACTAGAAGGCTGATGCAGTTGCTGCTGCTAATGATGATGGTGGAGATGTTCAAGGAATTTCGTAAATGCTCACTGAAGAGCTGAACAAAATATAGATAGCTTAAGAATGAGGGGGAAGGTGAAGAGCAGTTTACAGAATTTATTATTAATCTCAAGAAGCAGATCGCAGCTGGAGGTTTTCAGGAATGCAGTTTGGGTAGTCTGAACAACAAGGAAGCCATCAAGATCGCCTGATAAGCACTATAAATCACTAATAAACAATGTTAATGGTTTGATTGACGTTGTACAGTTATTTTAGTCATGTTTTGGGCTTTTCATTCTAAACTGCTTGATAGACAAAGGCTTTGCCCAGTTTATGTGTGGCAATGGAAATGATGTTTTTATTTTAGTCGCTAGGCATAAAAGAAATTGGGTAATTCTTGGTCTTACGGATGTAAAATATGCTACTTAAAAACAGCATGAAAAGGCATATTGATAAGATATTAACACTAATGGAGTCAATATAACATTGATTTGTACTTTATCAGATACTCAGATTGTCGAAAATATCTAGATGCACCTCAAAAGTAAATAACAACGAGTCTGGTATGTCGATTGCGATGTTTCCATTGTACCTATCCGAATAAATGATACGTGATATTCTGATGAAGATCTAATTAAGGGCTTCCCACTTCATAATAGCAGTAACATCTTATCAATACGCTGTAGAGTTATACTTTTTAAGCCTTTGTATGCCGTGTTAACTACTATAATTTACACTCTTAAGACCAAAGATCACCGGATATTGTTATTATTATTCATTGAAAATCCCCGTAAAGATTATTGAACCATCTTCGTTTGATCCGGTCACAGCAACTCGATCGGGTCACGTATTTTTTTTATGCAAAGCTTAGCGCCCACACTGTGTCATGTTTCATGTTAATCATTATTTAATAATCGCCCGTATTAGGTGGATATGAGGAGTCGAAAAGTTGCCCTCCATCGTCAATCGACCTTGAGTCGTAGCATTTCCAGATCGTCGCTGATAATGACGCCGATATAATCTACATCAAATTTTGCTATTTCTTCCTCCGCAATATTGAAAGACCAGTGTTGATATAATCTTTCTCAACTGATTCCCTTAGGTACCACCTTACTGTGCGTTGTTTAGCTGTCATATCTTGCCATGCATGCGGCTGGAGTTTAGTTACAGATCGATCAGCTTTCCATATTTGAAAACAATGAATTGTTAGTTGTTATGATTCCTGGAAAACGGAAGACAACGGCTGAGGAACATAGAAAATAATCATGTAAGACGGGATTTTTGTTGGGGGGGGGATACGTTCGAATATAATAACTTATGGAACAAATATTTGAACATGATTTTCCGTGAACAAACTTGTTTCAATATTTTTTTCAGTTCTGTGTTTGTTGTGTTTATCTTTTCTAATCATCTAATCATTCAATTTTTGAGTTCTTTTGTCAGCTACCTGTTGATAGAATAGTATATATATATATATATATATATATATATATATATATATATATATATATATATATACGCTCACATGCATACACACATATATATATACGCATAAATACATATGCATATGTATGAACACACATATATGATGTAAACATACACGCACACACAGACGTATACATATATATATATATATATATATATATATATATATATATATATATATATATATATATATATATATATATATATATGTATATGTATACTCTTCATCTCTAGCTATTTGAATCCCTTTGAAATGCATATTAATTCATGTTATGGAAACGTGTGAAATATTGTCGAATTGTTGCAAGTCTGATGATAAATATATGAAAAATTATGAGCTCTATTCTTCTGATTTATTTACTAAATCATTGAGCACTGTGCATTTTCAAAAAATACATCAAAACACACGCACATACATATGAATATGAATATTTCAGTATCTTTGTCAGTTTTATACAGAATGATAGAAATTAATCATACATTCATATATCTTCAGATATCTTTGACGGTTATATATATATGTATATATATATATACATATTATATATACATACATATATATATATATATATATATATATATATATATATATATATATATATATATATACACATATACATACATATATATATATATATATGCATATATATCTATCTATATATATATATATATTTATATACATATATTTGTGTGTGTGTAAGTGTGTGCTAAGATGGCTTGCAATTCAGATGTTTAAAGCCATTTTGACATGTGTTTACCTCCCCTCCATCTAATCACCTTTGATGTCTCGATCCGACATCAAACGATTTATTTGAAAGCCCATAAATCTGTTGACAAGAAGTTGTTCACGGATTTTTTTTCACCCCAGGGTCTCAATTTGATAACATTGAAGATTGCAACAGAAGAATATTATATCATTTTGTTTTTCCTTTTGCTATCTTTAGTTGCGATGAAGTGCTACAGAATTTCAAATAACATCTACAGCTCGATATTGACTCGAAAAGTGATTTTAAACCAAAGTAAATGACTATTTACAGGCTTTTAGGAAAGAGCTCGTAAAAGTTATGCAATAAAGCATGAATGAATTTACAGAATTCCACAAATCTATGAGTGCATATTATATTTGAGATGATATTCAATCTATCTCTCTCTCTCTCTCTTTGTCTCCCTCGCTCTATCTCTCTCTTTCTTTCTCACCCTTTCCCATGTTATGCATCGAATCAGTGAAGTATTTGCTGTGACTGAAATCAAATCACCCCTTATTTTGCACAAAGTACCTTCATAATAGGTTGCACTACTTAACTTCATTGAAATATGAATCAGAGAATCGGAGCCAGTATCGAGCAAATGCAGCCTTGTTGTGCGGTTGAATTTGTAAACTGGCAGGGGACAGTCAGAAAATATTTGATCATCCCATAACTTTGCTCTATTTTTTGTCAGTAGATGGCATTAAATACTCTCAGTTTTAACTTACTTCATTCAAAACAATTGCTTCAAAAATATTGTGACAGCTGTCATATGAACGTGCAATCTGCAAATAAGGAACAAAAGTGGTGTATTAATAATCATTTCTTAACGTTGATAGTGAATGTAGATACGCAACATTTTCTCTGAAGTTTTATTTTGTTTAGGAAAACTAGAAATGTAACTCACATTAGAGAAAATATTTGAGTAATTTGTTGAGAATTATTTGTGAAAGGTTCAAAATGAGCCATGTACTGACTTATGATTCTTCATTTTAGGAAAACAAGGGATATGACTTACATATGAGAAAATATTTGTGTAGTTTGTAGAGAAGTATCTCAGACAAAACCAGGAAACTCATTTAAGAACGCAGAAACTTCAAACCACTAATACCACAAGGGATAAATAAAGGAGACTGAGCTGAACAAAACAATCAAAAAGAAACTGAGAGAAGACAAAAGAAGGTATAGACGGCAATCATCGAAACCCCTCTTGATAAACGTCGGGTTTTTTAAAAGAAATAAACAAAGCTCTCAGTATTGGACAAAAACAATTAACAACAGACGGAGACAGAGTTGTTGAATGCGCTTAAGAATTCTACCAAGAACCCTACTCTTCATGAAATGGACAACAAAACAACGAATCGGATATGCACGATGCAGACATTCAGATCGATGTCTTCCCAGAAGTTACACCATAGATGGTAAAAAAGGCATCAAACGAACAAGAAAAAAAGGAAATTCAACTTATGTCTAAGGCAGAGTTAAGTCCCGGAAGACTGGAACACTGCAATTATAATGCTTTTACATAAAAAAATGAACCCCAAAGACCTCAACAACTACAGAACTATAAGCCTACACAATTGCAGCTACAAACTTTTCACAAATATATCACTAACCAGATTACAAAATCACTAGATTAAAACCAACCACGGGAGCAAAAATTTAGTAAATGCCCTAAATTTATTCAGAATTTCTTTTTTTTTACGAGAACTTCGCCTCATAGCGGAGAGGGACTTTATAAGAAATATGCACTGGGTACTGAGTTCTTTCAATTAGCCATGATGCTAGGTATGATGATGATCTTTCCAAAATCCAACACAAGCAAGTTGGTGTCGATTTATTTTGGCCTGTGCGCGTAATCCAGTATGACCACAACCAAAACGGATCCAGCCACTTCTGTTAGTCAAAGATTATTGTGTAATTTCAGGAATCAACTCTTACTTCGTTATGAAAAACTATCCCTGAGGTTATTTTTGCTTTTCAAATCCATTTTAAGGTTACAAATCACTTTCAATGTCTCATAGTAGCCTGGGACTGGTAATCCATTTGACTTCTGTGCAAAAACATACACTCTGATAAAGAAGTAGTAAAATATACTTAAGGCTCGACTACATATTGCATATGTATGATATTTTGGATCAGCGCAAACAATATGTTGGTTTGATTAAGCCTATCATGTATAAATTATATGAATAGTCGCGCCTTTTAACTTTTTCTTCATCAGAGCATATGTGCTCGTTTGTTCAGAGATGAAATGATTTTCAAATCTCAAACAAAAATAGCACTGGAAAAAGGTTTCACATCTCAGGATACATACAATAAAAGGTTTCCATAATAATCTTGGGCTACCAGCAGTGAAAACATGAGATTTTCAATTTTTGATGGTGGCTATATTGTATTGCGTACCAAGCCCATAAAGGGTTGAAACTAACTTGCTTGTGGTGACTTTTGAAAATATCATAGTCATTTCTCACATCATAGCAAATAACAAAAACGTTGCATCAAGTGTATATTCATTACTAAATATGATACATCCTGACTCTAAAAAGATGAAATATAAGCAGACTATTTCTCTTTATAAGTAAAGACAACATCAAATTTCAGGATCAGTCGAAGTGGGACATACAGCTAAAAAGGTTAAAAACCACTGTTGTAGATGCAACAATTGCTTTTAATATAGTCATATCTGTATAGGATGCAATTTATTATCATCAAGACTCCCCAGATGGTATAGAAAAAGACACCAGAGAATGAAGATCCTGCACGGCGTATATCCACTCTCATTATTCTCATCTCATCTCACGCAGAGGCCGATTGTCTAGGTGAAATCTGTCATTTTGATTTCTTGGCAATAACAATTATATTACCTCATAGTTGAAGAAACATTCGCATAATTCATATCAGTATTAGATCCGTCATTGTGTACACGGGCTTTATTATTAAACGTCAATGTTCCACGAATCAACTACTCATGTATCTTTGTTTGGTAGTCATATATTTATTCATCCAGACCTGTTCCCGCTTCTCTATAACAAAGACATGAAACTAATCTGAATGAATTAATGTATAATAGAGAAAAAAGGCGCTTTGTATCAGAAAATCAGAAGAAAAAAAAAGAAGTCCATGTGGACACGGAGACGGAACCGATGTAATAGAAGCAACGGACATGAGAGATTTACTTCTAATGAATAATAGCAAAAATGATTTGTCTTAGAAATTAGGAGAAAATGATGGTAGAGGTTTCAGATGTTGAAACATCAGGATGAAGATAATGAAGATGAGGAATCGGTCAGAATAAATCAGTGATGATAGTAACGTTTTACCATCTCAGAAATTCAGACAAAAATCTTGTGTTTGTCTTGATTTTCTGCTTTGACGATTTCTCAAATTGTGATATTTATTTTCCCCCCAATCGGCCATAGTTCATAAGAATTCGTAACAGCTTTCCACATTCAAGAAAGAAGCAGAAACAAGAACTAACTTAATCAAAGCACAGTTGACCGAGCGGCCACAAAAGGGGATCACGAACTTTGGCGCTTCTCAGCTGCTCATTAAAGCGTGTGCCTTTTCTTCTGCGATTAAATATTGCAATCTTAGTATCAAAAATATCGTAATGAAAATTTGAAACCATATAATATTTTTGTGTTTCAGAAAAGCCCCTATCTAGGCAAACCATCTTTTAATTAACCATTCATCAATGCTGGTTTGCTCTGATAACTTTGAATAGTCGAAATAATATGGGAGATTATAGCATGGAGTTGTCATTAATAAAATATCAGTCATTTTATCTATTACATGACGTAAACTCAGAAAAAATCACATATTTTCTGAGTAACCAAATCAGTAACGACAAACGTAAGATAAATGATTAGTAATTGAAAATATAGGTAATAGCGATGTCGATATTTACTTGGTTCAGTCACATTTCGCTGAATGTCATGATTTATCCGAATATTTTGTTGTATATCAATTAATGATAAGGAGTTGAAGAAAGCTTTAGATTTTGAGGGGGTTGGAGCTGAAATAAAACCTGGGACTCTTTGAACCACTGAGGAAGCTCAGCTGTACAAAAAACAACAACATATTTCTGAATTCGAATTTAGTACAAATAGCGACTAAATGACAAGCGACCGATGTGCCCAATATAGCATGGCATGGTAATAGTAGTATTAGTAGTATCAGTGTTGGTACAGTGCGTAGGAGCAAATGTCCAAGTCTGGTCATATATCGTAAATGGGGAAAGTTGAAGTGTCCAATCAAAATGGCACCTGGGTCAATATAGCGCGGGTCGTATCCTGTCTACTGTAAATGAACGTCGGTTCTTGGCGGTTCATTTCTTTGTGATACGTTCCGAAATGACTTCCGCTGCCAACAAAGGCCCTCGCTTACACGCTCAATAGATTCAAGCAATATCCGGCGCATATCTTGTTGTTATTAAGTTTAGGCCAACTGACATTTACGCTGACAAAGTCCAAGGAAAAAGCTACTTGTCACAAGGTTCGAATGTGTATGCAGAGCTAGTCAGTAACGTTGGGATGTCGATATCTCGAATGGCATAGGTATGTGTGTGTGTGTGTGTGTGTATACACGCCTGAACATGAGCGGAATTGCTGGTTTGTATGTAGGTTTGATGTATCAGTTAGTGTTCCTATACGTTTGGCCCTTTTATTGCTTTGAGTGAAAGGGGATTTAAACGAAGTCTAAGGAAAGAGATACTTGTCAGAAGGTTCGAATGTGTACGCAGGGATAACTTAAGTACGTTTGGACTTTAATATCTTAGCGGGCATGGGCTTTTTTCTCTGCATGTAAAAGAGTCTAGATATATGCAAAATGGCGGGGATGTGTATATATCCAATATATCGGTTTGTTTTGTCGTATGTTTAGCCACCTTATTATTTTGAGTGGAATGGGGATTCGAGGTGTCATTCTTGCTGATAGGAAGATGAACTTTCAGTGGATTGATACGGGTACTTTGCACTGTTCGGCTGTGGATGGGTGCTGGGTATTGATGTGTTTATACGCGTGAGAGGAAAGAAGATTTTTCGTTAAATCCTTGTTCACAGCAGCGCCATCTACCTATCGACTTTCTATTCACCTTTTGATATGTTCTTAAGGGTTCCAACCATGAACATCTAGGAATGCTGGCGATGTTGATAATAATAATAATAATAATAATAATAATAATAATAATAATAATAATAATAATAATAATATAAATAATAATTACTAAAGCAAAAATCTAATAAAAAGAATGAACACCTGGGCTGTGTCAGTAGTTAGGTATACAGGACCATTCCTAGGATGGACAAAGGAAGAGCTCCAATCAATGGATAGGCGAACAAGGAAACTTATGACAATGCATGAAGCATTACACCCTAGAGATGATACAGATAGACTATACGTAGAGAGAAAAGAAGGTGGCAGGGGGCTCATCAGCATAGAAAACTGTGTCCAGTGAGCTAAAGTAGTCCTAGAAAGGTATGTGCAAACGAATAGTGGAGAAATCATAAACAGTGCGAGAGATAATGCAACAGACAATAAAGTAGAGAACAATGGAACAGCACAGCAAACAAAAAAAGAAAGATGGGAAGGGAAAAAATTGTACGGCGAGTTTAAAAGACAGATACAAGATGTAGCAGACGAGAAATCATGGACGTGGTTACGAAAGGGGAACCTTAAGAGAGAAACAGAATTGCTCATCATGGCAGCCCAAAACAAAACCATAAAGATAAAATACATAAAAACAAAAATTGACAGAACACAGACAAACAGCAAATGCCGCATGTGCGGTGAAAGAGATGAGACAGTAAACCACATAACTAGTGAATGTAGTCAACTCGCCCAGAAGGAGTATAAGCATAGACACGTTGGAGTAGCAACGATGATACACTGGGAACTAAGCAAACAAATGGGATTCAGCCATGTGGAAAAGTGGTATCACCACATGCCAGAGGTAGTTTTGGAGAATGACAACCACAAACTACTCTGGAACTTTGACATCCAAACTGACTACCTCATCCAGGCAAGAAGACCGGACTTAGTAATAGTAGACAAAAAAAGGAAGGCCTGCCAAATAGTAGACGTTGCTGTGCCTGCAGACCATAGAGTAAAAATGAAGGAGGGTGAAAAAAGGGAAAAATACCAGGACCTAGCAAGGGAGTTAAAGAAAATATGGAACATGAAAACCAGGGTAGTACCGGTCATGGTGGGCGCACTGGGAACTGTCCCCAAAACGCTGAGGGAGAGACTGGAGGAGATCGGGATTAGGGGGAGGATAGAGACCGTACAGACCACAGCACTACTGGGAACTGCACGGATACTGAGGAAGGTGCTAGAGATATAAGGACTGCAACGAATAGTAGCTCTGTCATGATATGCGAAAGAGAGAGGAGACGTTAGCTGAAGACCTGAGGAGACTTATTGTCACTCAGCCTTCAGCGATAACCACTGGGCAACCGGTGTGAAACTGTAAATCGCAGAATTACTGCGACCTATGAGTGCTAGGAGAGGAGGGCTGGAGACTTGAGGAGACTTGCTGTCACTCAAACTCCAGCGGTTACCACCAGGCAACTGGTGTGAGATTCCAAATAATAATAATAATAATAATAATAATAATAATAATAATAATAGAACACATTGTTTCCAGTTGTCCAAATTTAATACCAACTGTACACCTTGAGAGACATAACTCTGTAGCAGACACAACTCATTGGAGTCGTTACAAAGTAGCAAGTTTTGGAAGAACTGAAAATTGGTGGAAGTATGAACTAGAAATTGCATTAGAGAATGAAAATGTCAAATTTTTTTTATGACTTCAACACCATCAGTGACAGGAAAATCACAGTTAGAGGGCCAGACATTGTCATTATTAATAAAGAAAACGACCATGCTATTTAGATCGATGTCTTTTGTCCAGCAGACAGGAATATCGAACAGAAAGAAAGAGAAAAAAAAACAAACAGAAAAGTAGTAAGACTGAGATAAAACAAGAAAAATTATGGAAAATCGATCTAGACCATATTGGAGCATTGGGAGCAGTAAATACAAATCTCGAGATGTATCTCCTGAAATTGAACACCAAGGACATAAGCATAAACCAGATGAAATATACAGTACTCTTACAAACATCAAATATAATCAAGAGATATCTTAGACTCTTAGGATGCATTTGATCTCACATTTGGGATGAAAATGTTGAAGAAGTTAATGGGTTCATTTTTTAAGTTGGGCGGAAGGAGAAAATATTATCATAACCAATGAAAAGAAATAACTATGAATAATAAGTTCATTATTTTTATCCGTCAACACTGACGAAGAATATAATTGATATTTGGTGTTATCATTTGAGCTTATTTTGAGCATTATTAAAGCCAACATGATTACCGGACCTACTACTGGAATGCCCTGGACACTTGTTGTGTTATCACGACAACAACATTATCAAATCAGCCAGAATACCGGGGAAATTGCTGTAATATCTAGAATAGAGGATGTGGAATAATCTAAACAAGATCGTTACTAAAACAGCTAAAATACTTACGAGGTTATTAGAGCATCAGCCATTAGCAATCGTCCCTACGGTTCATGATATGTATATCACCTGCTATGTGTATGTCATTTTTTCAGTTTATTTGAGTAGGGACAAATAAGTGGGCGACAAATAGGCAGGTGAAAGGTAAGTGGAGAGGAATGAGTGAAAGCAAATAAGCGATGACAAATGAGCGGCAAAAAGATTATATGAAATGGAGAAGTTTGAAAAATATGCATGTGATGAATAAGAGTGGATAAATAAACGAAAGAGAAATAAGCTGAGACGATGTAGTGGGAGACAGACAATTTTGGAGAAATAAACTGTTGGTAAATAATTTGGAGCCTCATTGGCGGGAAGAGAAGAAGGGAACAGATAAGGTGAACACAAATGGAACTGAGAAAATAAAATGGAGACTTACGAATAGAAGACATATATGTAGAGTGGTAGACAAATAGGCAGAAGACAAATACAAAAAAGACATTAAGACAACGGCTACAACACTGAAAACATTGTTACATTATTGAGCAGGCTTGCTGGCCCTTTTTCCCCGTGGCAGGCAGCCAGCCAGTCGACACTGACGCAAAACCACATTTAGAACAACGAGAAAGAATAGGGGATACAAAAAAGAACAACCAGCAAGTAAGGAAAAACGAACCCAAATTGAAACAGAAGACATGGAAAAAGAATGAAATTTAGGTCTCCCTCGAAGTCAGTCTTTTAGCGCCCGTCGTTGGACATACAACTTCCCCAAGATTCACAAGACCGATATTTTTCCGAATTTGTCCATTTTGTCACACCATCTAATATTTTGCTAGCCGCAGTCTCACATATGATATCCGGGGATACATAATGAAAGCCCTGATGTAAGCTGTTGTCTGACATTCTTTCAAAATAGCCAGCCAGTTGCCATTTGTTTTTTGAAATATAAAACTTCAGAAAAAAAAAACAACTTAATCATTTATATCAAATGAAAAAACTGGTTGATTCGTTAGCTTCAGCTGGAGACAAGTAGTAATAAAACTTTGGAACTTTTAAAATACCCCCCTCTCTCTCTCCCTCTCTCCCTCTCTCTCTCACTTTCATTTTGGTAGTGCAAGTTCCGTCTCTGATTGCCTGTCTAAACAAAATGATTTAAAGAATTGGTAATCTACAACTGATCACCACATAGCAACCTATTCTGCAAGCCAAATATCTTCGTATGTGGCAAATGTCTGACAGTGGTGGATAGATCGGTGTATTTCAGGAGCATAGTGAACCAAGTTTGCATCCTGGACAGAGAAATACTCCATATGATTAAAACAGATGGTGAAGCATTTAGAAAGATGGAACAACGCCTTTGAGGATTACGTGGCGTTTCACAAGGAACAAAGACAAAAGTGTGCAATAATGATGTACCGACCTCTTTGTATCATGGATGACACATCGTCTTCATAACAACTGGAGCGCTTTCGCTGATTCACACTTTCAGGATGTTCGCAAAGAATCATAGGTGTGCATCGGGAAATGCACAGGTGATGTCGAGGTGCTTGAAAGATGTCACTGTTTATTGAAACAACACACTTGAAAAACATTTGCTACATTAAAGTGGTCATATAGCTAGAATAAGTGATGAAGAAAACCAGCAAACAAACTCAAGCAGTTTCTGTATGGGGATCTTGTTAATAGAAACATCATCCTTGTAAGCTAGGTATGAGATACAAAGATTGTCTGAGGGTCTGAGACTGACACAGGTGATGATCAATCTAGGTAGAAACTAATCCATCAGAGAAAAAGATGCCTTCGAAAAAAATCGCATTTAAAGGAATAACCGGAGAAATATGCCAAGATAGGATCTTTGAACACCTCGTATACATATGTGACTGCTAAGAGATAACCTGTCATATCTTCAGGAGGTTCAAAGCTTGGAAGAAAAATCATCTACGGAGCCATTATGATAGAAAACAGGCGAACTGTCAAATAACTATGAACCGTAACAGCTGTCAAATCTCTAGAAAGGTGTTACAAGCCCGCAGGAAGACTGAAAAGGTATGCCTGAGTAAAGGGAAACTGGACACTGTCACTATAAATCCTCTCTTGCTGATTTTGCATGAGAAATTTTGATACTTGCTGGGTCGAAAAGTCACATATGTTTTTAGCATCGGTGAGTGATATTTCTGGTGACATTATGTGATAACTATTCCCTAAATCGAGGTAGAAGCCAATATATATATATATATATATATATATATATATATATATATATATATACTGGGAGGAGGAATCGCAACACAAAAATGTATATGTGCCTGCTCTCTTTGGGCCTCTTGAGAAACAGGACAGAATTAAGTGGAATGTATCGAGCCATTTATGAAAGAAATCAATCGTATTCGGATATTGCTTTGAATCATATTATATTGGACACAATAATCAACGCTCCTCAATTCAGGGTTGAGCACTCTTTAAGTGAGATAGCCTGTTCATTAAAAGCTTATGCAATGCTCTTCCATAGGAATCGAGCATTCTGGTGGACGGGGATATACGTATGATCAATATATCGCTCAAATTCAGCCTTACTGGCCGTCCAGTTCTATAGCTCAGAGGTAGGATATCTGAAGCGAAGGTTTCAATCCTACTTTGTGGTACTGGATGGAACAAAGAAACAGCTGTCTATGGATGACACAATTATATACATATGAATATATATATATATATATATATATATATATATATATATATATATATATATATATATATATATATATATACCAACTTACAATGGTATTCCTTCCAGCAGGCTGGTCGTATCTTGGATCCAATGCCTTACCTTTAAGAAACCTAGTACAATGCCACCATTACTTTTCTTTTATCTTATTTTCAAACAAATTTCCAAATGCAATGGAAGACAAATAAATTAGCATACTTCAAAAATTAAAGATAAGTGAATGAAATCATGATGAAAATTTCTTTTCGGAAACAAAAGTTCACAAAACAATACCCTGGAAAGAGATGTATTATACACAGCCTTCCCCGTATTGAAATTCAAAACCATCCATTCAACTTTATCATAGTGCGTTTCATAAGTAATATATCGTTTTCGAAGATTTGAAAAAAAGCTATACAACCAGCCACAAACAAGAGCGATACTTATCAATGGTATCTATATAGTATGCATTTTGTTTTGTTTTTTGCATGTACAATTGTAATCTGTGTACTCCATTACACTTTATCAGCTATTGTACACGCACACAGCCAAGCAAATTCTTATATTTACTTATGTTTTTGAATTCAAGAGAGTAACTTTTTCATTTACATGAACTTTTCTTCATCCACGTATTTCAGTTAGTAGAGCAAGCTCAACATTCAAGAACAAGAAAGGTATACTAACAATGCATCCCCCCAATAGTCACCAATGGAGCTGAAACATGGAACCTAATCAATTGACTGACACTCAAACTGAGAACCATGCAATGTGTACGTGAAAGAATCATGCTCAGCATCACACAGAAAGATCACAAATGCTGAATTTATCACGGGAGAAACAGTGATCAGGAATGGCATAGCATCCAATACAAAAATAAGGTGGCAATGGCCTGGTTATATTGCAAGATTATTAGACAATTGTTGTACAACAAGGCACACAACAAATCTTAAGCAAAACTGTTGCCAGCACGATAAAAGATGGTGAGACAAACTAAACAAGTTCAGAAAATATTGGCTCCGTGACAGACTTGATAGTAAGGTCTGGCTTAAAAGCTGATAATGATGATATCAGTTGTCAGGAGGGGGTAAGTCAGGGTATATATATATATATATATATATATATATATATATATATATATATATATATATATATATATATATATATGAATTGTGTACGAGCTCGTTTCATATTTTACGCTTCTTTGCCTGCAAATTAAAGCTTACATACGTCTTTGATCGTATACGCATGATACTGACGTAGCATATATAACCTCGTTCCCGGAGGAAGATAAAAGACTGGTATTTTTGCGCTATTTTGAGCCCCCACCACGCTCTGTATCTGCGCCCCAATGTCTTCTCTCCCATCTCTCCATCTTCCTTTATGAATATACATTCACCAAAATAGTGACCACTAAATTACAAATAGAAAGTAATAATCGGCCTGTATTGCACTAAATGATGTTCCTCTCCTATAATCCAAAGCATATTTCCATAGGCAAAAGGAAGATGAGCGAAAGTAAGTGCGAAAAAAGTTGATGTAATGGTTAGTCTCTTGCCGTTCTCACTCCGGCCTGGACTAATGCGTACTTTTATTCCGTCTGATCTTCTGCGGGGATGGTTTGGTGCCGATTCCAAAGGAAAGTTCTGGACTGCAAGATCTTGGTGGACGAAGAAATAATGCTGGTTATAACAATGAAGACAAAAGAAAGAAGGAAATAAAATAAATGTAAAAGTCAAGAGAGATGATCAGATGAAGGAAGCAATAAAAGATATGCAAAAAAAGTAAATATAAATGGATTTACATGTAGAGCTGCAAGGCAAGAAAATGATGACAGAGAAGAAAGGATGTAATGAAGAAAGATGTTTGAAAAGTGTCTCAAAAGAAGGAATAAATGGAGGATCGAAAGATATGAAGAAAAGGAAAAAAGAAAAAATGAGAGGAAGATGGTGTGATAATGAAAAATAAGCAAACGTCTAATGTGGGGAGAGAATTGGGAAACAGTTGAAGGAAAAAAAGGAGGAAAAAAGAAGAAGAAATTTGGAGATAAATAACGAAAAAGAGAATACAAAAAATAAAGCAGAAAGAAGTAAATGGGAAGAATAGAAGATATAAGGAAGGAACAAAGACGAAAATGAACAGAGGAAGGAATGAAAGAAGGAAATAGAAAGAAGAAAAGAGAAAAAGTTGGGAACGAATGAATAAATGAATAAGTAAATGAGAGAAATGGTAGAAATACGGGGTACACCGGAAAAACGAGAAAAACAGAAAACGAGAATGGAAAAAAGAAAGAAAGAAAGAAAGAAAGAAAGAAAAGACCAAGAATGAAGGGAAAACACGGGAATAAGAAATCAGTAGAAACTAGTAAGGAGGAAGAGGGAAATTTGGGAGCAAATATGAAGGAACGTTAGCAAGGGAAGAAATCATGGAAGAGAAATAAGGGAAATATAAAAAAAATAAAGGGAAAATGAAGGAAAACGGAAGAGAAGGGGATTATTTCCTACTGCAAAAATTGTAAAAGATGCAGGACAATTGCCCGATTAAAAATACGAAACGTCAATTTTTACCCAAAAGGTGGGGATCTGTGGTGGATGCTGGTATTGTAATAGAATCCTATGAGTTCTTACTCTATGAATGTTTGCCCGTAATTAGCTGAGAAAAGGCCTAATATTCCACCAAAATAAGGTTAAATTTCAAATATCTTTGGTGACCAGGTGGAAGTTGTTTGAGTGGAAGTTTTTGATCATCCATCATATTTATCTGATATTGTGCAATTTATCCTGATCTTTGAGAACCAATCCAATTATTAAGATATAAATTCCCTGTAATACGGAAAAGTGTATCCGGAGTAATTTTATTTTGATGGTAAGATACGTTTTGGAAGTAAGCAACTTGGAAGATTCCTGGAAGATTACAAAGGTCAATAGAACAAATGAATAAATATGTTATTCAATAAAGTTAATATCAATAATTAAAGAAATTTAAATTCCACTCAATAAACGAAACAAATTTAACGTATCATCCTATAAATGTTGTGTTGTTGTTGAAGATGATAACTGAAATAGGTGATTATATAAGTAAAAAAAACTAGAACTATTTGGATAAAAACACATTAATCTGAAAACTCAGGAAATATCGATACTTGACGGCCTTGTTCAGGAATTGAAGAAACAGACAATCGCTATTGATGCTCTCGTAAGTGTTTCTAATTGCAAGTGTGAAGAAACTATAATACTAAATTCAATTCGAAGCAGGAAGGCTCCGGGGTGGGGTGCTTTGAGACAAGAAGAGTCATTTGTGAGCTAGTGCTGTTGGGACAGTGTCTGATCAACCATGACAGAGTTGCTAACTGCGAGGAGATTCAGTGATGATTTTGGAGTGAAATTTGGCTTCAGTAAGTGTGCAAAAGCAACTCTCAGTTTGACTGGCGTCAAGAAAAGATATCCATTTCGGCCTGAACACAGCCATTCAAGAACCTTAACCGGAAAGTACTTATAGATACTTGAGAATTAATGAAGTCGATAAAATCCTACATGCATTCCTCAAAACTGAGCTTAATTTTAAGAAACACACCCAAGCCATAAACATCTTGTTAGAGTACAGTCTTAATATAATAACTTGAACATTACTGACAAACGCAGAATGGGCACTAGAACATGAAAACTCCTCATCAACAGCAGAATGCATCAACCAAAAGTAGATGTAGATGGGTTTCACCTCCATTGAAAAGGTGGCAGAGGTATGATCCTATTAGAAATGTCATACACAACTATAACCATCGGGCTTCAGTCTTACATGAAGGAAAGAGATGAATGGATCTTGATTCTAGTGAGAAACCATTGGACAGTGAAAAGGCTTAACCCAGTTGTGAGGGAATCCAAGGCGTTTCGGTGTAAACTGAACATGACCAAAAGAAACCAATAAACCCTACCACAATGGCAAAAGAGTAGCTGATGTAAATGATATAAAAACCTATCAGTGGCTGTGAAGTCCGAGCTTTAACGCCGAAACAAAGCTTTTTATCCTTGTTACTTATGACCATGGCGTCCAATAAAATGGACTACCAAGCACGGATAAAAAATGGTACTAACCCTAACTATGGGTTCTGTCATAGTGTAACTGAGACTATCAACCACATCATACCTGGATATCCTGATTTAGTTCTCAATAAATTCAGATAGAATAGGACAGTGCATCAACTGGACAGTCTGTAAACACAATGGTGCACCACATACAGCACATTGGTATGAACACCACTCAGGGCTTGTAAAAGAAACATAAGATGTGTCAATATTACGGGATTAATCGGTACACATGGATGAAACAATCAGATCTTAGTGCTGAGACATAGAAATGAAGGACAGGAAGTAGTATCAATAGATATGTCTTATCCATCAGACGAACATATATAAATAAAAGAGTTTGAGAAATTGTACACCATGAAATTGCCATCACAAAATGTGGCAACTTGAGACTGACACAATACCTGTTGTCTTAGGGCCTTTTGGGGGTCACTTAAAGGGGTATCGACAAATATCTAGAAAAAAGGCCAGTAAACCCAAACATCTATGAACCACGTAGATTGTTCTTACAGGTACGCCTGAATCCTTCAAAAAACACTGACGTGTAAATATATTTGTCTTTTATACATGGACAGTCCCTGTTGTATAGCATCTTGTTTCTTGGTGAAACTCGGTGTAAAATGAATATAACTAAGTATGAAAAGAATTGTTTATTATTATTATGATGATGATGATGATGATAATAATAATAATAATAATAATAATAATAATAATAATAATAATAATAATAATAATAATAGCAGCAGCAGCAACAGCTAATTCTTTGTCCTCACCACTATTTGATACCACTCAACAGAATCATGAAAACCAGCAAAGGATACTGATTCTCCAAAGCAAGGGGAAAAGTCAACCACCTAGTGTGCATGGACAACACAAAACAATTTTGAAAGAACAGAGGAGAGTTCGAAACGTTGTTCAACGAAGTGAAAGAGTATTGCAACGACACTGGAATGGGGTTTGGAGTAGAAGAATATGCTCTCATGGCCATGCATCAAGGAACAATCGTAGCAGCAGAAAGAATAGACTTACAGGACAACGAATGATCAGAGCTTTGACCCAACAGGACTGATATCAGTACTTTGAAGTTCTTGAATGTTATGCAAGAAAATTAGGTATTAATACCTTCGGAAGGAAAATATTAGATACCACAGTAAATGGCATAAATCTGATAAAAGGAATGAACCCAGTAGCTTTATTGGTAGATACGCGGAGCCTCCTTGGATGGACAAAGAAAAACCTCAAACAGTGGACCAGCAAAAGAGAAAATCTTAAGACAATCCACAAGACCTCACACTCCAGATATGACATAGGTAGACTATGTGAGGAGGAAAGAAGGTGTTAGAGGACTCATCAGTATAGGAGACTGTTTTCAAAAGGCCGAAACAGGAATAAAAAAAATACGTGCAAGCAAATAGTAAAGAGGAATACAATATGTTACAGACGGCAGATCGTAGACATGGCTACGCAGAGATAACTTAAAGAGATGAAACAGAATCGCTCATTATGGCCTCTGTAAATGAATGCACCAGGACAAAGAGAGTCAACATGGAAATCGGAAGAAACCAAACAAACAGCAAATACAGCTTCTGTGGTGGAAGGAATGAAACTGTAAACCACAGAATCAGTAAACGTAGTCAAATACCCCAGAAAGAGACTGAAACGACAGGGAAGCAACACTGATACATTAAGGACTGACCAAACGAATGAAATTTGACCATGTGAACAAATGGTCTCAGCACGAAGCGGAAATAGCCCCGGAAAATAGAAGCAGCAAATTACTTTGGGACTTTGACATAAAACTGGTAATTGTGGACAAGGGAAAGAGAACCTGATAAATAACAGATGAGGCTGTATCAGCAGATCATAGAGTAAATACAAAAGAGAGTGGAAAGTTAGCGGAATACCAGGACCTGGCAAAGAAAACTGAAAAAGGTATCGAACATGAAAGTCGGTATTGTACCAGTTGGTGCACTTTGAACCATACTAATGTCACTGAAACCAAGATTAAAGGAACTTGGGGTAAGAGGAAAGATTGGCACTATACAGACCACTGCACTGGTGTTGGCTGCACGAATACTGAGGAGAGTACCGGCTATATGAGATCTATGATCCCAATTGAGAGCAATAGCGTATTAGTCAAGAAAGAGCGAATGTGGGGATGCAACAGCATAGCTGGAATAGGTGAGGACGATAGGATTTGGAAGGCTAGAGACCTGAGGAGTCGTATTGTCACTTAGACCAACAACAATCATCGGTCAACTAGGATTGAACAGTAATCTACCGCACAGCTGTGGACTGAGAGAGTGCAAAGAGGGAGAGGGCAAAGACTTGAAGAGAATAGCTGTCACTCAGTCTCCAGAGGTGACCAGTGGCAATTAGTATAAAAATGCAACTGCTGCTACTTCTAATAATAATAATAATAATAATAATAATAATAATAATAATAATAATAATAATAATAATAATAATAATAATAATAATAATAATAATAATAATAATAATAATAATAATAATAATAATAATAATAATAATAATAATAATAATAATAATAATAATAATAATAATAATAATAATAATAATAATAATAATAATAATAATAATAATAATAATAATAATAATAATAATAATAATAATAATAATAATAATAATAATAATAATAATAAGAAGAAGAAGAAGAAGAAGAAGAAGAAGAAGAAGAAGAAGAAAAGGGCAACTAGGAAAATTGAAGAACTAGAAGAAGAAGAGATGGAGTAAAGGAGGAGAAGAAGTAATATTGAGGAAAGATAGAGGAGAACAAAAAGTAAAGAAAGGGACAGGTGAAGGGGGAGAAAGAGGAGGAAGTGAAGTGATGAATAGGATGGGGTGAGGTTGAAAATGGGGAATACAAGAGGAGGATCGAAGGAGAAAAATATAAGTAATAAAACAAGAAAAAAGGAGAAAGGGTGAAAGAGCAGGAAGAGGGGGGAAGTTGGGAGAGTGAGAGTGCAGAGGAAGTACCGACGTTGGAGGAGAGGGATAATGAAGAGGAAAAAGTCAAAAGATAGATGGAGTGTTTTTTTTTTTTTTTTGCTGTTGTTTTTCATTAAATTTCTTGCATAATGGACGATACCAGATCCCCCCTGATGGCAGCGTTGGAGGAGGGAGTAGCAGATTCGTGCAGTTTCCTCAAGACAAACTGGATGATTGAATCTGGAGAAGCCTTAGCAATGGACAGGGATCAGAAAAGAGACATTGAAGAGAGTGCAATTCCTTTGATGGAAAACTAAGGCTGGTAAAGAAAAAAATGGAATACAAAAAACAAGAAAAATATATCCAAAGAACCTGTGGATATAACTCCTGTGAAATACGGCCAGTTCGAGCCTATACTTCACAAAGGTATTGAGAAAGCGATCACGCGAGATATACCGTATTCTTAACCTCATGAAGTGCATTTTTCTCCGTAATTTTGCTTCAAAAAAATCACATTATATTTTGTACAAGGAGTGTCCAAAAGATGATCGAAGGTTATAGCTCGATCTACAGCCTTATGAGTCTTGTATCCCTCTGAATATTTCCCCTCCACTCTCGATAGATAGTTCTCAACGTTTTTCCTGTTCTTTATTATGTACAGGTGGTCGTTTTTTGGGCTAGTGTGCATGTGTCGTTGTGCATTCCGTTTATCTCTACTTTTTTCTGAAATCGACGACTTTTTCAGGAGGGTGGATTTCAGCTTTTGAAGATAAAAGTCGGCTAGGAGCAAATCCTAAGAGTAGGGAAGCTGAGGGACGAAATTGTTTTCTCGCACTTCGTCAAAAATCATGTTCATCTTTTGGAACACGTAGCACTCATCTTGCGGCAGCACGATGCATCAACACTTTATATTTTAAAACTTCTATAGACAACTACCTCATCTGGGGAAAATTTTCACGATTCACAGTGGGGGTTATTCTGATGCGATCGTCATTCATCTTGAAAGGCTCGGGAAATGATTCCAATAGGACTTTTGCCAAATTAGAATTGTCTCCAAAGAAGTTTTTTTCCTAAATCGAAACTGGATTTCACATGAATACGTTTTCTTTATGGTACTTCATTTTTCAACATAGTGGGGAAAACGCCAAGCTCACAATGTACATGTAAACTCAGGTGAGTGTGGCTGAGGAACCAACCAACGGGACTCGATGCATTTTTTCATGCAAATGTTCTCGATTACTACAACATAACAATTCTGGAAGGTTTTCTATCCATGCACACCGCTGGTTCTTGACTAATTAGATTATGTATGAATCGACAAAAATGCTTGTCCAAAGGAAATAACTCGAACCTTAGTTACTCCTAATAATTCATCTTCATGAGAAAATAATAGGAATAAGCCAATAAATATGATATAAATTCTTTAGGAAGTGACCATGTCAGTCGTAAAGACCACAAAAAGTAACCTTCAAGTTAGTATTCACAAAGGTTGGCTTGATTCAGAGAGAAGGTGAACTGATGAAAACAATGGTAGGGAAATAGTGTGGCTTTATTCCTTCAAGTTGAAACGATGTGCTTTCTTTCGGAATAAACTTTTGGAATCCAAACTTTTACCAGGACGACCATCGATCAGTAACCATTCGTAGATGGAAATGGTCGCTCCCCGAGATTCACCAGCCCTCTGTATCGTTGGAGTCTCGGGCAAGTACTTTCTAAGCTTGTCTGGTTCGTCACTCCATCTTAGTTTTTGCTGTCCGCAGTTTCGGATATTGATCTCCTTGTGAGTTGTCAGGAGCTCTTGCTACATGACCAGCTCATTGCCATTTGAATTTCCAAATGGTTTCTGTGATACCTCTGTTTTTCTCTAACATACTGTTTTTTGCGATCTTTTCAGGTGATGTTGAGCATGATTTTCTCCTGTGCACGTTGCGTGGTTATAATCAATTAAAAGACAATATACAAGTAGATTAAGAAATCTACAGTTTCTTCATCATTTATTCATTTATTCATTTGTGTCACCATCAAGAGGAAAGGATGTTGCTGTCAAACTCAAGTTCCAGCAAGAATCTGAAGTTTATTTTACTACAAAAAAAAAGGAAAAAATAATAATAATACAAATAAACAAAATAACTATTTTCATCTAGTTTACGAGAGTATACTATCCACTCTTCACAGTACAGAAGATGCAGCAATCATAACCAGTCAGAGGAAAAGTAGAAATTGACTCTGCTGTAGCCAGGGTTTTATTGATTGTGATGCGAAGAAATTGATATATGAACAAATCAGCGATGCATTTTGATAATCAGTCTAATGTTGATTGCTTCATACATTTTTCGTAATTATTTTCGTTATATATGCTTCAAAACTCGAAAGCAAGAATATATGGAATTATATAGAAATAAATTTACCTCTCTGTTCCGTCTTTTTTTCCATTTTCACTAGAGTGAAAGCAAATTTATATGAAATTCATTACATTTACATCTCGTGAATTTAAACCTATCAGGCAAAAGTTCTATTCATTTATATGTTATTAACTAGAAGATCAGATCAGGTTATCAGCTCGTACTGATGAAAAACTCATGATTTGTTTGAAATGTTGCATTGTACGATGCATAGTGCAATTTCTATGGTTAACTAGCCGTAACTGTGGACTCTCCCACTTAGAGATAATGAGTTTGCATATAAAAATATCTCCTATCAAACATTTGAAACAATGGACTCGTGACAATTTTTTTCTAGGAAAGAAAAATGTCTTATGAAATTCAAATACAGATTGTACCCCTTTTCCAAAGGTTTGCTGTAGGCCAGAATTTCGCTTTTTCTAAAAAAAAAAAAAAAAGCAGAAAGCTATTTTAGGTTGACCTTTTGTTTTGCAGCAAGTCATTACAGAATCAATACAGATCCTTGCCCTCTATTTTTTTTACTCCAGTGCCTTGAAGCCCCCATCGCAACAATCCTCTTTCACTCAGTCCTACATTCTATCCTCAGCATTTGAGACTGGGCACGCTGATTTATTTTTCAATACGAACTGATTATAATTGCTTCTTTGCTTTATACTATAACACTTCACGAAAGGCTTTTATAAGAACGCTGTGCTTACACGTAACCTGTACATCCGTCTTTTGTTGGGTTTTTTTCTGACTTTGATAGCCTTTCTCATTTCACACGCAGATGCCAGTGTGGGCCGATTAGTCCGTTGTCAGTCATGTACTTAACGGCTGAATTTCCATCTGAAATGTTTACTGCACGAATTTCGATACGTGTGATTAGCATCATCACTAAATTAAGTTAATTGTGAAGTGAAGTTATTAGTGATTAAGTTAAGTGAATGAAATGCTTTTTTCATGACCAGGCAACGAATTTATATATATGTATAAATATATAAATATATATATATATATATATATATATATACATATATATACATACATATATATATATATATATATATATATATATATATATATATATATATATATATATATATATATATATATATATATATATATATATATATATATATATATATATATATACACACTATTGGGTCAATAAACAAAAATTATTGGAGATTCAATGAGGATCGAACTCAATGATTATAGACTAACGCACTAATTATTGCTTTATGATGAGGTATTGCTTACTACAATCAACATAATCTAACATGTTTGGAGTAACAAGTTGAGATCAAACTCAATATAATACTATAATCAAAAACGAGTCTAAATTGCTCAACAGTGATGATTATATTCTCAAAACAGTCTGCAGAAAAAAGAATACCAATGAGAGTATCGAAATCATGTAATGGCCTGGAAGATCATTTCTCCAACTGCTACCACATTGTGATAAGCTTAACTTTTTGCAATAAACTACCAACTTGGATCATCCATTGAGGATCGAACATACAACCATGGTGTGTGAGATAAGCTTATTAAACATTACACCATAGCGACACGAACAAACACTGTTATTACTAGTATAACCATTAAAATCATTAAATTTGAAACAAGAACAGCAATGAAAATAATAATGATAATGAAAATATTATTATTATTATCATTATTATTATTATCATCATTATTCTTATTATTATTATTATCATTATTATTATGTTTTCTAATGAAATATTAACTGGTGGAATGGAAATTATTTGAAACTGTCGTTCAGAAAATATTCAAACAATTCATAAAGAAACAATTTATTTACTAATCCAATAATTATTGGCAAGGTTGGGAATTCTCATTATTTTCCTATTCCTTATAATCGCAAGTCTTGACTATTCGTTTCATTTTTCCTCTCCTTTGCCGCGTATTTCATTTTTATTTTGATCAATTTTACTTTATTTTCTGCGTTAAAATTGAGTTCATCTCTTGAATTTTTACGGACAAAAATAAAAATAAATTTTCTCGAGTTGAAAATATATGAATCCTTCATTCTAGATCAATACAAGACGTTCCTGTCATATTTAATTTTTTTTCTTTTTTTTTGTGGCAGGAATTATGAAACAGTTTCCTTGAAATATTCTTTTAAATTGGTTTTTGTCCCGATTTGTTTCCTAAAAGTTTCGATTTAATTTTAATATCCTGTGACAAGCAGCCATTTTGTTTCCGCCATCTTGCTATGCTGAAGGATGAAGACGTATAAAAAAAAAGTAAGAAAACCCTAATGATAGAAATGACACGTAGCAGTTCTATTCATCTGTTCAATAGCACAAGAAAGGAAACAACAATTTAAAAATGGAGAATTATGAGTTAATTACACGGCTGTGGGCAACAAAAAACAAAGTCAGACGTGAACATGCTGGCACACATACACAAACACACATGCACACACACATACACAGTCAAACATACACACACAAAAAGTGACAATCCTTTGATGATTGATATTCGTGCATTGTTACTGACATTCATAAATGGTATTTCGAAGAAAAAAAAATATCACACTGCAACTACGGCCACCGAGTTTCCGACAACAAGAGCTGGCCCACACGTTTTCGCTAAACAGAAATTGAAATTATAAATGAATAAAACAATAAAACTCAAGCGATTAGGAAACAGCTGTCGAAGATGATAATTTAATGGAGAGATTGGAACAAAGAGTTAAAACAAATCGTTTTAGTGAAAAGAAATATTTGAAGACAGAACATTTTATAAATTGAAAAACGTTCCATGCTGTAAATGTCTTACATGCAATATATGTATAAATCATCGCAACACCCAAAACAGACAATTTGCAATTGCATGCATATAAGGATATTTACCAAGGTTCTTACAGTCCGTGATTCGTTCGGTCCCCATTGAGTTGATGTGACCATCTGTCGGACTTGGCAAAGATCAATAAATAACTCTATGAATGATCACTAAATTCTTGCCGTAGCTCATCTCGCAAATTGATTTGCTAGAGCAGCGAGATCGAAACAGGCTCAGAGCTCTATGTCTCTGGCCCTCTGTCATACTAAGCTAAGCTTCGTAACTTCCTGCTTGGATTTTGACAAGACTTAACGTCCAAAATAGGGTCAAATTGGTTGATAAGACCATAAAGTACCTTTGCCGAAATAATGTAACCAAAACAGTAATGACAACGATTTTAATTTAGATAATTTTTCAGGATGCGGATATTTCTGATTTCATCTGAGATATTTCATTTATTTACGTTGCGGTTTTCTTTCCTGAAATCAAAATTAATCTGAAAGCTGGAATAACGACTGTTGGCTTTTATTCCCTGAAGTATATTTGCAGTGAATTGCTTTCCTCTTTGTAATAATAGTAGTTCACAAAGAAAGGCAAAAGAAATTGTTAGTAGAATGAATGCCAGAGATAAGTAATAAAAGAGATTTGCGGTCGTAACAGAAATGCTGACAGAATCTTATGAATCAAATTAGCATGTTTTTACGCTCAGGGTTTGGTGGGTGACAGAATAACTTGTTAGAAATTCGAAACATAACAGAAAGATATGTAATGAGCGTTGAAGGCATGCAAAACATGATTGAAACGACGGAGACGGTGCGTCCGCAAAAAGGAAGCATGCCGCACTTGACGGCTAAAAATGTAAAGCATGCTGCTTATATATATATATATATATATATATATATATATATATATATATATATATATATATATATATATATATATATATATATATGAAGAGAGAGAAAGAGAGGAAAAAAGAGAGGAAAAATGTAAAGCATGCTGCTTATATATATATATATATATATATATATATATATATATATATATATATATATATATATATATATATATATATATATATATGAAGAGAGAGAAAGAGAGGAAAAAAGAGAGTGATAAAGAGCGAGAGTGGTGGAGACAGAAACGAAAGAACAAAGGAAGAGAGATGAGAATAATAATAATGAATGATGATTATATATATATATATTCTCGTATATTCATAAGATTACATATATATATGAAAATACACACACACACACACATATATATATGTACTTTGAACAATTTATATATATATATATATATATATATATATATATATACATATATATATACATATATACATATATATATATAGATATATATATATATTTATATATATATATACATATAGAATGAAGTAATATAGCAAGATACATACTTTTGGATATGTGTGCGTGTGTGTATGTGCATTTGTATAGTCCCATCTCTATTTGTATTTCAGTTTTTGTCATTTTTTCTGTCCTTCTCTTCCCTTATGTATTAATTCATCCAAGTATATATATATATATATATATATATATATATATATATATATATATATATATATATATATATATATATTCGTTATATATAAGTTATTTCATTTACATCTATCTAAAATGACATCCTGTTCTTTCATAGAGAATGAGTTATTAAACAGCGCGAATTGAATAAATTATTAAATTTTCTTCTTCCAGGCTGAGTGACATATAATTGTCATCGTTGGAAACATCAGTGAGGACATTGACCGTGAATGAACAAGAGAAGAACGACGAAGATAAAGCGGTTATCTAAGCCTTTGCCTCTCCATAGCTCAATGGGTGAGTGTGATGCTACGTTCGAGCAGCCATCCCATCGTTTGCACTTTCAATTCCCGCATTCTCGCAGCATATTTTCACTTTTTTTCATTTTAATTACACTGCTTAGAACGAGTGATAATTCTTTGTGTAGGTAAAGGATGTGGTTTCAATCAAAGTTTCAAGTAATATAACGCATTCATGAATACTCTATCCGATTATATATTCATTTCTTTATATATATATTTATATCTATATCTATCTCTCTCTCTCTCTCCCTCTCTCTCTCTCTCTCTCTCTCTCTCTCTCTCTCTCTATATATATATATATATATATATTTGAATAGATATGTACATAGATAGATTGATTGATAGGTTCCACCGTTTAATAAATACCATGGTAAATAACTTACTACCCAGCCTCTAATTAACCTCATAATAACGTAACCCCTAACTCAGCAACAATATGTTGAAATCTATCTCAGATTATTCAACAGAAGCAAGTAAAACAATTTCATTCTTCTACACCATCAATCAACAACAACGACAACATTCTTTATCTGAGCATATGCACCCAAGCGGTATGGACAGTAAAAATGCAAGCGAGAGTTCGGATCGTTTATTCCTGAAATTCTAACATACTTGGGCTCATTACTGTAAATTCATAGAAAAGGAAGAAAACTCAAGCAGGAATCCATCCCAGCAGCCTGTTGTAAGATTCCCGTGGCGTGATTACTTCCAATTATTTACTTTTAGCTCGTTTTGACTGCTTCTTTTTTCTTAAAACAAACAACAGGGGTATAATTTTCTCATCTCGTGGACTAAAGATCATATAAAAAGCTTTCCATGGTCATTCCCTTGACGTTCTTGAGGAGGAAACCAATCTGGTTAATAATAGAAGCATGAAGAAGCACCATCGGTTTCGACAGGAGCGTTAAGTAATGAATCATCATCAGTAGCAGCCTGTTAGCGTCCGTCGTTACACGGAGACCCTCCCCAAGATTCACCTGACTTCTTTATCATAAACATCACAGAGCAAATACTTTCTGAATTCACTATTTTACTTTTTGTCAGGCACACTTTTGGATATGATCCCTGGGGATCCATACTGTGAGTTGTGATGTTCATCAGCTGTCTATCATTCTTGCAATACGTCTGGCTCATTGCCATTCGAGCTTTCAAACAGTTTCTGTGATATCTTGAACTTTTGTCTCTTTTTTTCTCTGATATACTGTCTTATGATCTCTCCATGTGAGGTTGAAGATCATTCTCTCATATGAACGTTGCATGGTTCTCAGTTTGAGGATCAATCTTCAAATTAGGTTCCATGTTTCAGCTCCATAGGTGACTATCAGTAGATTAAATTGTTTATATTTTTTTCTTTTTAGGACTGCTGGGATTTTCTCATTCTCGAGACTCGAGCTATCTCTACCAAAAGCTTGCCAACCGAGTTTGATTCTTTCACTTCATTTCTTCTTTTGATTGCCTCATCGAGACTCGCTGCCGTTAGTAGATGTAATGGTCTACTTTCTCCAGCTCTGCATTTTTTCTCTGTTATGTCGGTTGATCTGTTGCAATACTCTGACATTTACGAGGTCTACACCTTGTATGATTGCATCAAGGATTTTTTTTAGATTTCCACGATCAAAAGCCTTTTTTTAAGAAGTCAATAAATGCTACAGCAAGTGGCATTACATAATTTACTGCTTCATCTTTTGGTCGTTTTACTGAATGGAGATGGCTGATTGTTAAGTAGCTTTTTCTGACACAAGGTTGACCCCGTGGTTGGTTTTCATCTAGCATTTTGGTGATTCGTTTGATGATCACTTTAGTAAAGAGTTTATAGGTGCAGTTGAGTTGGCTTATTGGCCTGCTGTTGTTGTTAAGGTCTTTCGGGGTTCATTTTTTGTAAAACAGAGTTATGATTGCAACCTTCAATTCTTCTGGGGCTTTTCTTTGGTTGGGGCATAAGTTGAGTACAATAGCTAATGACTCTTCTTTTTTAGTAGGTCAATAGTGATGTTATCAGGCCTCTCCTTTGTTTGTTTGCTTGATGGTTTGCTTCACTTCCGGTGGAGTAACCTCTGGGAAATCCTCGAATTGATTACTCCCGGCTTGTACTTCCTGTTGATCTTTCAACATCCTCTGTTTGGCGGAACTGGGTTTTTTTTGTAAAATCCCCGGGCACATACAACAACTCAGTCCTAATCCGTTTGTGAATTGTCTGTTTGCTTTGAGCACACTCTATTGTTGTTGATGGTCGTTTGGACTTTTTTTGGGTTTTTTCTGAGTTTTTTTTAATTTTTTTCTGGGAGCTTGCTTATGATTTTCGAACTGATCGGCTCAAAAATCATGGCTATTTCAATTAGGGTTGTTGTTATATTATTACCGAGCTACTTGATATTCACCTCTGGTTCAATGAGGTGTTCATATCTATGTTTAAGTTCCAGCTTCAATGATCGGATGAGTTTGAATGAAGAGTTACTGGTTGCAGTTTAGTGTTGAACATTTTCCTGTTCTATCTTGGTGTTTATTTAAATTTTGTATCATATCATTATGTGGACACATCCTACATTGAGTTGATTTAAGACCAGCATGTCTCTAACGGTTCCGTTCTTGTCTGTTAGGATGTAGTCTATGTTGTTCTTTGTTTCTTGATTAGGATTCGTCAAAGACCATTCTCGACTGGTTCGTTTTAAAGGAATTGTTGGGATTTCCAGCCCGTTTGCTGGGGTAAAATTTATAAGATCTCCAACCTTCTTGTTCCATATTTTGTATCAGAATTTGCAACGCATTTTTCAGTACCTTGTCTTACTTGGGCGTTGAAGTTCCTCATAATGGTGTGGAAATATATTTTCGTTTTTTTTTTAATACAGAATTCGAGTCATCGTAGGAGTTATTCATTTCCTCGTCCATTGATTATGAAGTGGGAGCACAAACTCGAATAATAATCAGTTTTTCATCTCTGAGAGCTGTGACACTGGTCACACAGTCTGAGATGGCTTTGAATCCCATAACAGATCGGTGTATTTTTGATTCTGTAAACCATAGGGTGTGTCAACACATGCCCTGCCATGCTGGCCAATGACGTGTCGTTCAAGGGTCTTGATAGTTGGAACTATTTGGCGCTGCCAATCATCTGCCGAAGTATCATGTGGCAGGTTGCACTGGGAAGCATACTTCCAGTTGCAAGGATTTATCCCCGACCTGACCTTACGCTGACAGGTAGTATTTATGGAAGTCTAAGTTGGAAACTAGATTACGTCTTAGGGATGGGTACATCGAAAGGTTACACTTGTATGTAATATTTGTACCTGAAAATTTAAGTATTCTGAAGTTTGGTTTTTTCTTCTTCAGTTTTAGATTTTAATTGATGTGACCAAAGTTCTATGAGTGAGAATCTGAGTATGATTGAAAAAAATGACACGAGCGCAGAGAACGATTCAATTTTCTGTGAACCCCTACCCCAACGTGTCATTAGATTCTAATCGTGGAGTCATAATTCAACATCTTTTTTTTATTTTATTCTGTTTCCCGAATTCATTTACATGGATGGTTGGTCCACTTGTAGATACGTATCAATAGCCACGAGTACTTAGATGGGTGATTATGTATTGTTCCTAAATCTTATTCCTATCAAGTTTTAACTTGGGGAGAGCCCTGGGATTTTTAGTTAGAATATAAGATTAGTTGATTTTTAGCAAGACATTCATAAGAAACGTAGCTTAATAGAAGTTAAGCATTGGCAGGTTGTAGGAACATAAATCTCAAAAAAGTGTAATTTGTAGAACAAATTTATTCCTCGAAAGTGGAGGTTGTTTGATTCCAACCAACTGGAATCGAAAGTAGTTCTTTTTTAAGGTCTCTCATGTGTGTAAGTTATCACGGCCCACTACTAACTCGTCTACTTTAAAACTGTCCTGGGTTTGAAATTAATTTTTCCTTCACTTTAATTTTATTAACATCATTGAACATTATGCAAGTCAGTCACAATATGAATGATTCCTGTAATTCAGAATATACTGGACGTAGAAAAAAATAGAGAACGTATTAAGAAAAAAAATTTATTTATAATTTGAAATATTTTCGGTTTCCGTCGGACGGATGTTGGAGCCAATTTTCCAAACGAATGTAGTCTGTAAGACGAAGCTATTTGTTAGATATGGAGGCTGGTTGATTCCGACCAAGTGGAATCTAAATCAGTTCATGAATAGGCATATTGAATAACTTTATAAGGACTGTGTTGCTTGCGTAGTTCAATACCCAGAGGTGGGCAGATGTGCTCTTTCAGGTGCAGACATATTATGTATTTACTTTATTCCATTTATTAATATTATTCGAACAAGGATCTGCAAGTTGACGTAGACATTCAAGTATTGTTGTGATGTAAGGTCTTTATAAACTGAAGCAGCTTAAACGGGCAATTCTTGCAGGGTTGGCGTAAACTATTTTTGCCATATTCACCAAACAAACATCCCCAATCCCAGTTATCCTGGAATATATAATCAGAACATGCGAGAATATGTTGATTGAGTTTAAACTCAATCTACGGTGGCTGTTTGGTACATCTGCATGTACACAGTGACCTTGTTTACGCCGCGTCAATATATAATTGCTGATATTAAATTCTATTCCAAGAAGTTCTCACCCGCAGCAATTGCAATACTAAATCATACTTGGGATTGGGCGCTGATGATGATTCAAGGGCAAATCTTGAATGACCGATTTTTGCCACAATTGGATCATGAGAAAATAAAAAATTACTTCCCGAAACTAAGTTCATTTCGATTACTGAAATTGCTGCTCTCCCACTTTGCTCATCTTTCTTTTTTTCTTTTCTACATCTTGACATGTTTTTTTCTTTCTTTTTCTGTATTTCTCATTTTCTTTTATTTCTTCGGCGTTGTCCCTTCGCTCCATCTGATATTCTCTTCTTCAACACCCTTCTTTTGCCTTCCTTTTTTTTCCATCTCTTCGTTCTTTCAATAGTATATCTCTTTCTTTCTCACATTTCAATGCATCTCACTTTGTCTTTTCGGTTTTCCTTCATCCTTTCCTCCTTTTCTCTTCTTTCCTCACCCCTTTTCGTCTTCGCCCCTCCTATTTCCCCTTCTCCCCCTTTTCTTACGCAACCTGCTTATCCTTGCCATTTTATTTCTTTTCCCTTTTCTCTTTTGCAGTGGCAGCCTCGTCAAAAAGAACATTTTATCAGATATTGGCATATTGTATAACGTTGGAAAGGAAACTTTATAACATGTAGAGTTTCAACAGAATCATATGTCTCTGAGCAAGTTATTTGAAGCTATTTACGGTCAACTGTCATAAACCCTTGTTCAAAAATGGACAGCTGTGGACTGATAGCTATGACACAAGGGAGGTTAATGCTGAACTCTCCAGAAGTTGATTGGAATTCATTGGGAAATTTGGGGGATATCAGTTGGATGCACAAACAATGTTTGAAGATATTTTGTCGTATGGACAGATAGCTACACTGAAGGGGAGGTAGGCTATTGCCTACCATTCCACAAAATTTGAAAAAATTCAATGAGAACTTTTGGAGACTTTGTATAGACAAACAGACAAAAGGAACATCTTGGGCTGTATAAAAGATTTGGATCATAAATGTCATGCTTTTTTTGTTTTATAATCATTTTGTCGATTCATATATCCATTTTTCTCGTATAATCTCTCTCTCTCTCTCACTCTCTGTCTCTGTCTCTCTCTCTCTGTCTGTCTGTCTGTCTCTCTCTCTCTCTCTCTCTCTCTATATATATATATATATATATATATGTTTATGTGTAATGAAGTGAAGATTTGTTGAACAAACACGTTTATGTTTCTGTCCCGTTTGACTTCATGAAAATTATTTGGTCTATTTTGAATTTTACCCTTCCAAACTCTTTGGGAGGTGTGTAGAAGAAAAATACTAACACACAAAATTATATCCTGATATAGTTATTAGCTAATTTGTTTTACTTGAGATTATCACAGTATAATGTTAGATTTATACAATCAATGGGAAACATAGGTTTATGTGCATCTGAAAAATGGGGTTCATGCTGGAAAATATCTATTTCCATGAGATATTTTCTAGAATTGAGGAACTGACTTATTGATGAAGATACGCACACATTCATGTATATATATATATATATATATATATATATATATATATATATATATATATATATATATATATATATTAGAAATCAGGTTTGCAACATACCATAATGTAATGTAATATAAAGCAAGGTCTGATTTGCAATGCATTTATTTCATAGAATGCTCGATACATTCAGCTTCATATTCCGAGAGTCAATTTGGTTTAGAGTTGTAGGGAATATAGTAGGAAACATATTTTCTACAGGAACAAGTTTATATTTCTATCCTGTTTGACCGTTTCCATTCCATCTGAAGAGGCCCAAAGAGGGCAAAAACATAAACTTATTTGTGAAGCAAATCAACTTCCTTATATATATGTATATATATATATATATATTGGATATTCATTAAAACGATATTTATTTCTGTCTTCGTTGAAAGTACATTTTCAACAACAATCTGTTGCCAAACTTTCATCTTTTTATATGCGCCTGCATGGTTTGCTGATAGGTCTAGGTAATTCATAATCATATGTTGTCATACTTGGTTGCATATATCAACTTCATAGATTCGATATTTATTCCAGTACTTTCCATTGTAGATAGTTATTACTTATGTTTTTTTTAATTCCAATCTACAAAGACTGTTCTCTTCTTTCGACCACAAATTGTTTCTCTTTTCCTTTTTTCTTTCTTTTTTCTTCTTTTGTCCCCAATCTTTAACTTGCAGATAAGCTGTGTTTCCTTAAAATCAATGCCGCCGTTTTTATAGTCGAGAAGAAAATTAACCGGATTTACCAATTCTCTTGAAATTCCATCGATTATGGCCATGGCCCAAGAACACAAAGATCAGTTCAAAGAAGCAAAGGTCTTTGATTTCTGTCGTTAGATTCGAAAATCACGGTTTATCAACCAAACGACTTTATTCCTTTTGATATTCTGAACAACGCATTAGTTCCTGAGTCTACTTCAGTCGTAATTGCTGGCGTTGCTGTCGGGTGCTGTCAAGAATTTGCGCGGGTGGACAGGAATTTAGTGTGCAGATCGTATGGCCAGCTTAATCGTTCGGTTCTTTCAAGTATTTGATAATTATACACCAATGAAATAAAAGAATTAATGTGGCTATGTGCTCGGTTATATATATATATATATATATATATATATATGTATATATATATATATATATATATATATATATATATATATATATATATATATATATATATATATATTTAAAATTCAGGTAGTGCAGATTTTAACAGAATTAATACAAACGCATTAGAGTTATGCTTCGTCGGAATGATTTTTTCTTCGCTCAGGCAATTTTTTAAGAGATGATGTCTGCATGATGCAAAGGTTTATTCTGCCTTCACCAGGGTTTGCATTTCGTGACGTATATATAAGATTTGATTTCAATTTCGATATCAGAAAGAACATAATATGGACAGTGAATGAACAACATAATAATTCACAGATATGAAATAATTATTTGGGTCTTTCTAGTTCTGCCAACAGTTTAGCTCAATGGTAAGAGTGATATTAATTACATCCAAACGGCTACCAATCAGTCGCATTCGGGCTTTCTGCAGCTACCCAATTTTCTTCGATTGTTTATTCTGTTCACGCTGGCCAAATACATTTACTATGTAATAACGGGAGGACATTCTAAATAGAGATTCAAAGTAATATATTGCATTTATGATTGTTTCTGCCTGGTTATATGTATAAATATTTCAACACACACACATATATGTATATATATATATATATATATATATATATATATATATATATATATATATATATATATATATATATATATATATATATATACATATATATATATATATACATACATACATATATATATATATATGTATATATATATATATGTATATATATATATATATATATATATATACACACACACACACACATATATATATATATATATATATATATATATATATATATATATATATATATATATATATATATATATATATATATATATATATATGTATGTATGTATGTATGTATATACATATATAAAGATGAACTTCCAAAGGATGGTTGGATCATTTATTGTGCGTGCTAGCTTGATTGCAGCTCTTCTCCTAACTATACTTAATTTTACTTCAACTTGAAGTGTTAGGGGCAGGGATACGAAATCAGCCATGTTTTTCGCTTAATCCTAACCTATTCCCCTTTATTTAGCTTTTAAGAATCTGTGATAGTAAAAAGCTAAAAATGTGACTATCTAAAATGCATATTCAAAAAATAATAGCCAACTTATTTTTAGCCATAAGTTCAGCTGAAGAAAGAAAAAAATCTCATCATTTTCTTTTAATGATATAGAAAATCTAACTGTTACTTAATGATATTTTTGTTGTCGAAATTTTTTTCGTAAATACACCCAAAATCTCGTAAGTTTGATGAAAGTAAATGTACAATTTTTCATCAAATATTTGTTCTAATGGCTTTTTATATGCGGTAATAAGCATAAACATAACCAAAAGTGGAGGATATTTAGCCGATTTTAGCAACTTTTTGAAAATAATTTTTGGCAGAGAAAACTAATTTGATTTGAAAAGTTAGGCAACTGCAGATGTTTAACTTTTCATGGAAAAAATTCCTTTATTTTTTCTAAAATATCACATTTTTTTTTTACAGTTTTATTCCTCAAAATGATTGGTTTGATTCAACGACAAAAATTTCCATTAGAAAGAAAAAATTAGAAAAAAGAATCTCTACTGATATCATGTGATATAAACAATTGATACATGCTAATGTACAATAATATCTGGCGTTGCCTGCAGGTAAAGCGATATAGAAGCAAAATGGGAAAAAAATAACCTCGGTTTCAACCCTAAAATGGAAAAAAAGCTTCTTAGATTTTGACACCTAAAAGCTGGGAAAAAATTCTCTTACATTTCATCCTGAAGATGAAAAGAATACTCATAAATTCTAACTCCTACCTCTAAAGAGGAAAAAGATAGTTCCCACGCTCAAATTTTGACCACTAAAAGTGCCCTACCTCCGCCGAAAAAAAAATGTCATAAAAACCGAAAAATGAAAGTCAACTCCTCAAAAGTAACAAAAGAAAAACTTTTTAATTATAAGAGAATTTCCCTCAAAATTTTTAACACTAAAATCTAAAAATAAAGGCCCCTTAATGTGCAAATCAAAATCCTCCCATGATTCTTACCCATAGAAGTAGAAAAAATAGATTCTCAATTTTCATCCTTAAAACTGAAAAAAATTCTTCGACTTGTCATTGAAAAAAAAATAGTTCCCGCTCAATTCGATTTTTAATCTCTAAAACTGAAAAATATATTTCCTTCCCTATTTTTTATCCATGAAGAAAATATTGCCCTGGATTCTTACCCTCTGTGAAAACGTCGGCCTAACTTCGATCCCTAACGGTAAAAAAAACCCCTCAATTTCGACCCTTTAGAATTGAAAGAGATGGACTCTCATTTTTCACCCTGGTAGCGAAAAAAAAACAAAAAAACTTCTGTTTCGACCCCTAAAATTGGAAAAAAATATCTTCGATCTTGAACTTTAGAAAAGATGAGGAAAATAGTCCATGTTCATTTGATATTTACTAATCCAATGACTTGGATATTTAATGCAAAAAATGGTTTGTTTACATCGTTGTATTTCTAATCTCGTTAAAAAGATTTCTTCAGACGGTTCAAATAATGTTATCCTTATCAATAATCAGCCGGAAAAATCTCTTCTGTGCGCTCAAATTCATATATATATATATATATATATATATATATATATATATATATATATATATATATATATATATATATATATATATAAGATAGGGAAATTCGTAATGTGAATCTTTAATTATCTGAAACATGACATTTTGTAAGCCTCACATAAATTAAACATAACGTTTGGCATAATAACGTTTATAGATCTTTTGGAATGGGAAATTCCAATTTAATCTCAGGAAGTGTTTTAAGGCATAAATTTCACAAGTTGCTAGCTGCTTGGGATTGATATCAAAATTCTTTCCTTCTTGTTACTTGCTGTCGATTTGTTTTTTTCTCCTTGTACAGTCCCTAACGAAAATTCAAGTTAGGAATGAAGGTGATGTTTTGTGCTTGATTGGATTACAATAGTATATCCCTATATATTCATATGAGCGCCCATGTACGCAACACTCCATGAAATATTGCATTGCAAAACCTATGATATACATATTTATATGTACATATATAGAGTGCTTCTATTAGATGAGCAGATCACCTGATGTAGTTTTTGATATTTGCATGTATATTTGTATTTGAAAATATATTATACATATATCTTATATCAAATGCTATTGATGTACAGTTATCTGAATACCAGATGCATATTTGTTCGACACCATCAACTAAAACTGTCATCATAGTATTTTTCATTATTCAAGTTGACTAGTTTGTTTGGCTACGTATGTATATGTGTACGTGTGTAAGTATGTATTGCGTTTATAGGCTATGCCAACTGAGCTAAAAGGCGGGAACTATGAACACTTGCTGTGTGGTTACCCAAAAAGTGTTATTTTGTTCTTTGAAAATCACTGCCCCTAAAATGTTTAGTGGGTTAGTTCAATTCCCATTGTAAGTTTATTTTACGTCAGCCCCTCAGTTTGTGTCTGGTAGCATTCAGTCTTTTTTTTTTCAAAATATTTGGACAGTTTTTCGATTGATAACTGACCAACTACAGGCTGAAAAGTAACTCATAAATTGATTAGCACCTTTTTTTCAATGTTTCATTGGTCATCACCAATACGGCATGCTGCTGAAGACGTTGGTTACGTAACCTTTTCCATTGAATGATTAACCAGACCTGTTGATAATGATTCGAGCCAATTTCATCAATATGAGTGCATCTATTTGTGCCTGCGTGCGTGGGTACGTGCCAGGCGTATGAGTTTGTTAATACTGACACAAATGCTTATATGTTTGTACTGATGCATACTTATGTATTCATTTATGAGAGAACATGACGATTTACTCGTGCACACTCGTACATATACGTGTAATTCTTGTCAATACATACTGCCATAGTAAGTAATTGAGTACTGCTTACGATGATTCTCCTCTACCGTATCTTTTAAGCGCTATGTGTAGACACGACTTTCGACTAAATCGAATTTGATTGGTTGGTTTGCCCCGGAAGTAGTCGAGTATCCGTGCACCTGTCGATGTGAACCCTTGCCTGTGGCCCGGAAGTACTGGCTAATTGGAAATAGAATAAATTCGGCCACTTGTAAAGGAATACACGCAGTGACACTCTAAGGGGCTGATTGCTGCCATTGTTGGCTTACGTGTTGGGAGAGAGGAAGCAAGGAGAATTGTCAAGTATGGTCACAAGACGATCGGGCAAGGAGATAGAAAATGCGCTGGTAAAATCATTAACCTCTGCCGGAGAAGTTGCAAGAGGTATATGCATTCAATGATGTTTGTCTGTGGATCCTCACAATATCCCTAATGGATTTCTATGAATTAAAAAAGACATTTTCTGGAAGGATGGGCCAGGAAAAATAAGGAAGAATTGATTAAGTTTTATCAGAGGGGATCTAGGAAAAAAATCGATTAAATCTTCTTTAACCTGTGATAAGTTCAAATAGGTATACGTATTTGGCGTCCTTTGTGTGTTCGTACACACAATACACCCAGAAGTTTTTAATAAATTACAATGTGATTTCGCTAGGATATGGGAAACACGCAAAGCAAGAATAGCCAAAACTTGAGTGCAAAGCTATGAATCCCTTCCTGATTGAGATCTATTCTTTCATATATCAAGACAGTAGTCTGAAGAATTGAAAATCAAATTTACACAATTACCTCCCTTACATTATTGGGATATATAAACTGATTTTAATTCAAGCTTTAGTTAGTTTATGGTGTTGGAAGAAGCATGCGCTTTTGTGTTCTGTTTATTTGATTATCACATTGTATTGAAAAAGTAAAGGAGAAAAAGAAATTAAATGCGAAAAAGATATGAAATTTAGTTTTAGTGATTCAGAAAACTCTGACCATTTCCTCTTTTTGTGGGTAATTATGCAATTATCACCATAAAAAAAGGAAGGGTTACATGATAAATATTCCTGTGGTTTATACATCGGTGTTGTCTATGACATGTTTTTGAGCAGACCATTGACGGAAAAAAAACTACAAAAAACACTTAAGTTCAATGAATATAAAATGAAAGCCAAATTAGCGATTTGTGTTTTGCATTGAGCTGTAATAGAAACCTGTATCAGTGTACCATCCTGAAAAGTCTCGAATACTTAAAGGAGTTTGCAAGAATATTCTTTTGCTTTGTTTCTTTCACATCCGAGTGGTCAGAATATTCATGTGAATAAAATTTAAAAAAATACACACCTGCCCTTACTTGAAGAATACTGTAACCTCAGTAACATTTGATGCTCATCTGCGTGGTATTAACATCTTCGGTGGAAACCAAAAAAAAAATCATCCGTGTGAACATGGCCTAATAGTCCGATTAATATTTCCATACTTCATAGCCACCTGAATTAGTATAGTTTTTTTTTTTGGGGGGGGGGTCACAATACCGTGTCACAGTGGTTCTCATATATTCACGGGTGTTTTTTTGTTTTTTTTTGGATGTGATAGCCTGACAGGGCCCACCCCTTTCCAGGCTTCCTCAATCCTACTATTCATGCCGTGTGCTTAACAGAGAAGTATTAAATCCTTCTTTAAAAGTCATTTTTATGACAGTCATAGATTGATCTTAAACTACCAAACAGGAGAGCACTCTACCAAAGAGCCACGGAAATCAGTTAGAAAAAAAATTATTGCAAACTGAGTAGCAGTCGAATTTGATATATTCAACCAGACTGTCCTTTTCACAGGTTCCCTAATTTCTCTTTGCAACGTATATCGTTCAAACTTTTGGTTTCTGCATCAAAAATTTTGGTTAGGGATAGTTTTTGAAAATTTACTAAGTAGTTTAATCACTGTATTAGGACTGTTGGAATTTCAAGGTCAACTAATGTAGCAAATCGGACATTCAAAGGGACTTTTAATGAGTACAAATACCCTCAGGAGACATTTTACATCCTTTGCAAGCATATTTTAAAGCTATTTTTCGTGTTGGTTAATTTTCGCTGCAGTGCCCTGATCAAAAATTAAAATTATCAAATATGGGACTATTTTTTATGATTAGAGATTTTGAGAAAACATCTCAGAGCAAGGAATGATCAGCTATTCGCAGTCAATGTCATAAATGCTTGTTTTCAAAAGAAACACCCGTGCAGACTAATAGCTATGTCAGAGGGTGGATTACTATTGGTAGATCCGTCCCAAATGTAATATAAACTCTGTTGTTTATTATCCAACTTTTTAGGAAATGTCATTGAAATTCATTGAGAAATTCCTGAGATACCTGTGGATAGATAGAGAACCTTTGGAGCTAATGTGTGTTGCAGACACTTAGGTCAGTCTCGGGGATATAATTGTATGCGGGTCCACTCCAGGAATACGGTCAGTCTCTGAGTTTTAGGTCGAGTAATGGCAGCCAATCATACTTACCTCCTCGAATATACAGCTTCTTAATTCTACCTTCTTGATATAATTTGTGTCTTAGTCTATCTCCGCATAGACCTAATAATGTATCATTTCGTTGATCACTACATTATTGAGAGAGAGAGAGTGACGGGCTGTTGTGTGTTGGAAAGAGGGTAAAGATCAGAGGTTTGGGTCGGAGGATAAGGGAAGAGCCCCTAGTTGCTCGAAGCTTGTCTTCTCCTTGGTTGGCCACTAATTAGTGACCTCGGCACAATTGAGGTCGGTGGGTAATCTACTGGTCTTGAGGAGTTGGTGCAGACTGAGATAAATTTAGGATAGATGGAAGAAATAATGGGCTCGAAGAAATTCTGCAAGCACATTTGGCAATAAAGGAATGAAAGCTGTGACGACGATGGTAACATTGAAGCAGAGTTGGGTGGAAGAAAAGAAATATGAAAAGAAAGAGAGAGAAAGAGGGAGAAAGAGTAAACAAAAAATATACAAAAATATCTAAAACTCACAGTCAATAATTGAACGACCGTTGCGTCAAAGTTTCAAGTCACGTAAAAAGCTCCAATCGAACGGATACAGTCAGTAAAAATTCTATTCATACAGGCGTTTTTTTTTGTTTTTTTTTGAAAACCTGGTATAGAGTAAAATCTAGATATTAATAATAAACCTATAGAAAAGAGGCCCCAAAAATCCAAAAAGATTGTTTTCCAATTGTTTGTTCTTGAAAGGCTCTAGTGAAATGTCGAATTCCAAGTCTATAGACAAAACGCTCTGGCCAGAATCATTTGAACTCACAAACAAACATACACATAAAAAAAGGGATAAGAATCTTCACCACCTTCTGTTGTTACGGTCGTTTAACGCAGAAATAAAACAGAAAATAGTGAATGAAAGACAAACGGTAGAAAAAACGTTAATTAAGAAGAATTAAATAGACAGTAGTAAGGGACAACAAATGAAGAACATTGAAATAAGAAGTAGAACACAGAAGAGTACGGAAAAAACTAAGATTACATTAATAATGATATTGACAAAACTTAATTTGGTACGTTTCAAGGCTAGATGGGGGAATGGAAATTGTTTTAGGCTAATCAACTCGTGATACACCTATTGAATAAACACTGACCTTAAATGTTATGAGGATCTTTCGGTCTGCAGTTGAAATTATCACATTGTCTTTTTATACTCGTCAATTTTTCAAAATCCAAATAAAAATAGGGATGTAGGTTGGAATTTATTTCAAGCTGCCCTACAAAGTAGTTTAGAAGTGATTTCAACTGATAACAGGTGGGGAGACCACAACTATTTGGTTGCAGATAAGTTGTTTTTGAATGAAAAATCAAGAAATTGAGTTTTGGTTTCGAGAATATGAAAAAAGAATGAGAAATTACCATGGAAACCGTTTGATGATGAACAGAATTTAAAAAAAATGGTTCTCATCTAAGACAAAAGGGTCAATTAGCTAAGCATATCTTGTGAGATACCAATCCGTTTTTGATGTAAATAGGCGTGATTTCAAATCTCACCCTGGGGCTTATCCTATATTCCAATCAACAGTTAAACTACCCACCACTTAAGAAAAGTTGGAATAAGAAGAAACAAAGATTAATATCTTTTTCTTTTTATTGCAACTAGATGAAACTCAATATTAACATAAAGATGGAAAAATGTTAGGAATAGTTGAAATGGTCAAAATGTTCCAGCCTATACCTCACGATTTTCTCTCGATGTCTATTGTATTCTCTGACCTTCTGAGTATTCTGAACCAAGTCATTCAGTTCACAAGGATAGTTTGTTCTTTTTTTGCTGAAAATCTTTTTAAATTGTTTCAATATTATGTTTAATTTTTTGAAGGTTGGCAAGTCAGGAACACTTTCAAATTGAGTTAATCTCTGGGTAGACTGGACAATGTTCAAAACAGATATACATTGATGGATCATTCAGTGGCGTAGCTTAAGACGGATAGACATTTCGGGGCTTGGAGCTTGACTCCTTGGAAAGGCAAGGGCAACATTTAATGAGATTCGGTGGAATTAATGTAATAATAACACACCCTATCGCTCAGATGGTGAAAATCGACTTTGAAGGCCGGCCCCTTGTATTAAGTACACAATATATCCAAGATGTAGTATAATGCCAATACAAATGTACTGTGAACTCATAAAGGCCTTAGGTATCCTCCATTTTGGCTTGGGGTAGTTTTCAAATGACCGTTCTGCTACGCCTCTGAAATTACTTTGCACCTCGTGGTTCAAGATATACGAAAGGTCAGAGGATTACCTTCTCACCAGGGAAGTAAACCTCGTATTTTTCCGGAATTTGACAGTCCGGTATTGTAGGAAATATTGATCTATTAGCCCGTATCATAATTAATAGAACCAGTCACAGGGCCCTGGGTTGAGGTCAACTGTTTAAATAGCGAAGTGTTTGGGATTAAGAGCACAGCGTCGAATGCTTTGAGGAGTCTGTATAAACACGCCAGATCCTACCGCTGCTTTCCCCGAGTCGTGGTAATATCAATCAACACACTGTATTCATGAACACTGATTTGGGGGATTTTATACATAGCCTTGGGCAAAAACCACATGAGAATTCCATATCACAAAAAATACAACTATGAGGGTATTTTACAGCCGTTGACAATGAGAATTTCTGGGGCTTGGTATTGCTCGATGTAAACATGTTGTCTTGTGGCTAAATCTACTTCGCTCAGTGTCAGGGTTCAGTTTCCCCGTGGTAGTTACTCACCATTTCACTAAAAGACAGGTCAATACTTGTACAGCTGCCTTGAACACTATGGTTGTGGGGACTCGAGCTATTTTGTTGCTGTCTGCATGAGCACTTTCGGAAACCCTGGGTAAATCGAACTGGTGTCACATCCTACTGCTGTGAACAGTAAGTTGAATAGGGAAGCTATCTTTTGCAGGTTACTTATCACGATAATATTTAGCATTACATTAATTTATTTAGAGAACATAAGAGTTTCTTCATAATTCCTACAACCACTTTTAGCAACAACCACTGGTCTTTTGCAAGAGAAACGTTTGAAAAATGATTGCATTTATGAGAGTAAGACAAAAAGTTGTGCCCCGAATCTAAGAACACATGGGGCAATGATTCTGTCTTCAACTCTCAAAAGCAATCTATGGAGACCAAATCGTTGATGGTAGCATTAATGGATTTTTCACGGTGTGCAATTGCTAGTTGTACTCCATGATTGACGCCCTTACAGAGAAAAACGTCTCCATCTGCTCAGCTTTTTACCTATGGTCGAAGGAAGAAGTAAATTCATGCCATTTCCGAGTAGTATTTTGTAAACGCAGACTGTCCCAGCCGGGATTTGAACTCAGCCACGCCGGTTCCATTCAACATGCTTCTTACCATTAGGCTACACACACTTGCATACATTCATGAAATCCAATGAAAACGTGGAGAAGACATGTGCCTCCTAAAAGCCACACTCATGCAAAATAAGAAAGCCATGCTCAAAAAGGCAGTTGAAAAGTTTGGTATACAAAGCTATATATGTATGGAGAATGACTAACATGATAAGCCTCGATTGAAAAATAATATAAAACTTCTGCTACTCGAATAAAAATGATAAGATATTCTTCCTTCATTGTTTTTCCCGTCTCTGATAAATGCATCACAATATTGTGATGCGTCTCAGCTTATCTTCAATCTGCTTCTACATTTTTGCCTTTTCCTACTAATCCTTGAACCTTTGTCAGGACTCTGGCGCTTTTTGGACTATTTCGAACATCTGATTGGTAAAAACCCCTACGGCTTCTTAGTAGCAGTCGCTGGAGTATAAGGAGTTCCTAATAATCAGCAATGAAAATTTAAAAAAAAATTGTGTTAGATTTGGAGATCTATTCAGATATGTATCACTATTTCACAAATATATAATCTATTTTCGAAGAAAGATTCGCAGTAGTTTCCCAAGCTCCTAATGATACCTCTTATCTTATTGATTTTTTTCCTTATTATTTTTTCGGCATCGAGTGCAAGATCAGGGCCTTGGAAATTGATCGATTTTGACATCTTTAACCTTATAAATGGCGTTGGACGTTTAACCTTATTAACAGTATCTCATTGGTCGAGAATAAACTGTCATCGACAGGGCATGCAATCAGAAACATCCCCGTTCAGAGGAAACCTTATCATATTAGGAATATGAAATGTTGCACTGTTTAATCTATTCATCTTCTTCCTCTTTTTTGTATTATTATTGCCGTTGTTCTGGATATTAGGCTCTCGGCCATAGCATTATTATTATTATTATTTTGGAATCTCACACCAGTTGCCTGGTGGTAACCGCTGGAGTTTGAGTGACAGCAAGTCTCCTCAAGTCTCCAGCCCTCCTCTCCTAGTACTCATAGGTGGCAGTAATTCTGCATTTTCCAGTTTCACACCGGTTGCCCAGCGGTTATCGCTGACGGCTGAGTGACAATAAGTCTCCTCAGGTCTTCAGCTAATGTCTCCTCTCTCTTTCACCTATCATGTCAGGGCTAAAATTCGTACTTATATCTCTTGTACCTTCCTCAGTATCCGTGCAGTTCCCAGTAGTGCTGTAGTCTATACGGTCTCAATCCTTCCCCTAATCCCTATCTCCTCCAGTCTTACCCTCAGCGTTTTGGGGACAGTTCCTAGTGCGCCCACTATAACCGGTACTACCCTGGTTTTCATGTTCCACATCTTCCTTAACTCTCTGCTTATACTCCTTCTGGGCGAGTTGACTACATTCGCGAGTTATGTGGTTTACTGTCTCATCTCTTTCAGCGCACATGCAGCATTTGCTGTTTGTCTGTGTTCTGTCAATTTTTGTTTTTATGTAGTTCGTCCTTATGCTTTTGTTTTGGGCTGCCACGATGTGTGATTCCGTTTCTCTCTTAACGTTTCCTTTTCGTAACCACGTCCATGATTTCTCGTCTGCTACATCTTGTATCTGCCTTTTAAACTCGCCATACAATTTTTTCTCTTCCCATCTTTCTTTTCTTGTTTGTTGTACTATTCCATTGTTTTCTACTTTGTTGTTTATTGCACTAACTCTCGCGCTCTTTATGATTTCTTCACTATTCGTTAGCACATACCTTTCTAGGACTACTTTAGCTCTCTGGACACAATCTTCTATGCTGATGAGCCCCTGCCACCTTCTTTTCTCTTAACGTATAGTCTATCTGTATCATCTCTAGGGTGTAATGCTTTATGCATTGTCATAAGTTTCCTAGTTCGCTTATCCATTGATTAGAGTTCTTCCTTTGTCCATCCTAGGAATGGTGCCGTATATCTAACTACTGACACAGCCCAGGTGCTCATTCCTTTTATTAGATTTCTGCTGTTTAATTAGGTCTTTAATATTTTCCTTATCCTTCTAAGGTATTCTCTCTTTATTTTTTCCTTCATCTCTTCCCGTTTTATCGTGTCACATTCAAGGACGCCTAGGTATTTGTATCGGTCTTGTGCAGTCAATGCCCTAATCTTGCTGTTATCCGGGAGTTCAATTCCTTCAGTAATTGTGAGCCTTCCTTTGTGCATTACCATGATTGCACATTTTTCCATTCCAAGCTCCATTCCGATGTCCTCACTATATTCCTTTACTTTGTTGAACAGAGTCTCAAGCTCTCCACTGTTTTTTGCGAACAATTTTATATCGTCAATGTAAATAAGGTAGTTGACCTTTCCTTGTTTTAGAGAAATGGTACCTTTTGCTGTTCTTTAGGAGTCTGTTGAGTGGTATCATTGTTGGAACAAATAATAGTGGGGACAACGAGTTTCCTTGGAAGATTCCCCTTTTTATCCCTACCTCTGCTAGGTTGTCCCCTGCGGCTGTCAAGTCTACTTTCCAGTTTTCCATCGAATTTCCAATGAATTTAACCACCAGTTCGCTAATTTTGAACATTCTAAGGCATTTGAGTATCCAGCTATGTGGAATCATAGCGTACGCTTTTTTATAATCTATCCATCCCATCGCGATATTTTTTCTCCTTTTCCTCATTTCTCTTAAGATCATCTGGTCTATGTAGAGTAAATAGTTTGCCCCTTTGGTACCTATCCTACACCCTTTCTGTTCTTCTGGTAATAGTCCCCTTCTTTCCATTGACATGTATATTTTCTCTGCTATTTGCCCGGTCAGGGTTTTCCACATAAGTGGTAGGCACGTTATTGGTCTATAGTTGCTTGCTATGTTCCCCTTTTCTGGGTCTTTTTGGATGAGGGTGGTTCTGCCTTTGGTCATCCACTCTGGTGCCTTGCCTTCGTTTAGGCAACTTTGAAGTAGGTGGGTAGGTCTACCGTGTAAAGTGGTGAATTTCTTGAACTAATATCCATGGATCCCGTCGGGACCCGGTACTTTCCAGTTGGTTATTTTCCTAAGAGCATGTTTCAATGTGGTTTCATTCAATAATATTGGTTCTCCATTGTCTATATCTTCTATTTCTTTTCTCATGTTTTTTAACCATTGCAGTGTTACACTGTGTCTTTTTGGGTGTCCCCATATCCTATTCCAATAGTTCTTGGCCTCTGCCTTCTTTCTCCGTTTAAATCTTGGTAAAACTTTTTCTCGTTGCTTTAGAATGTGCGGTTTTGTGTGTACTGGGCTGTTCATAGTCTGTGTCTTTTCAGTCTTGCCTCTTTGGCTGATCTCTCCTGATGTATCTCTTCGACTACGGTTGCGATGCCTTTTTGTGTTACCTTGTATTTGTTCCAAAGTCCTACTCGTGGTCTGTCCGTGTGTGGTGTATTTCTAAGCAGTACTTCATCTCTCTTTAGTTGTGAGATCTGCTTTTGCAATCTTCTTTCCCAGTTGGGTTTCTCTTGTCTATTATTGCTCGGGGTCCTTTTTTGTGTTGTGAAGCTTTGTGCTAGCATTTTCACCCCAGCATAAATTAAGTTATTGAGTTCTTGGAGGGTCTTCGTTTCTATGTGCTGTAAGAGGCAGTTGACCTGTTCGGTCACTTCTCCGACTTTCTTTCTGTCTTTGTCTCTTGGGGAGGGGAGTGTTGTTTTCTCTCCTCGCATGATCATTTTCAAAGCTTGTATTTTAGTTTTCTCTTCTTCCATTGGTGCCTCATCGCCACCCTCTGGTGCATGGTTTCTGTGGGGGTCTCACGTGGAATTCTTCCAGTTTTGTTGTTGGTATTAGTTGTGCTCGGGGGGGGGGTATTCTTCAGGTGTGTCACCTGAATCTCTCTCTACGTTATTGCTAATCTCTAGTAGTTCAGTCTCAGACAGCCATTTCTTCTTTTGGATTTGTTTTACTTGGTCAGCCAGGCGTTGGCTCGATATTTCCACAGCAGATTTTTCCCTCCATATTTTGAGCATACGCTCTCTATAAGATCGCACCGAAGGTTTGCTTTTAAAGTAACAATACATAACTAGTCTATTCTCCTCCTTTGACCATCTCTTTCTCTTGTTTTTTTTTTAGCAGTCACTGCGCCTTTCCTGGTTGTCATCAGTGGTATATGAGTTTTGGCCAAAAGTAGCTGTGTGACGACTGTGTCCGTCCTGAAGGCCATTAAGGGTAGACGAGCCGGAGTTTTGGCCAGCAGTCACAAGATGATGACCGGGTCCCTCCTGGTGGCTAACAAAGGAACACCTGCCGGTTATGACACACAAATCTTGAATCTGTGCCCCGTTTTTAGCGGTAAAATGGTTTGGTTGTACCGTCATGATTGGGATTTTTGGATCTTCAAGGTAGCGCCAGACCTTGGTGGGTTGGTTAAGACCGATGTGATTCAAAAGTAACCCAAGAGTCCCACCGGCCCTTTTTGGTTCTTTTGAGGTAGCGCCAGACCTTGGTGAGTTAATTGAGACCAATGTGCTCAGTGATAACCAAAGAGCCCCACCAGCTCTTACCACTCAGGGTATGACCTCACTAGGACAAGCCATTCGGGTGTGCAGAGATATCTATTTGGTGATATGACAATCACCTTATCGTCGACCTAAAAAAACAAACAAACACTAAGCCTCGTCTGGGGCGGGGATACATACATTCAAGATCATATGTCTCCCTTAAAATCTTTCAAGTCTTGACTTAGTATAAGTCTCTGTATCTGTTTTTTTTTCAAATGCTGGACGAGGCTGGACAGCTTCGCCAATCTATACATGACGGTGGGGAAAAGTTCATTCATACACGAAGGTGGCCACTCACATGAAAAGGAATTACTTTTCTATACTTCTATAGGACAACTCAATCTCGACGGGATGGGGAGAATTGTAAATTTAATTAAAAATTTTAAATTTAATTCCACTTACCCACGTGCAAGTCAAAAAAAAACAGACTACTTTTTCAACTTGGCAGTGATCATTTCATCAAAGGAGAAAATTTCTCAGAATTACAAAGAAGACCATCTCAGAAGTAAAAAAATGCCATAAAAATATCAAGAATAATCAATCTTAGAGCCCAAAGTAAAATATCATTAAAATGTTCGAAAATAATCACAGAGTTCATCTCAAAGCCAAACGTTAAGTATCAAGGACAGCCTAATTATTATTATTATTATTATTATTATTATTATTATTATTATTATTTGATTTTATTTGCATTTTCCCACGAGTTGTCTGGTGGCCATTGAGTGACTGCAAGTCCCCTGGTGTCTCCAGCCCCCCTCTTCAAAACTGACACAACCCAAAGTACAGCTGTGAATAACAGTCAACATAAGTTGCTTGATGATTTTTTCTGGAGGCTGAGTGACAGTAATCTCCTCAAGTCTCCTGGTTTCTTCGCTTATTGTCCTTACCTGTCACGGCTATACTGAGATTCGAACCATGTCTACAATGCCTTTTCCTTGGCAGTTTGGCCATTGTTACCAGCAAGGATCATCATCATCATCAACATCATCATCATCATCACACCAGTGGCCTAGAGGCCGTTGCTGGATACTGAGTGGCAATAAGTATGCATACCGGTTCTTGAGTTTGAAAGGTGACTGTCAAGCCTTAACAAAAGGCTTCAATCATAGCTTTTTAAAAAAATTGAGCTGCTGCCTGGTGATCATCGCTGGAGGCTATGACAAACTCTAGCCATCCCGTCACTGTCCTCACATATCACAGATGTGGTTTGTACAGTCTCAAGCAAGCATTTATTATCCTACCTGTTTGGCCATAGATAGCAACTGTAGGTCATAGATCTTATGGTACTCTTTCGGATATTTTTGCAGACCCTAGTAGTGCAGTGGTAATCACTGTATCACTGCTTCTTCTCATTTCAAGCTCCTTAAATCAGTGTCTTAGGCATAGGTCTGAGTATGCGTACAGTGATTAGTTCTACTCTGTCCTTGAAACTCTAGTGATTTCCCTGACTTTTTACTCTCATATTCACTCTATGATCCACAGGCAATGCTGAATCTATTAACTATGTCATGAACGACCAGGTCGGGTCTTCTTATGTGGTTGAGAAGCTTGGTTTAGATTTCAAAGTCTATTATTATTATTATTATTATTATTATTATTATTATTATTATTATTATTATTATTATTATTATTATTATCATCATCATCATCCCAGGGAATCATTGCTGTAGAATTGTTATTCATCCCAAAGATATTTTTTGATTGATGCTAATGTCCTTGGTTTTCAGTTTTTGAGATATTTTTTTGTATTCAATAATAATAATAATAATAATAATAATAATAATAATAATAATAATAACAACACTGAGGGTGAGACTGGAGGTGATCAGGATAAGGGGAAGGATTGAGACTTTACCGACCACATCACTGCAAGGAACTGTACGGATACTGAAGAAAGTGCTAGAAATATAAAGACTGCAACACTAATTCTTAACAATGACCTGGAAAGGAAATGAAAGAGGAAACGTAAACTGCAACACTGGCATGATAGGCGAAGGAGAGAAGAGATGTTGGCTGAAGACCTGAGGAGACTATTTGTCACTCTGCCTTCAGCAATGACCACTGGGCAACTGGTGTGAAACTGTAAACTGCTGTATTACTGTGGCCTATGAAAACTAGAAGAGAAGGGCTGGAGACTTGTGGAGACTTGCTGTCTCTCAAACTCCAGCGATTACCACCAGGCAACTGGTGTGAGATTGCGAATAATGATAATAATAATAATAATAATAATAATAGGAATGGAGTTTGGAATAGAAAAATGCGCAATCATGGTGATGCACAAAGGATAGCTCACAATGACTGAAGGGATTGAACTCCCGGACAACAGCAAGATTAGGGCATTGACCGCACAAGACCGATACAAGTACCTAGGTGTCCTTGAATGTGACACGATAAAAAGGGGAAGAGATGAAGGAAAAAATAAAGAGAGAATACCTTAGAAGGATAAGGAAAATATTAAAGACCTAATTAAACAGCAGAAATCTAATAAAAGGAATGAACACCTGGGCTGTGTCAGTAGTTAGGTATACAGGACCATTCCTAGGATGGAAAAAGGAAGAGCTTCAATCAATGGATAGGCGGACAAGGAAACTTATGACGATGCATAAAGCATTACACCCTAGAGATGATACAGATAGACTATACGTTAAGAGAAAAGAAGGTGGCAGGGGGCTCATCAGCGTAGAAGACTGTGTCCAGAGAGCTAAAGTAGTCCTAGAAAGGTATGTGCCAACAAATAGTGAAGAAATCATAAAGAGCGCGAGAGATAGTGCAACAAGCAAATTAAGTAGAAAACAATGGAACAGCACAGCAAACAAGAAAAGAAAGATGGGAAGGGAAAAAATTGTACGGCGAGTTTAAAAGACGGATACAAGATGTAGCAGACGAGAAATCATGGACGTGGTTACGAAAGGGGAACCTTAAGAGAGAAACAGAATCGCTCATCATGGCAGCCCAAAACAAAAGCATAAAGATAAAATACATGAAAAAAAATCGACAGAACACAGACAAACGGCGAATGCCGCATGTGCGGTAAAAGAGATGATACAGTAAACCACATAACTAGTGAATGTAGTCAACTCGCCCAGAAGGAGTATAAGCATAGATACGATAGAGTAGCAACGATGATACACTGGAAACAAAGCAAACAAATGGGATTCCAACATGTGGAAAAGTGGTATCAGCACAAGCGAGAGGCAGTTTTGGAGAATGACGACCACAAACTACTCTGGGACTCTGACATCCAAACTGACCACCTCATCAAGGCAAGAAGACTGGACTTAGTAATAGTAGACAAAAAAAGGAAAGCCTGCCAAATAGTAGACGTTGCTGTGCCTGCAGACCATAGAGTAAAAAAGAAGGAGGGTGAAAAAAGGGAAAATGCCAGGACCTAGCAAGGGAGTTAAGGAAAATGTGGAACATGAAAACCAGGGTAGTACCGGTCATAGTGGGCGCACTAGGAACTGTCCCCAAAACCCTGAGGGAGAGACTGGAAGAGATCAGGATTAGGGGGAGGATAGAGACCGTACAGAACACAGCACTACTGGGAACTGCACGGATACTGAGGAAGGTGCTAGAGATATAAATACTGCAACGAATTGTAGCTCTGTCATGATATGCAAAAGAGAGGAGACGTTAGCTGAAGACCTGAGGAGACTTATTGTCACTCAGCCTTCAGCGATAACCGCTGGGCAACCGGTGTGAAACTGTTAATTGCAGAATTACTGCGACCTATGGTTACTAGGGGAGGAGGGCTGGAGACTTGAGGAGACTTGCTGTCACTCAAACTCCTGCAGTTACCACCAGGCAACTGGTGTGAAAATCAATAACAAATGAAAATAGAAATAAAAATAATGATTTTTATTTCTATTTTCATTTGTTATTGATTTTTATATCTTTACAATCTATTTCCAAGTCATCACCAGCAACTGAGGACAAAAGAAATGGTTTAAATGGTGGTTATTTTCTGTGTTGCATTTCTTTGTGTTTTTCATTTCATTTTGTGGGTGTGTTGCACTTTGCATCAACATACAACGGATGATAGTACTTTTACTTAACATACAGGTAGTACCTGTAAGCACTATCTTCTGGATTTCACAGAAAAAATGGGCGCCAGGGATTTGGGTGAGATGTTTTTCAGTGACTTTCTTCATCATCCCTAGTGCTCCGAGAATGACTAGGATGTTTTTTTTTTTCAAATGCCACACCTTCTGTATATTGATTCCAAGGTCTGCTATCTTGCTTGGTTCTACAAGTTCCTTAACTGTTACATTTATATCATGAGGCACACTGATGTCAATCAAAAGTTTTTTTGTGTGTGTAATCCTTGACTACTATGTCCGGTTTATTTTCTTTGATGATCCGGTCGGTATTTATCACAAAGGCACATATTATTGTTGCACTATTTTCTTATGGTATGCTTGATGTTCATACCAGTTATTTTCTGTTGGTATTCAATGAAGCTTGCAGATTTTCCAAAGTAGGTATTGACCCAATCTGTCATGTATGGCCTTGTATTCTGTTGTTAAGATATAGCAGCGAGATGTGGTCTATAGTTTCTACATGTTGGTCAAAGGAGTGGCATTTTGGGTCGGCACCATTTTTGTGATATTTGCCCGAAAGTTTCGGCTTGTCAATCTTTGGTCTTGAGTGGCCAGTATAAATCCTTCTGTTTCTGCTTTCAATCCTCTCGCCCGGAGATACTGACGAATGTTTTTTGGTTTACATACAACTGATTCGGAGGGAAAATTGTTTCTTTTTGGGTTGTCTGTACCCATTTTAATCCAAGCTGTTTATTGTCTTTCTCCACTGCGTCTTGCCTTATCTTTTTCAAACGTATGTATATCAATGTCAACGATGTCAACTGTTCAAATCTATGTTTCGTTCTCTTGTGAACTTTTTTCTTTTACTATCGAGGGCAAGTTTTTTGCTTTCGTGTTCCTGAACTAGTTCTACCATCCAGTTCTGTGTGATTCTGAGTTACTGGTGTAATCCTACTGCTGCTGTCATGTAGGTCAGTTTAAGTTACCTCATTCTGCTACAATCGTTATTTCTTGGCAAATAAAGATAATCAATGTCATCGCTAGGGTTGTGTACTCTACGGCACGTTAGTAGTTTCCCAATTTCGTGTCTATTTTTTCTAATCCTATCTGTATTCCAATGAACTATAGAGAAACTAATATCACTACAGGGACAGAAAGCTTATTAACGTTAGTTTTACTATATCTTTTGAATTCAACCGTCTCTGCTTATTATACACATTGTTCAGAATTATTTTCTTCGCTTTCTTTTTCACACTGGTATGCTGGATTCCACTTCCTTCTTGAATTAGATGCATTCTGATGTACATCTCCTCATTCAAATTCCTCGATTGATGTTTCTGTGACTTGTTCTATGAAGTTGGTTCAGGCTGACTTACCTCTTTTGAAAGTGGTTTTAGAACACTCATACAGGCCGAATTCCATTCTTATGTCTTCACTAAAGTTTTTGACCGTCTTTAGAATTCCCTCAAGTGTATTGTCATCTTTGCCAAATAGCTTCAGGTTTAGTGTCTGATTATTCTGTCTCTCTACTTTTATCCATATCCGGTTTTGTGAAGCACAATGGATAAAGGAATTAGTGAGATTCAGAAAAGCTGGAGAGAGGAGTCCCCTTTGAATATGCAAACAGTTTATGAAGACTTTGCTGGATGTTATCATTCCATTCGAATGAAAATAGTCAGTGTTCAATAATGACATATTACGTCGCAAGGAATTCACAAGTACTGGGGATAACTTAAAGAGTTTAACAGCTTTTATATCCACATGCGTTGAACAGTATCAAGCGCATTGCTTAGTTTGTTGCGTTCACTGTGGCAAGTTTCCAGGGTCGAGCAAGTTGGTCCTTACATCTGTAAAATCCTCTTTAGCGAGCTTTATCATTATTTGTTACTTCACACCAGTTGCCTGGTGGCTACTGCTGGACACAGCAAGTCTCCCCAAGTCTCCAGCCCTCCTCTCCACACTGTCAACGTCCACAGCAGTACTATGGTTGACAGTTTCACATCAGTTGTCCGGTGGTTATCATTGAGTGACAGTAAACCTCCTAGGGTGTTCAGTTCTTTCACATTTCATCTGTACCTATTACAGCAGTGCTATGGTTCATGCTTCCACCACCATTTGGGTGTGTTTTCCCCACTTCCTCTGTTAGGTCACTAATAACAGCTGGGGGCACAGATCTTATATTTGTTGCACCTGCCTCGTTATTTGTGCTGGTCCTAGCCGTATTTCTTTTAATCTTCAAATCCTGCTTTCAGTGTCCTTGGTACGGTTCCAGGTGAAACCTAATAACACTGGTACTACCCTGACTTTCATATTCCACACTTTCTTCAGTTATCTCGTCAGATCCTTGTATTCTTTCAGTTTTTCACTCTCTTTCCTCTTTACTCGATGGTCTGCAGGTACTTCCACTAGTTGTGTGGTTTACAGTCTCATTTTCCCCACATAGGCAGCACTTGCTGTCTTTTTGTGTTCTGTCAATTCTTGTTTTAATACAGTTTGTTCTAATGAATTAATTTTGAGCTGCCATAACGAGCGATTCCGTTTCTCTCTTCAAGTTTCCTTTCCGTAGCCATTTGCGTACAGTTCATCTGTCTATCCACCATTATTATTATTATTATTATTATTATTATTATTATTATTACTACAACTACTACAACTATTATTATTATTATTATTATCATTATCATTATTATTATTATTATTATTATTATTATTATTATTATTAGACGAGTGACACCAAATTCTCCCCAAGTCTCAAGCCTTTCACTTCACACTCTCAAAGCTGGGGTTTATAGATTTGATTTTTCCAGTAATTTCCTCTGTATTCTTGGACATCCTGAGTAGTACTGTGGTTTGTATTGTATCGATCCATTCTATTATCCCCAGTTCTTCCAATTTTAGTTTTGATGTCTTTGGTAAGGTCCCGAGTGTACTAAGTATTTCTAGTACTTCCTCAAGTCCAATGTTCCACACTTATTTCCCTAGCTTTCCACTCTCTTCCATATTTACTTTGTGATCAGGAAGCACGGTCATGTTTGTTATTTGGTAGATTCCCTTTCCATTGTTTACAATCACCAGGCCTAGTCTTTTCACTCAAATAGGTTGGTCAGTTTGGATGTCAAAGTCCCCTGTAATTCATGGCTTCCATTTTCCAGGGCTGTGTGCGTTTTGTACTGTAATCACTCGTTTGCACGGTCGAATCCAGTTCGTCTACTCAGCTTCTAATGTATCATTGATGCTTCTCCACCGTGTCAGTTTTTTTTTACCTTCTCTGGTCTAGTTAACTGGGTATTACGATCTCATCCCTTTCATCCCATGGGCGGCATTTGCTGTTTGTTTGGGTTCTTTCGATTCTTGTCTTGACCTGGTCTGTTCTAATACGATGTTGTGGGCTGTCATAATGAGTAATTCGGTTTCTGTTCTTTCCTCTCTCTTTCGTGTGGACGTCGAGACGATCTCTCGTCTACGACACCTTTTATCCATCTGTCGGATTCTCCAATTATTTTTTTCTGTTTCAATTTTTTTTTTTTTTTTTGGTTTCTGGTTTAAGGTGATGCTTTTACCTGGGCCACATTTTCTGTCGTTCGTTGTAATTCTTCAGAAGTGTTTCATAGAGTCTTCATTAATCACCTCCATATATTCTAATACTTTTGGACACAGTTTTCTTTGCTGATGAGTGCTCTACCACCTTCTTTCCCCTTTACATACAATTTGTGTCAACTCTTTGATGTGAGGCCTGTGTTCATTTTCAATAGTGATTCCTTTTGATTTCTAGTAGTATTGATTTTACATCGAGTTTCGGCTTCAAACTTAGAACGGGCAACGATATTATGACTTAGTAGGCTCTGATTTATTTCTTTCATTTTATATAAACTCATGGGGGTCTACAGGATAAATACTGGGGGGTACACAAGAAAAATTACATCGTTGTATAAGAGACAGAATATTTATATAGACAGTGCTTAGTGAAGGATATGCGCCAGTGAAGATAGTTTTCTGTATCTCATAGATGCCTACGTTCTTTGGTATTATATCCAAATACTTGTCAACGCCCTTTTTCATAACCCGAGGGCTCCAATAACAACAGGTATTGCAACAATTGCTACATTTCTGTGATCTCAATTTCCAGATTTTTGTACCGTGTGCCCTTTGAAAAATACGTTTTGTCTGATGGAATGATCATATCTATCAATAAGCACTCCTTTTTCTTTTTGTCCTTTTAGTTATGTCAGGGCAATTGGCTTCGCTGGTTTTGCGTTTACTCGTAAATCCCATAATATTTCAATATTTATTTTTAAGTTACAAGTTCTGGGTTGTGTTCATAGCAATTCAGTGTGTGTGTGTGTGTATGTGTGTGTGTGTGTGTGATTAAAAACTATATCGTGGATGTACTGGCTCACAGTGTTGTGTCTGAATCAATATTAATTTGAGGTTAGGAGATTATATCCTGATATAATTTGGTCAATGATCTCATGTATGCTGTCACTCAACCTATAGTTGGGGGTAGCACTGCCTCTGATAAAGTGCGCTAGGTAGTCCCTGGGAAGAAAGCATATATTTTGGCTTTCAACCCTGAAGTTCATAGCCACTGATGGGTTTTGGTATTATCCATATCAGCATTGGTTGAGTGCAGATTTCCTAAGCTGCAGTTTTACATTTTTTGTGACCTTAGTCACAGTTTGGGGAGGGGCGTTTTTGTTAATGTTGGCCATGTTTACCTAATCTCGAAATTCCAAGGATTACCTCTCAAATGAGTGAAGCCTTTTTGCTATCTTATTTTCACTTGAGTCAACATCAACCCTTTCCCGCCTTCAGGTAAGCATGTAGGTCAATGATTGCAGCTTTGTATTCGAACAACAAATATAACTAAAGTGATTTTGGCCCTGGTGCAGTTCTTAGAATTAAGTTCAGTTTTGAGGATGGCTCAGATTTTTGAGGATAGCTTCTATAGTACTCTTGTTCTTCATTCTCTCTTTCTTGAATCTATGATGGATTCCATTGCCTTCAATAAATCTGAGGAGTTCATTGGTACTTTCCTGTTCAAGTGGTTGTATAGTTGTGTCCTAGTCTAAGAGGATATCATTTGTTTTGGCAATTTCCCCATGAAGTTACTCTTGCATACATATTGAGGTCAAATTTCGTTCTACTATCATCACTGAGCCTCTTAACTGTTTGCAACAACCCCCTTAGCCCAGAGCAATTATTTGCGTAGATTTTAAGTTCATCCAGGATGAATAAGAGGTTTATTCTGTTGTTTCCCATCTTATATCCATTGGTCTTGTTTTTAAGTTCATTTGCAAGAGGGATGAGGGCTAAACAGAAAAGAAGGAGTGGAAGAGAATCTCTCTGGGGGATTCCAAAGTCAATGGCTATATTCCTGGGTTCAGATGTACCTTTATCGTGGTCGAAGAGGAGTTTGTTGTTCCATTGGGTAATGCTATGTTTCAAGAAATCGATGATTATCATTATCATTAGTAGTAACGGCACTTGTAGTATGTTCACCACACATATTAGATGGCCATCGCTGGAGACTGAGTGACAGCAAGTCGTTTTGAGTTCATAGCCCTCGCTCACCATTTTCACAGTCCACAATAGTGCTGTGGTTCACACATTCTCACCAAAGATCTTGTATTGAAACTGAATGATACAGTAAGTCTCCTCGGATCTCAAGCCCTTTTTTCGTCGTCTTAACATATCACAGAAGGGCTGCAGTTTGTACCGTACCAACTATCTTCAGTTTTTTATTTAAACACGTCTCCTTCATTCTTGCTATTAGGCCAATGCGGACAACTTGAGATCATGAATCTCCTATTTCCTGTAGTCTCTTTGATACTAATGCCGAACAGAGTAGTGATTTGATCTGCATAGTTAGTCTCAATCTCTGTATCATTTGGTTTTTCTTTTTCACTTGTTCACAACGATCAGGTTAGTTTTTTCAGGGACAGTCTCTTGTTTCTTTTGGTACCATTTATCTACATGGTAAAATCTAAGTTGTTTGCATAGTTCCAAGTATAAAATAGTTGCTTCTCTGTCGTGTTTATTCTCGTACTTCTCCTGAGCTCGTTTACTACATTCACCGGGTACGTGACTTATAGTCACATCCCTATCTTCACGTAGGAAGCATTAGCTGTTTGTCTGTCTTTTTTTTTCGATCGTCACCCTAACAAAGGTATATTTGTTTAGGGCTACCCGAAGATATTCTCCACCTCCTCCTACCTGTGGTTGTTGTTGTGGTTCTTGTTGTTATTGCAGTTGTTTTCATCGGAATTACAATCATGGTATTTTTTTAGTTCAGAAATTTGAATGATGTTTGTTGATAGACAATTGGCATCACATCTCAGTCCTCGAGTAAATAGCCAGACTGTCCTAACATTTCCACAAGTTTTGTTTTCTATGGAATTTCTATTCGTTCTAGTCTTTTGGGGGTACCTAGAGCGTAAATATTTATGAGAAAGAACTTCTAATCAAATATTGCTCGGGTTTCAAGTCTCTAAAGCTATCCTGCGTTATTTTTCTCCATTGGGTCTAATGTCCGTCCTTTTTTCCCTTTCATTCTTTCTCTTCTTCCACTTTCCTTTCCTTTTTGTTCCTTCTCTTCTCTTTTCAATCATCATCTTCTTTCACTATCACTTTCCCCTGTCTTTTCTCTTCTCTCCTTGTAATTCTTTCTCTTTTATCATTCTGTTTCCCATTTCCTTCCTTCTCTACTTTTCCTCCGTTATCTTTCCTCCTCATTCTACATCTTGTTCCATTCTCTTTTTTTGCTCTTCCTTTTCTTTCGTTAACTTCTTCTTCTTCTTCTTCTTCTTCTTCTTCTTCTTCTTCTTCTTCTTCTTCTTCTTCTTCTTCTTCTTCTTTTTCTTCTTCTTCTTCTTCTTCTTCTTCTTCTTCTTCTTCTTCTTCTTCTTCTTCTTCGAATAATTATTTTGTTGTTACCCTTTAAGGGGTCATATTTGTTTAGAATTTCAGTATCAGTATCTTTTTCATATCACTTATAGTGCTATGATTTGTACCAAGGGTTTCTACCATTTTTTTGCACCACAGACCTGTTGAATATTCACAATATCTCGGCAAACCGGTTGACCCAGGGGATAGTTAATCACGACTGGGATATCGGTGATAAGTCAACTATATCACCAATAGGTGGCTAGTACACTCGATTCCGCTTCTGAAAAGTTAGTCTAACAAGATTAAGAATATGATCTGGGGAAATAAATTTCTTTTCATTTTACAAAAATTGAATAAATAAGAGAATATTGATATTATCCTTATATGTAGGTACAATATTAGTTAGTTATTTTGGATACAAGTCAAATTCACATGTCGATAGTGAAATAAGCTGGTTATTGTATCACCAGTCTTTTATCGTCCATTTGTGGACATGGACTTTCCCAAGGATTCGCCACAATTCCCTATCATGAGCGTCACAGACCAAGTATTTTTTAAAATTTGTCTCGTTCATCTCACCATCTTGTATTTAGTCGTCCTCAGTTTCGCATGTGACCTTTGAGGATCTATGTTGTGAGTCATGATGTCCATCAGTTGTCTGCCATTCTTGCAACATAGCCTGCCCATTGCTATTTAAGTTTTTTTAATAGATTCTATGATGTCGCGTACTCCTGTTTTCTTCTTCATATACTGTCCTGTCTAATGATCTCTCCATGAGAGGTTGAATATGATTCTCTCGTGCGTGCGTTGCATGATTTCGGTTAGCTCGCTGTCTCTTGCTTAGGTTCCATGTCTCAACTCCATAAGTGACCACTGAGATAATGCATTGGTTGTATATTCTTATTTTTAGGTTTATTTGGGTCGTCTGGTTTTTGAAAGTTGAGTTTCTTCTGGAAAAGGTTTGCCACCCTAGAATGATTTTTTGCTTGATTTCCTCTTCTTCTAGGAATCTCATGGAGATTCGTTGTCCAGTGTAGACGTAGTGGTCTAATTTCCCCAGTTTTGCGTCTCCGATTATTACAGTTATGTCCTTATTCTCGATGTGATTGTTGCACAAGACCTTGTTTACTGAAGTCCATGTGTAGGCTAATTTTTTTGGCTCCCTTCGTTAAGTTCATCCAGCGTAAGTTGGATGTCGTGTAGGTTCTCTGCGAAAAAGACGATGTCATCTGCAAATCTTAGTTTTCTCAGATGTCTGCCGTCGATTTTGATTTCTCTGTCCACTCAGTCCAGGTTTCGGAAGACTATCTCGGTGCCAACTGTGAAAAGTTAGGGTGAACTGGTATCAGCTTACCTTACTTCTTTTTGGAGCTGGAAGGGTTCAGAGTTTTTATGTAGCCTGATGAAGGAGTTGCTCTGATTGTACATGTTTGGCTGTACTTTGATGTATAGAGGGTCTTCACTTTGCAGGGTGATGGCCTTCATGACCGTAGGAATTTCTACCGAGTCTAATGCTTTTTTGAAGTCTACAAATGCTACAGCGAGTTGCATTTTGTTTTCTGTTGCTTTTTCTTTCAGTTGATTTATTGAATGGAAATGGTCTGTGGTCGAGTAATTTCTACTAAATCCAGCCTGTTCCTATGGTTCGTTTTCGTCTAGTGTTTTACTGATCTGGCTGGTGATGATTTTTGTGAAAAGTTTGTATATGTAGCTGAGTATGCTGACAGGTCTACAGTTGTCGAGGTCTTTGGGGTTCCTTTTTTTATGTAGAAGCATCATGATTGCAGTGCTCTAGTATTCCGGGACTTTACTCTGTTTAGACACGTGTTGAGTAGAATAGCTAAATTTCTGTTGACGCTCTTATCAGATTTTTGTGTAGATTGATGGTGATGTTATCTGGTCCAGGGGATTTCCCCGTTTTTTTTTTGTTTGTTTGATGGCTTGCTTTACCTCCCATGTAGTAACTTCTGGGAAGTCCTCGAACTGATTGTCAGCGTCTTGTGTATCCTGGTTATTGTTTTGCTGCCCGTGTTTTGAAGTGTAGAGTTCTTTGTAGAACTTTTTAGTGCGTTCGACAATTCTGTCTCTATCTGTTGTTATTTCTTCGAATATGCTAGTTATTTATTTCTGTCCTATACTGAAAGCTTTGTTTATTGCTTTAAAGCCCCGATGTTTTTCGAGAGTGGTATCGATGATGGCTGTCGTACACTTTCTTTTGTCTTCCCTTTGCTTTTTTTTGTTCTGCTCAGAATATTATATCTTTTTTTTCCGTTCTCGCTTGAAGGGTTAGGTGAGTTCATTTAATACGTTCAGTGGTGGAATTTTGGTGTGGAATGTTTTCCTGCATTCTTTATTGGTGTTTATTTGCATCTTACATCTTACCATTCTTAAGTCGCTCCCTGTGCTTACTTGGTTTAGAATTAAAATGTCCTTGATGGAGTCACTTTTGTCCGTCAAAATGTAGTCTACATCGTTTTTGGTTTCTTGTTTGGGGCTCTTCTAAGACCATTTTCTTTTTGCTCTCTTCTTGAAGAATGTATTCATGATTTTGGAAGAATGCCTGCATGATTTTGATAACTTGTATACGTCGCTGAATTACTTTCTCGTTATCAGACATGATGAAGATTCTTGATGAATTCTTTTATTTTTCGCAGCTTAGCTGCTTATGAATTGTGGCCTTGTACCAATCCTTGTCCCAGTGGTTGGGGAACACTGATTTATATTTCCCCCACCACAGTCTTGTTGCAAAGTATTTGTGGGCAGAATTCTTTTTAAGATTACCATCCTCTTATCCAATGCTTTCTGAGTCTTTTGTAACGATGTCCAGAATCTTTCCCACTTACCAAATTTTTCTTTCTGAATCCTTCCATGGTCTACTGTTAGAACATACATAACATATTATTTTAGAGACCATTCCTTATTGCTGTTGAGTGCTTGATCTTCTATGCTGATAAAATGACACCAGGTATCAGGGTCACAGAGCATTTGCCTTTGTTGAATTTCATATCAGCTGCCTATCAAGGTTTTATTTTTTCTTCATCCGCAAATTCCATAATATATATGTATACACGCACACACACACACACACACACACACACACACATATATATATATACATACATACATACATACATACTGGAATTATATATATATATATATATATATATATATATATATATATATATATATATATATATATATGTAAGAGTATGTTGATATATGATATTCTATACATATATATGAATAATATATGCGTGTGTATATATATATATATGTATTTAGAGAGAGAGAGAGAGAGAGAGAGAAAGAGAGAGAGAGAGGGTACACAGTAAAAAAAATCAATTTCTACACCTGAAAACAACAATAAAAGGAACAACTCGTTAGCATGTATATTTTAGCAAGGTTCATATTCTTTTTATTTATCTGATTCATTTTTTAGCTCCAATAACTTTTCTGGTCTCCTTTGCTCGCTTTATAGATTTTAAGATAAGTTCAGAACCTCATCATCTTTCTCACTGGCAAGTTTATATGTTCAGAAAGACCTTAATTCAATCAGAGGGTAAGGGGGATGTATACAGTAAAGGTCACTGAGTTAAAGGACATTGCAGGAGGGATGTTTGTATATATATTCTTTTTTTTTGCATTTTTAAAGGTAAATATCTGCAAATCATTTTGAATTAAGTTGACATATACATAGAATACCGAGAAAAAATCAAGTAACCCAGAAACAGCAATTTCTACGTTTGAAACAAAATATCTAGCTAACATGAGTTCAGGTTTTTTTCTCTTATATCAAAAACTAATCACTCAAAAGGGTGAGTGTATCGTGAGAAGTTTATGCAAAAACTATAACGTCTATTTGGAGAATTACGGAAAGCAGTCCTTGAGATATTTTACCATATACAGGAAAGACTGGTATCGTATGCAAGTGCGTTTAGTTTAATGTGTGTAAGAGCCTGGCACCTTTTCTTACTAACATTTAGTGGAAAAGTGATTCACTAATATTTTCATGTACAACTGAAATCATTTTATGTTGAATAAAATTCATATGCAGGTGATTTGAACATATGCTCAAATGAAAATGTACATAGAATTATGTAAACAGTAACTAATACTGTTGAGAAGTATCAGCACTTTGCTAATATTACAGAGTAGTAATTTGAGATAATATAATTGTTATTAATGTTCGATATATTCATCATGTAGATACTTATAATCACTCATCACGCTGTCAATGTTGGTCTTGAATGCTTTGCGTTGTATTCGGCATCAGAATCTATCGCTTCAAGGTCTTGACTGCTTAAAAAAAAATCTTGATATTTTTTTCTGTGTGTTCCTCTCTTTTTGAATAACGACGGGTCGCTTCGGTAAGGCGACCGAGGGTCAGAAAAAAATGATCTTCCCTAATGACAGAATGAGTCAAAAAGTTGAGATACCATCTCGATGGATGAAGCATAGACTGTGTGTTGTACAAAGCACCACCGTGCAGTTGCCAGTATCAAAACAATTTATAAATGTGTACTATTTCTTCTCTGTGTTAAGCTGGTATGCGGTACCAGGATTTCCTGGACTTCATCTTCTCTAATACGTGCATCTGTAATCCACGTGACTATTAATTTTTGGGGTAACATATCCCACTCCCTGTCTTCAATATCAAAACAATCTATCTGTTTGTGACACCACACGTTTCTACTCAAGGGTCTAAATTTTGCTGGTAAAAAGTATTTTCTATACAACAGGTGAAACTATGGATTTTTTCGGATGAATGAATTCCGGTATTTCTCTCTGACAGAACATGACATCAAAATCCCAATCAATTTGAATTCTACTGGGATTGCCAAATAGATTGTATGAAAGAAAAACGCACTTCGTACGCATTGATAAGCACATTAAACTAGTCTGTGGGCCTGGTACGCATTGGATCCTTCAAAATCTATGGTTATATAAACCTCTGCGAACTTTATTTATTATCATAATGAATATAGTGTTTTTTTTATTTATTTATTTTTTTTTTCAATCCATAACAATCGACTATTCCATTAAAAGGTGTGAATTTCACTGGTAGAAATATCTACAACCCATAATTTGAAATTATAGACTTTTCCATTGAGAGGATATCAATATTTTCTTTTTATTAAAAAGTATTTTAAAGAAATTCAAATATATCCACGATTTTTTACACTGGGATTTACCACAAACAACCTCAGAGGATATTTATCAATAGTAATTTTTCCCCCCAGGGAGAGTAGTAGTTTGTAATATTGTCTTTTGATCGTGTTTTATCTACTGTCAAGCTATCAATCTGTCTATCTCATTTTATTTATGTTTGATACCGACTGTTTTTTAAAAATATATTCATCAATTATTGCCCTGTCTAAATATATTCATATCTATCTATCCATCTATCCGCTTTTCTAATCACTTATTATACTGTCCTTTACCCATCGTATATCTACTTTTAGTCGATATGATACTTTGCCTATCCCTCTGCTTGTCTATTTATTTCTAATGCAGAAAGTTCTTATATATTTATCCACATTATTGTTTTCGCCCGTGCCTGTTCATTTCTATCTACCTATATATCATTTATTTTCTTTATCCATTTTATTCATTTGCAACCTATGCAATCTTATAATTGAAATCTATCACACAGCCTATCCCCATCCCGAATTTCCCGCCAAAAAAGAACCGTAATATAATGTAATATAATGTAATACAATATAATGGAGGCGCTCAGAGGCTCCGTGGGGCTACAAAAGTTCTTTTTATAGATGCAATACGAGATTAAGGAACAGAGTGGATAACGTGTTGAACAGAGAGCAGCCGTTGGTTAAGAAATTCGACAGCGCCTTGTAATTTGTTGGAATATATTTCCAGCTTTCTAAAATGGGAACTGAATTAGATTTATATAGAAGATGAAATAGACTAGGGATTGAATGTCAGAAGAAGAAGAAGGAAAATGAAAAAAAAACAGTTGTTTGGGAGGAATTGAAAGAAAGAAAAAATAATGAAAGAGAGGATAAGGAAGAAGATGCGAGAGCCGAAACGAGAAAAAGAAAATTAGAAAAAGACAAAGAGGTAAATAAAACAGATATACAAATTCAAGAATGAATCTGAAAAGTGGAAATCTGAAAAGCAAGTTGTAAAATGGAGAAAGAGAGAAAAAGAATAAAGGAAAAAGGAACAAAAGAATGAAAAACTAAAGGAATGAATTTGGAAGAAAATATCAGATAAGTGAATAATGTTTTTAATGCAATAGATTTAAAGAAAGAAAAAGTACCAAGAAATATTGGGAATATACAATATAAATCTGACTGATTATCAGTTGAAATTCCATACACTGCAAATATCCAACAAAAATATGGACACTTATTAACTTTACTCGTTGCAAAGATAGAGGTGCAGAGTTGGCCAAATGGTTAGCAGTGAACAAAAATCGACGAAGCAAGTTGAATTTCCGACTTAGGGATTAAATAGAAAAGAGATATCTTCTTCTGACATGGATAACAGATTGAGGACAGTCAACACTAATGGATTCCATGAAGGATTCAGTTTGGATTCCAAGAACATGTACACCAAGACAGCCAGAGGGTACAACGACCGAATGATTGCGACTATATCAACCAGGATGGGGACATTCAAATAAATCAGTTTATGATGATAGAGCAATGATGATGTAAACATGAGAATAAGAATGAATAAAGACAAGATTAGACACTCAATAGTAACTGTCATGCAGTCAACATCTCTTGGCAGCATGCTGTATTAAGCGGGTCAATTGAAATCAAAGGGAGGTTGACCAATATATAAGTTACTTCTCTTGCTCTCTGTGAGGAGCAAATCAATAAAAAAAAAGTCTGAATTTTAGAAAAAACAAACAAGCACAAACAATGGACCAATTCAGCATGAACTTACGTTGCAATTAGGAAGGAATTGGGAAAAAAAAACGAAACAAAACCTTATTTGTTTACATAATAGAGAGTGAATGTTGAAATTCTCAGCCCTTTGGCTCCATTGGTGCTGAAAGTTTTGGTGGTTGTTTTGGTGGACAGTCTTAATAAATGAAGATGCAAAATGGTAATCAACAAGGACAACAAATAAACATGAAGAAAAGAGTCAAGTCCTGAATGAAATAAAAGAGGGCCAGGGAGAAGAAGGTAAAAACTGGACAGAATAAGATTGGTGTAAATGAAAAGATTGGAAAGTGAGGTGTTATGAATGAAAAGAATAAACCGAACGTGAATATATGTAATTAATTCCGTTGCTCTCGGTGCCAAGAGGCGAGAAAATTCACAGGATCCACGCGAACGAAAATGGAGGGAAATAACGACTAAACAAAAATAGAAGTTCCAGCAGAGATTCGCCCGCGGTTCAGGTGGAAGGGCATGCGAGGAAATAAACTTGGAAAATTAATAAGGTCAGTAGGATGCCTCGTATACCGATCCTTCACATTCTTTACAGCTACGTAGTTATCTAGCGGTGACATTCCTGGTGGGTGGGGGGTCAAGTAATCACTTTGCGTTCACTCTTCTTACTCACGGTCCAATAATCGGTTTCGACCCCGACTGGAAGCTTAAATTCAATTACAGTATTGTTAGACTGTCGCACTGCTGAGAAGTTGGTAATACTATATCAGTGGTTTCCCAACTAGGATCCACGGTCCTCTAGGGGTGGTCGACAAAGGTGATGTTGCGATGAGCCCACTGAGTAGGGAGGCCTTTTAAAAACCAAAGGTTACTCATCTTGTTGAGTAGGCAGACATTTCAAAGGCCTGGGGTCTGTATGGAAATTCATTTAAATAGAAGGGATCCTTTGTAATGAAAAAATTGGCGACCACCGTATTGTACGCTTACAGCCAGAACTTTAAAATTCTTGGCAGTAAAGTCCTCATAAAATCAGTGACTGTAAAGTGGTGAGAATGGCCAACAGTACCAGAGGCATTTTTCATATTTTAATCCATCCTAAGTGCAGTGGTGGATAAATAGTCAATAGGTGACTCGTCCTTATCTGCTGGGTTTCGATCAGAAATTATCATTGTATAATTTCTGATCGACGAGAAAGTATTTCTGCGCGTACCACCTATGACAACATATTAGGAAAACCGGCATACCATTTCATGTACCAGTCTTCTACAATGACAGTGGTATCTGTCAGCAGATCAATGTGCTCTGCCACACAACATAATCTGTACAGTTTCAGGAACATGGAAGGATCCTCCTTATGTTGCAATGGCCACCAAAACCACCAGGACACAAGGTAATTTAGAATTTATGGAATATGCTTGATAAACCAGAACTTCACCACGTAACTTGCAGAGGTTAAAAGATCTGTCAAGATTCTGCTGCCATAGATATCTTTCAAAGGTCCTATACAGTCTGTGCCTGATTATCTTTAGGCTGTTTTGAGGGAACATAGAACATCTCATTTAGTTGGTGGTTGGGATATCCAAATGCATTAGTGTAGGTATGCATGTATCTATGTCACTAACTCGATCAGGATTGTCTATGACGACAAAAACCTATTTGAGACAACTGCATAGACCAACAAGATTGGATATTGATTATATATATATATATATATATATATATATATATATATATATATATATATATATATATATACTTGTGTGTGTACGTGTACACGTGTGTGTGTGCTTGTGTCATTAGGTGCTCAATTGGAGATCAATTTTATAAACAGACAAGATATAACAATAGAGAGAGTAATATTTCATAGCATTCTTTATCGCAATAACAGTACCTCTCGAAGAAGAGCCATTTTAGCCGAAGCGTTGAAAACAAAAACTATTGTTCAATAGATCACGTGTGATAAAGATGTGGAGAATAAATGGCCTTGTCCCTAATGTTATAAACCTTGCAGATTGCAGTACTCAATTCAGGAACCTAGGAACAGCATGTTTGTAAAGGAAAGCGAATTATCGCCAAGGCAATTATCTCATACGATTCGATGGCACAAGGAATATCATGAACATAAACATAATTCGCTTGACCAAGCACACCATTGTACAGTGTTACTGAAATGTTCACTTTCAATCCGTACGAAGCTACGGTCTAGAAATATTTTAGTTACTTCTTTTCCCTTCACTGAGAAATCATGTTTCCAAAACCCAAAAAATTGGGATTGGGTTTTATCTACAATGTTATTATAATGTTGAACACCACCCTCAAGTTTCGTCCGTCGTACGGAACTATGGCTTTGAAGTAAATTGATTATGATTTGCTGCTTAAATGAAATTATTGTGGTCAGTGTTGGCCCTCACATAGATTAGTAACTCAGTGGGTCACAGGGATATCGCATCATCATCTTCAGCAGCAGCAGCTTTTCAGCATCCATTGTTGTAAATAGACTCTCCCAAGGATTCGCCACAACTCAATATCGTGGGCGTTGAGGAGCCAATACTTCCCAAATATGTCTAGCTCGTCACGCCATTTTACTCTCTGTCGTTCACAATTTCACGGATTTCCTGTGGAGATCCATGTTGTAAGTTGTGATGTCCTGTGTTAGTCTGACAATTTTAAAACAAAACAAGTCCATTGCCACTCGAGTTTTCTGAAGGTTTGTATATCACAGACACTTTTCAGGTCTCTAATGTACTATGCGATCTTATGACCTAAAACTTTCGTAGTCCCTACACTGTGTATAAAGGGATGGTATTATAAGTGACAAGACAGGATGTTTGTTATCAAATATAGAATCATATTATCTTTTGTTGGTCTATCATGAGACATTTTCATCATTCTATAACCAGTTTTTGATATATTCATCTACATCCCTAAGTGTCCTTCAGTCTTCAAGTATATATTGGATCTGCTAATCCATTAATACTTGAGTGCCATCTTTTATATTCTTAGATCGGGGAGATGAAAAAGTGTTGACAACGGTTCGTCGTGCATAATACGCCACTATTAGTCTATTTGCTGTTTTACGCCCCGTCACGAACTTTTCTACTTAAGGTGTCGATTAAAAATACTGGATGACGCCCCAGGAGCATTTGTACCTAAAAGGACCGAAGAGCAAATCGTCTGAAATGTCGTGATAAGAGCAATTGATACAATAATCGTACGAAGAATCTATTCAATAATGTCTATATTTCATTTTAGAACTTTTTAGCGATGAGGTAAGTGACTGAAATATCGTGATTAAAGGAATAAACACCTATCAAACGTTGGGAGTGTAGTACAAACAATTCATTGAATAATGCTGAGGCTTAACAGTAGCCCATAAAATGCTTTTATTTCCTATTAGTTTGATAGCAACTAAACTTTAATAGCCATTACACATCACTGAAGACTCACATTTATTGCTTATATTCTCAGATGCTATTCTGAATCGCGATGCCAAGACTACAAATATTACTAATGCAACACAGGGTTATTGCAATTATCGCAAGTATAAAATTTCAGTTTCGTGTGAGGTGCATGAGAAAGTATCGCTGGTATCCCATTTCTCCCGATTATTCCACCAAGCAACGCGTTCCTGTTCTTAGGTAGGAACGTTATTTTTTCAATTCAAACCAGTTCAGTGATAATCACACGTATTTGTTTTTCCTGATGTGATTAAAAATGTACGATAAAACTCATTGTCGAATTGGAAATGAGCACATTTAAAATGATCACTGTTCTGATCACAATGACAAAATTTTGAGGCAATAATTGACATTCTCTATTCCCTTAGACGTAATCAATTCGACGGAAACACTTATTATCGAGGAAGAGAACAAAAAATAACAAAATCTTTCAGTGTTATCTCGAATGTCAAAAAGCGCTTGGGATCACAACTGACAACGTGGAACCCTCGTGATGATATGCAAAATGGGGGGGGGGGGGCAGCTAAAAAAAGAAAAGAAATAGTTTGATTTTTCAGACAGGTTTAGAAGATACAGGCACTAGGACGCCCACTATCGAGAGGTTTGACGAATTTTGGAGGTGTGAGTACAACGATGGAATCAAAAAGCCTAGTGATGATGATACTCTCAAAAATTTCATAACTGCTCTTTTCTATTGAGACATAACAACCATCAAACTATGTACTTGCAACTAAGTGGAGTCAAACAGTATATAAGGGAGAAAACAAAAGTCCGAGACATCAAAGAAACTATAAGAAAAATTAATGTTGCAAGAATGAAAGACAACCAATAGACATCACGACTCACAACATGGATTCCCAGAGATAATATGTGAAACCGAGGCCGATACAATACAAGATGGAGAGATGAACCAGAAAAATTCAGCAAATACTGGCTCTGCAACGCCCATGATAGAGAATTGTGGCGAATCCTGGAGAAGGTGTATGTCCAACGACGGACTTTAAAAGACTGATGATGGCGATGATGGAGTCAAACAGACAGGCACAGGCTGGCGTTACTAAAAAAAATGAATGTGTACTTGGATATTTCTCAGCACAGGGCTGGTCAGGTAATTGGTATGAGATCTAAAGCGTTGTGTGCCAAAATACCCTATGAGATTAGGCCCTATGTGCAGGAAATCAGGTGTGGGAAGACGAGATAGTAGTATTTATTTGGAATTGGTGAGAGAAATGATCAAGCAGGTGGATGGGCGGCGCTGTTTGTCTTGGTGGATGGGCGGGATTGACCAAACAATTCATTCTTTTTACTCTTCTTCACATATTGTCCAATCTTTACTTGCTTTAGAAAACACCTACTACAATGAAATTAGAGTCTTGGGCAAGAGTTATTTTCAGTGATAATCATTTCTTATGGTTATCCAGTCTCTTGTTCTCTGAGAACTCCAGCTGGACACACACACACACACACACACACACACACACACACACACACACACACACACACACACACATACATACACACACACACACACAAACACACACACACTGAGTAAATTAAAAAGAGGTTGCCTTTGAGTTGCAGTCTAGCTGAGTGGATAATGTCCGGCCAAGTACAAACTCCAGCTGAGATTGTTTTTGTTTACATTGCGCAAATGTTGTTTGGAAAGTTATAACGCCCCTTACCCCCAACTACGGATAAAATGCCGAAGGGTGTAATGATTGAAGCCATTTAGGTTCTATATATCAAATCTATTCCACATATCGCAAACGGGTCGAGTAGATAATAATCCGGTTTCAGGGGATAATGGACAGCTGAAGTCAAAACCAGCGTGAGGGCAGTGTTTGCTTTAGTCAGATCCCAGCTGTAACATATTGAAAAAAATCATGCAAATCTGGCAAAATTATTAAAGATTCTGTCGATGAATCAAGATACATGGAGATTGAATGGAAATAAGGTGACATTTGATCTGATGTAGGCATTCGTTTTTTAGCCCAGCCCAGGTAACATCGTCAGAATAGCGCATTATGACATATTCATCAAAACTTCAGCTCAAGTACCATGGTGTCCAGGGATCAAAATAAAAAAGCAAACTAATCTGATACACGCTCCCCGTTAAGACCTATTAGAGTGATGGAGAAACTTCCATCCTTAATAACTGATTGTTCCCTGCTTTCGAGACTGCACATCTTGTCACATACGAGCAGGGGACCTTGAATTATTGTTCTGTTATTACAATCAGCTTTGCCCTCCATCAATCTCAGATATCGGTCAGTTAGCAAGAATTCTGTCCTTGTGGCAATCATTGAAAGTGAATTAGATTTGAGAAAGTAAAATCAGTGAGAGACATTCAGATTTGGCTGCATGTTGGTGCTGCATCAATTCGCATGTTGCCGTCCAAAGGCCCGAAATCTTTCCATATTTTCTACCCATAGAAGTCACACAGTTTGAACCAGTGAAGAATTTGATGTGGTTTGGATAAATATTTGAGAATAGCTGACACATGATAAGTGTAAGCTTCATAGTCAATGAGATCAGTTTGGAAAAGCACCTGACCAGATGCCCCTTTACCGATGAACCCTCTGCTTTGATGTAAATAAGGAATGGATTTTTAGCTTCTGGGACTTACGAATCCAAGGTTTGAACACTAGACAAAAGGATTTAGTACATCCAACAAAGGAATCGCCCTTTAGTGATGGTTGTTCCCCTGAGTTTTCATGCAGAATATTGTGCAAAGAGAACAAGGCCCTAAGAAGAACAACTGGCACTGTAATCTTTTTTAAATGTTGAAGTTGGAGGAGCTGCGATAGTTTTGGGGTTGATAACTTCTGATACATCTAAAAAGTCTAAAAAAGTTTGAAGTCTAAAAAGTACAGGCTTACTGATGTTCCATGCACAATCGGGGTGTGATTTTGTGCCATTCTTCCGTAGAATAAGGAAACATATTGGTGTAGTTAACCTAGCAGGTAGCTACCTTAGTTACAGAAGAATTCTAAACACTCTTTGAATGCTGAATGACACACCTTCCGCTCCACTGCAAAAGAGTGGAAATTGTTGTTGTATAAAAAAAAAGGAGTTCTTTGAGAAGAATGGATGGCGACAGGGAAAAGCTCATCGGCTGTGGGCTGCTTGTCATTGAAATCATTCCACCAACTCGAACAGCACTATTGCAATACTTCAAGCGTGTCGTGCCTTTGGTCAGATACATATGATGATGAAGTCGTATCGTTCAGTCACTCCTTCCTGGCACATCTAACCGTCAATGTACAGAGAGGAACGCTGACAGTGAACAAAGGTAAAGAGATATGGATAGAAAGAAAGAACAAACAGGTAGAAATAGGTAAAGGGGAAAAAAGGGTTAAGAGTGAAAGAAAGGAAGAAAGAAAGGAAGGAAGAAAGAAAGAAAGAAAGAAAGAAAGAAAGAAAGAAAGAGCAAAGAAATAAAGCCAGTTCAAATTAGGTACTTAAACATTTATGTGACAAACGTTTTTCAGAAGCAGGCTGTGTTTGGAGTGAACAATTGAAACAATGGGAAGATTAGTGATCAATGGATAAGTCACCTCTCACAACCTACGTTTGGCAGTGATCACAAAAAAGATGACTTTTCCAAAAACGAGCCTTACAGTTGCCAGACACAAACTAGGGGGAAAATTAAGCAAAAAAGTTTATTGTTGATGGCTGTTCAAGCCATGAAAACCCTATTTTGAGGGAATGTGGAATACAAATAAAAAAATAGCTTTTTTTTAAAACATAGTGAGTTGTATATTTTCAGATATTCAACTCTCTAGCTCCAGTTGTACGGTCAGTATGTGCAGTACTCAGTTAACCAGAAAAAATCTTGCAAAACCGATGCTGATGACGCCAGTTTTAGTAAACAGTTTCAAAAATTATCGTGTAAACCTGTAGATCATTATTATTGCCATGAATACGATCCCCATATTGTAACCGACACATTTTGCATGTGCAAAACCAATAAAAACGAAGTAAATACCAATCATACAGAGCAAATGCATATGTAAAATCAAGCAAAAAAATCTTAATCATGTATGGACGAAAACACGCAAACGCATATATGAATATATATAATTATATTTCTATAATGCAAAAAGACCTGACGGTTGCGATGAGATAAATAAAACAAATGCTAGGAAATGAATGATAACAATGTTTTATCAAAAGAATTCAGAAAACGTATTGGAAACACTTCGATACTTCATCCACAATTTTGCTTTGATCGCAGATAGAAGTGATTTTATGGTGTCTGTTTTGTTTTTGTGTTTCTGACAAGTAACATTTCCCCAGTTGGTGTTATAAGACATGTTCCACTTTATAGTCTTCGTTTTACTTATTTGAACTTGCATTGTACTCAGATAAACTTATCAGATAATTGGCGTGCTTTGTGGGTTAGAAAATTGCGTGTTGTCTGCCGGTGTTAGACGGCGATGTTATGACAAAAACCAAGAATTCGGAGATTTATTTTCAAGGCTGGTAGATCCGTGCAGGAACCTGGACTTAGAATTGAACAAGGACATATTAGTCGAGCACTGAGTAATGATCGCCTAGTTGTCCAAGACATTAGCTCAGTAACAATCTCATTCGGTCGAGTGCTCTCTCGGATGGTAGGTATTAATGAATCAATATCAATTAAATAGAATCTGGTCTCATTTCTATTCTCAGTACTATTTGGTAACTCTTGTTGACACCGGTTCACCATATAGATCAGAAGGTCACAATCAAGGCAAAATTATCCCCAGGGGGATTTAGGATATCAAAGGGTGGGGCTGGGTGTATAGATTGACAATGTCAAAACTATCGGAATATTGATGTACAAATACACTTTTTGAGTTGCCTAATCTTGGAGAGATGGAACAAACTTCTGGAATATAACAAAAAGGTGCATAAGCAAAAAAGTTCACGAACCACTGATATAGATCGAATACCAAATTTTGTAAAATCTTTGCTTTCAAAATATCTACGGGATGTACGGGTTAAGTAATGGGTGTTTGGGCTTCATTCAGTTGTTCTCTGTTCGATGATGCTATGTTAGGCTGAGTCATCGTCGGGTGAGATGTTGGAGATACCGGAGACTTGGGTGTTGTAGAGGAAAAAGAGGATGCACACCCTCACCATAGTAACTTGCCGTAAAATAAATTCCGATTCCTTTTTTTCGTTTTTTTAGGCTTAATTCGTGAGAACGAAAAGTGGTGTGAAGCAAAACTTTGAAAAGTAGGTGATACCTGTACAACACTCCCAGACAGCATCTACCCAGGAGGAAGTTACCAAATAAATCAGTAAGTGTGCAAATCGAAATTGTGAAAATGTTACATGAATAACTTGAATCCATGCAGTGCAAATTGCTTTTATTACCTCTGATAGTGAAGTTAAGCAGTAGATATGTGTTTGTTCACAACTTACTCCATAAGTTTTCTATTGGTAAAAGAACGATTGGCTAAATCTACGAGCAGGTCTAGGGATTTTCGTTGATTTTTAGTGATTATAACTTGATGGATGTTTGCATCCACTGAGGAAAGCTTTCTCCTACATTCTATTTATTTCATTTATTGCAGCTTTGCTTGTGGTAGGGATAGTGAGATATTTCTTGCTCTCCTCACTGCTGGAATTGAGTGTTAAAACCTGAGTAAAAAACTTGATTATTTAAAAGCCATTTTTTTTACCTCCCTTATTTTGTCTTGTGCTAAGTTTAGTGAATACCGAGTTTAGATTAGCTTCAGAAATCGTATAATCCATTTTTTCTGAGAAAATACATGATATCAAAACCGGAAATTAAGGCTTTAGATCAGTACTTCTCATATTCTTTTACCCATGCACTTTTTCAAGTTTATTCCGAAACTTCATTCCTTTGCATTCTATGATTTTCTAAATTAATAGGTATATTCTAAAAAGATATCCATACATTATTGAAGATCTTTATCTTCTCTAACGCAGAGCTGGAGAAAGTAAACCATTACATCTACCGGAGACGACAAATTTCCATAAAATCCTCAAAAGAAAAAAAATCAATCCACGATCACTCTGGGATTGCAAGCTTTTGGTAGAGCAAGTTCAATCTTCAAGGGGAAAATCCCATTCAATCAAAAAAGGAAGAGTATATACCAATAGCCACATACTGAGCTGAAACATGGAACTTCACCCAAGAGACTGACCCAAAACTGAAAATTATGCAGCGTGTACATGAGAGAATTAAGCTCAACACCCGACGCAGATATAAGAAAACAGCCCCTGAGATATTATAGAATTTATAAAAAAATCATATAGCTATTGGCTTGCCATATTGCTAAAATAACAGTCAACCGCTGGATTTCACGTCGCACAACGTAAACAAGTTTAGAAAGTACTGGCTAATCCTGGGAAAGATGTGTATCCTGCAATGGACAATAACAGACAAATGATGATGATGATGATGATGATGATGATGATGATGATGATGATGATGATGATGATGATGTATTTACTTGAATCACTTTAACAAAATGTTGTCAAAATCTAAGAATTTTGATAAACTGTATATACTGGCAGTGTTGTAAAAAGAAAAAAAAGATTGATGAATAAAATGTAGTAAAAATCCTAATAAAAAATCTAGATTCTCCAGATATTAATCTAAAAACTGGGAGATCTATTACATATTATTTTATCAAAAATATTACATATTCAATTACTAAGAAATAAATAGAAATATTATCTATTTCATTACAGATCATGTAAATAGCATTTTTTGATATGGACACGCAGCCAAAATATCTAGATAAAGGGGAAAACATCTAAATTGGGCCAACCACGGATAAGTGAAACTGCAGTTTGCCATTCTGCGGATGGTGAGATTCTTCTGGACTAGCAGTGCTGAAGGATCAATATTCCAACTGTTTGAATCTGACAATCTGTTGTCACATCCCCCATCCACACGTATACAACGTAACCCCAAAATTACCGCAAGAGAGAGTATTCCCCCTGGTTGAGAACTTCTGGAATAGATAGATCAACGTTAAACTTCGCGACAGAAAATAGAAATTAGTAAGGAAAACCATAAAACCATCTCCTTTTATCAGCTTGATGGATTGCATTTTATCGGCTGCCATTATTAATTACACAAATTCCTTTGTCAAATCTCTCTAGATCTAGTGTCCATTAGACCGGAAGCAGGAAAGAACGGCGAAAAAGACTGATGGATTGATGGCATACTTAGTCCAATCAAATGATACTTGCAATTCCGCAGGGATGCGACGTGATAAGGCTTTGTTGGAGGTGAGTCAGTTCAGTTCTGTAGCTCTGCTGACGTTTCAGAGAATGTGTTTAGATTTTTCCGTTTCCTCTCTGTCTTTCCGTCTTTCCTTCCCTCTCTGAATCTATCTCTCTTTCTTTCTTCGTATTTTTCCAGAATCTACATAGTCTAAGCTTACGGCCAAATCATGCTGGATAGATCGTATGATAATAAAAGTTAAGCAACATCAAGCCTGGTCAGTACGCAGAGTGTGTAACTGCATTGAAATACCGAATGACGTAAATGAGGATGGTTATGGCTGTGGCTCTATTTTTGGCGCTTGTCATTTATTGCAAGCCAAAAACTCGTGATATAAAAAGCCCAGACTATGGCAACTGATGTTGTAGCCAGTGTAGGGACACTAACCAGACTGTTTAAACAAATCTTCTTGCTATCTTTCTTTATTACTTTCTTTTAATAGTCTTTTTTTATCCTCAATTTTCTTTCCTTCGACAGGAAAAATCTCGTGAGTTTGGTTCCAGCTGGGTGCCCGACATCTCTGGCCTTGCACCAGGACAAAATCAACTGAATAGATAACTATTTTCTCATGTCTATAATTTGGAAGATAGTCATTACCATCCAAAGAGTTTTTCTGACTATTGTACTTATCTTTTGTCTTGCATTTGTTGTTACACCTCGATGAAAGATCACAGTGGATGCAGTGGTTCTCGTATGATCACCAATGTTAAGCAACGTCGAACCTGGTAGTACCTAAAAAGGTGACCATGTGTAATTGAGATTGAGTTAATTAATATTTATTCTATCTCTGACACCATTTTGGGTGCTTGTTGCTTCTAAGTATCTGAGATATTGAAAGTCGAGACAGTAAAAACTTGCGATGTGGGAAGCTTGGGTATGGAAGACTTATGTCATTGGCAGCGTAAAGGCAAGAACTTTACTATCATCACAAGTTCCTGTTGTCCTGCTCTACAGAAATTTTAGATGAAATTGGTGTGATCCTTCTTTCAGAAGAGTTTTCTTTACTCTTCGACAAAATTTTTTGTTGAATGCAACTTGAATTATTAGTAAATGAACAATTGGGAAAATTGTTCAGCACCAATTTTTACACAGGCTCACGGTGTTCATTTCTCCATTTACTTACACGATCCGAGGCTGCTCAATTTGTAAAATCGGTGCCAAATAAAATAAAGTTCCTACAAATATGCTTTATGATATTCATCACATTCCGTCGAAAAGAAATTGTCCATTTACATATATGTCATTATGTCAACATCGGGAACAATTAAGATAACATAATTTTTTCAACGACTGTAAATTAAGAGATTAGTAATATGAGAGCATTAGTGAACCAAAGCTTGACAATGAAGGTGCCGTTAGCCCAACTGACAAATGCGTATAAGGTTATTTGCAAATTAGACCCGGGTTCGATTCCTCGACGACGCTTATTTCTTTTTTCTTTTTTTTACATGATCTAAGACCACTCGACTTACTACTGAATAAAATTAGCACCAAACAAAAAAAAAATTCCTACAAAAATATCCTTTTATTCATCAGAATGCAGCATGCAGCATATAAAAATATAATCCCTTTTAATTACTTTTAAACCTACACGAAATTGCTGACTCAACTGTCCAGCCTGTCCATCGTGAAATATCAGAAACTCATGTATAAAAAATTTCATCCATCAACGCATATATGAGAGTAGCGGGTTATATAGTAGAAAATATTCAGTGCAGAGCTGCAATTCCAATTTCCTTAGCCTTAAAAAGAAGATCAAAGTGTTGTATCAGTTTCACTCTATGATTTGCTAAATGGAATTTGCTATTTTCAAACATAGCGGGTGTGGTTGAATTTTCTTTAAAAACTGCGTCTTTTCAGATATCTGCAGGGATGGCTTTCTCTCTGATCTTTGGTTGGAACTCAGAAACAGATTAAATATCGTTGCACAATCTTGCTGTGTACTTCTTTTAGGGGATAAAAACAAATTAATTTCAAGTACAAATGAGTCCGCGCTCATACACACACTTACAAACACACATACATACACATGCGTATTCTACACACAGATTGACATATATAGGTCTTGATTCCCTCCCCCAACACACACAAACACACACATATGAATATACATATATATATTTTACAAATTCACGAGCAGATATACAAGGTGTCGTTTTTATTATATGGTTACAGATAAATTCCATATAAGAAATTTTAGTTGAACTGATGAGTTGAAGAGTATCCACACTGGCTGATTCGATTTTTATGTGCAAAACTTAGTTAATAATAAGAGTCATCATTTTTGGATAATATACGGGGTTTTTGAGTCATCTGTTGAAAACCATTACATTGTGATTTGGTCAGCATGGAGAAGGAGTGATGAACTGAAACATTTGGTCAATCGTGTATCACAGCTCCTTGCTTCTTTTCTCTTTACCCAGAACAAAATATCTGTTCCAGGTATCAGGTCATAGGGCAGCCATCACTGACAGGTCCTTATCAAGCCTGTCGGAGCCTAAATTTTCTGAGCTTCCTCGTTGTTTAACAGAGAGGCATATCTAGCTGATTAGCAGAGAGACATTAAGTAGAACGATCTAAAAAACTTGAGGCAAACACTGATGGGCCAAGACGATTGTGTAAAACCGCTTCGTGCACCCTTAACAAATCTTACCATCAAATAACACCTTTGACATTCCTTTCGACGTTCAAAGATAGTTTGGTTACTAGGAATTCATTTATCTGACTGAAAGTATTGCAAATTTCAGGTCATTGAACATTTATTTTTGAGCAAGAAAAAGTTACAAATTGTATATACAATCACACATCATATTTACACAGTAAGTAGGGCTTTAAAAATAGGGTATGGACAAATAAACATTTTTATTCTTCTTGAAATCAATAACATTTCTTGATAGAATTATATATTCCTGTAATCCATAGTCCAACCGCTTTACTGCCAAATATTGCTGATATTTGATATACTTCTATTCATACTACTGTATATATTTATGGTCTTTCAAACCAATGTATTCTCTTTTGGTAAAAATGCACTGAAACCTATAAAGTATAAATCATGATCTGTTATAAAAATCATTAGCTCTCCCCAATGTCTCCTATTTTCTGACAATTTTAATCCTGACTCCTCAAACCAGCCCTTATAACTCACACTTTAAAAAAAAAGATGATATCAACTTAGTGGCTCATCTCTTAACTTTTTCTATAAGATTTTTTAACTTTCCCCAAGTCTATAACAGTTGACTGCTTTTGGTTATGTAACGAATGTCAACGACTGACAAGGGGTACAAAATCAATGACAGGCAACTAGGATTTGCCGACATAACAGAATAATCGAAGATCTGCTATCAACCGTTGCCTTTATAAGAAGCGTGTCGTTGACATTATCAAGAACGTGTATTCTTATTTCACAACATTATACAATCTGATCCTTGGTGAATGCCTGGATATTTGAGGAAGATGTCTCAGTAGTCCCAGGACAATAAACCTAACCAATCAGGTATCCAGTTTACTTTTATAGACAGATAAATGCAGAGCAGAAGAAATAAAATTAGGCTTATTAGGCATACGCGAGCTATTCTTGTTAATAAGCGATATAACGTAACTGAATTCGTGGGTGTGTAGACATATCAGCGTGTAAGCTGCAAAGTTAATTATGAGAAATTACGAACCTGGTTTCTTATTCCAAGTTTCACCTTCAGCAAACCGACTCTTGCCTGTTTCTTTCGCGATTGATCTCAGCCCATGGAGTTTAAGAGGAATTAAAAGGCACACGGGTAAATGTGGAAGAACGGTTTTCACTTGTTCGAAAGTAGATTGGTATTCTTGGCATTGTCTAGTGGGAAATTAATTTGAATGATAATGCACATTACTTGCTTTAAAAATCTCATTTCCCTAGGATAACCCCTCAGATAGATAAATAGATAAATAGATATAGGTAGATATATTTGCAAGTTTGCAAAAGTATGGATTCATTACATAGAAATACTATCTAGGGTATATGATTACGCTGATGGTAAAATCAATAAGAAAACTTGAATGGCAAGGGTTTGGTCAGAATGTCACACAACCGCTGGACATCATGACCCACAATCTAGATCCCAGAGATCATGCACAAATTTGGGGCCAACAGAACGTGAGATGGCATGACAACTTGAGCAGAAAGTACTGGCTCTGCGATGCCCACGATAGAGGTTTGGCAAATTGCATTGGAGGACCGTGTCTAACAACAGATGCTAAAAGGCTGCTGCCTCGACTGAGGATGATGATGAAAAAGATCTTCCTTTTTGATGCTCAAGATTCTGTTTCATTTCTCACTGATTTAAGATCCCTACGTGCTTTAACAACCATGAATGCCTACCTATAGATATATACGTGTAGGTTGGTTCATGTGACTGACGTAGTCTTATAGCCAATATTGCAATCTATTCGGGAGTCGTTCTGTCTACAATAATTAAGTCAAATGCAGAATTGTATTTTGATAAAAACAATACTGTTATGACATTAAATCATAAAGCACTTGTCTCATTGCGTGCAAAATTCAGAATTTTTTAATTATTACAAATCATGCAATCTATTTGAAAGCCGTTCAGCTCGAAAAAACTAGATCAAATATAAAATCATATTTTAATAAAAACAACATTTTCATTACATTAAATCATAAAACACTTGTTTCATTGCGTGCAATACTCAAAAATGTTTAATTATAATAAATCTTGCAATCTATTTGAAAGCTGTTCTGCCTACAATAACTAGATCAAATGTGGAATAATATTTTGAACAAAACCAAAAAAAATTATTACATTAAATCATAAAACACTCATTTCATCGCGTGTAATATTCAGAATTGTTTAATCATTACAAATTATGAGACCCGTGTGTAGACGTATGCTGTATTTTCTATTTATATATTGCGACTTTTTCAAATGACTTATCCGTATGAATAAAACAATGATTCTAATTATGAAATAATTTAATAAGAAATGAATATTTTCTTAATAATAAGGGCACTTTCAGTATTTTTTGTAAATTGTATTTGATTTTTTCGTTTATGAACTGGTAAAAAAAAAGAAATAACAAAAAAGTTGATATTACGACACAATTGGGAATATGTTAACACGAAAATCAATTTAGCAGAAAATCGAAAATCATTTCAGAATAATTATTAGGAACTGTCAACTCAATCTGCCACAATAGACATAGTCAACATCAACATGTCGGTCTGGCCGGCTAGGTGGATAACTGGCTATCTATGCATCATGCGTACAGCTCACATCAATGAAGCTAAAAAACTGTAAACTTTGACTCTCGAACTAGGAACCATATAACTTGCATATGAAAGAATAATTCTTAACTCGCATGGAAAGATACAAGACAGCACAATATATCACGGGAAAACAGTAATCAGTTACAGCCATCAAAAAACTCATATGGCAATGGGCTGATAATGTAGCAAGAACACCTGGAAAACAATCGACATCTCAACGCACGTGCAAATGAGGTTGGCAGAATACAAAATGGAGAGACAAACTAGACAAATTTAGAAAGTATTGGCCCTATGAACACAAAACCGTCAAAATCGGTTTCTCTTAGTTTTTTTTCTAAGCTGATACAGTTTGATTTCTATGCATGTATCATACTTACAGGTTGTATCGATGAATCTAAAGGGCTGAGAAATCAAACGCTTCCTTCATATTGAGTTTAAGAAAAACTTCCTTTGAAAATATCTTCCAAAAAGTTTTTTACTGGGGGAAGTGTTATTTTGGTATGTAGAACTGATTTCACATTTTTTTGTCCGCTAGCTTTTTTCAATTTTTCAGTAATCAAAAGCTAGAGAAGTGTCATTTACCGATCAACATCTGTTTTGTAATTTTTCATTGATCTCCCCAAACACAGCATATTGCTAAAAACATTTGTCATTAGATGGTTTCCAGTGAGTATCTAACCAAATCTGCTATTCAATCATTTTTTCATTAGATGAATCATAAAATGATCTTTAGTTTACTATTTACCTTTATCTGAATTCATCAGTTTATTCTTCAATCTTTAGTTCTGATACAGTTTTAACGCCAAGCTGGAAGATTTACGAAGATATCCTCACGAATGTGCTGGTATAAGAAGGCGTTAAATTCACTGAGAGACTGAGAGTAAAGTTTGATACAGAATAGACAGGGAAAGAAACGCCAAGCGACGAAAGCTGTAAGCAACTTCCAACATAGGACAACCAACGACCAAAAACAGTTGTCTTTAGGTCTGGAATCGCACTGCAAAGTAGTTCCCAAAAAGATCTTACTACCTATTTATCTATCATTCTTGTTAATTTCTGAAGGCAAAACTGAATATTCTTAATGATAAAAGGACCAATAATTTTTTGGTGTGAAAGGTTGATTATCTATTTTTTGATTCTGATTCTCGTACTATGTTTACAGACAGTTACTCAAGTACCCTGAGAACAGTAATTTTGAACCCATAAAACTGTTACATCCAAGTCGCTCTGGACACACCAGTTATCGAACAAAGGTTAAGCAGTATCCACCTCGACGGGTGAAAGCCTGTGAATATTACGCATCGTGGTTAGCTAGGGATCATGTCCATCTTCTCAAGAAAACCGATATCTACACTTCGTTCAATTATGTTAGACAAAGCTCTACCCCGACCCCTCTGTCAAGTATAGTTGGGAGCCGCAAGAGATGAATGAATATGAACCCATGAGAGTTATAATTTCAACAAGATGCCCCTCTTTAGGAACCCGATACCTGCACTTCGTTCAATAGTGTAAGCCAAAACTCTCCCCTGACCCTTCTGTCTCGTATGGTTGTAAGCTGCAAGAGATGAATATAAACCCATGAGAGTTATTCTTTCAAGATGGCGCTTATGCCAATAATTATCCCAAAACTGGTTGTATTCTGGTTTTCGATATTTTGTTTAGCTTTATTAGTTGAAGAAAACCAGTACAATGGTTATTACGCTCTCCAGACTTGAAAAGTTTATAGGAACAAAATCGGTTGAAGTTGGTAGATAATACGCAGAAGAACATTGGAAGATTCTCACTTAGTGCGTCTCATTCACGGCCATATGTCAAATCTAAGGTACGTTTAGGAATTATTGTTTCCCCGTCAGTACCATGAAGTAAATAGTATATTGTCATCATCCTCTATATACTGCCATTCTTCATTGTTGAAAATATTTGGTCCCTGTGATTTTAGATGAAAGATGATCTATCCACATTTTTAGTCAATCTTATTGGGTTTAATTTTAGTGATTTGAATATTTGAACTAATAAACTGTATTTTGTGTGAAAGAAGCAATAACTGCTGACTAGATTTCTAGCTAATTCGTCTGCTATACATAGCAGACTTTAATATTTTACATAAATCTAAATTATTTGAGGAAGAGCAACGCATTTGGACGTGTATGCAGATAGATGATTCGCACATTACGATACCCTCGTGTATTGATACAGAAATACACTAAGAAATCTTCTCAAACACAGATATAGTCATATAAATGCTTAGAGCCATCTGTATATACACAAACTTTCAAACAAGTATTTGAAGAAACAGTCCCAATATATACACATCATATATTCGGTTGAAGGAAATTATTCTGAATAGTGAATTCAAAGCCTTTGTGTCTTCTTTTCCTGAAGAATACGGTCAATGAGTGTCATTAGACGGCGGAATTGTATTCTAATTTGCTGTATTTTCTACATTTTCCCTCTTACGTAACTTCAAATATATCAATCATCTTCTATTTCTGGTAATTGCCTTAACCGAAAGATTGCACCAGGCTATTTCTCTATTTTCGATTTCTATGACAATCTTATTTATACTCTGTCATGTGACCTCAGTTTCGACATTGTTCTTTTTCAAATATTTGTTACATTCGACTATAATTTTTGTCATTTTTCTAATGGCAGACATAACATGGCGGCTAGTTACACGCGCATGCACGCATTATTTACGAGGGTAAATTTGATTTATGGAGGCTAATCCCAGGAATTAATCCGTTAACAAGAAATTGCTTTGGGTTTGGCATTCTATGGGTCGATGCAATTACATTGGATTAAGACAAATTGGAAAAAAGAGATGAATTACACGGTTCGAAAATAAATTGAAGTACTTTAACATGAGATAACCATCCTTCATCCTTTCAACCAATCAATATGGCTGAATGCCTATTCAAAGGAAGATAACGTACTCAGAAGACTCCAAGTATTAGGCAACAATAATGTTTTGAAGTTAACGGAATCTCTTCTTCTTTTCGAGATGGTTTCCACAACCCTTGTATTAAATAACTTAGAGTGTTTCTTGTAACAAACGCGATAGAGTTCGAACAAATAGAAACAGAAATAGATTACTGAACTACTTTCCTAATCTCTGATGAAAAGATGCTCAAAGGTTATGACGAAGATCAAATGATTCTGAGACATCAATTCTTACAGGACGATTCTCTAGCGTTTCTGTCATGTAATGTGAATGAGTTGTCTTTGAGATGAATCTTAAGAGTACAGTGTTAAATACCAGGACTATATACGAAGGTCAGGATTACTGAGTCTTTATTATATCTAGCAAGCCAGAAATGATATTTTGGAAATACTGTGTGTCGTTTCTTAGGAAAATTTAAGTCAGTGAATCTTTCCATTTTTTGTTGTTGTAAGTGACATCTCAACAGGTTATTTCCCATTCATTCCTCTCCATTCTTTTTGTTCTTTATTTCAATTTGTTCAACATTTCCTGGATCTCTTTATTTGCATTTTAATAGTAATATGAAACCCGCCCTATGGGTGAATTTTCACCCATCAAGACCCAAGCAGGGCCTTTACCCCTAATTAAAAATCAATTCGTCAAGTTAACACATTTTAGGGTTACTTTTATTTAATTCCTTTGATTGTAATGCACCAGTTTGGTTACTTATAAGTCGGATAGAGATGAACAGAATCAGATTTTTAGTATTATAGAGATGGAGGGATGGATATCAGAACATTACGAACAGGGTGAACGCGAACGCAGACCACTCTTTCCGGGATTTTCAAAATCAAGCTACTGAACACATGCTTATTGTTTTCATTATTACATACGTTTCATTGGTGAATTATTGCATGGTTTCCTTGTCATGCTGTCACACACAGATAGGCATTTGGTGAATTATAGTAGGCGATAGATGGATAAATTAGATCATAGATATCAAAGCGTGTGCGAATGTAGATTCAACACTATCGGGGGGGGGGGCTGAAGTTAACTTGCTAAAACATGCCAGCGGGGTCTCAATAGTACAGATCGAAAATTTCATGTGTATACGTAGTGTGATTACAGGGTTACACCGTCACGGGCATTTGGTGAATTATAGTAAGTTTACCTCTCTTCTGTCCTTCTTCTACGCAAATTACTTAACACCTTCAGTGCAACCGTCTTTTAACTGACGAGTTTAGGACAAATATAAAACAATTGGGATTCCCCAGGGACTAAATTGCATCCCAGGAAAATGAGGAAATGAAGATAAGGCTCTGCTTTCCGGAGAGGGACATTAATTAATTAACGTCTCTTGCTGCTTATCAAGTAAAGCAAATAATTAACGTCATTTCACACAGAACGTGTTAATGACACTAACCAAGGCAGCAGTGACATTTGATCCCTAGAAAATACCCAACTCGAAACAAATTATAACTGAACTTTACTTTTATTAATTCATTATTTAAGGTACGTCTCCCTCTTTTTTGTAATTCTCCAGTTTAATAGTTTTAACTTCAGGCATTGCTTTTTCATTTAACATTTTATTTTCAGTATCCTTGCAAACTTTTTAAGAACCGACATCAAAGATAGTCAGCATAGGTTTCTTCAGTATTAAAGTTGGTATGTCTGGCTATGTAACTATGCATGTGTGTATCGTACGTACAAACCGCACAAATAGAGCCAGGGGGCTGAAAATACCTAACGATTCACCTCCCTGTCCTTTTATCCTTCCTTTCTTTTTTTCTTTCCCCTTTCACATAACTTTTCATCTTCTTCTTTTGTCTCTAGACTTCTGCTCTATACCGTGTTTATGTTAAAGTCCTACTATTGAGTTTTAAATCCATTTTCGTACGTAACACAAATGACAGATGACGATGACTGGAACAAAAAGCAGTGGCGTCGGGCATGAATATCATAGAAACTGCAACGTACGCAAAAACTGATTCACTTCCACTTCTAAAGCCCAACCAAGGTCGACTTATAATTTTGGAAAGACATTGTTGGGAGAGATGTATTCTGTTCTGTTTGCTTCAATCAGCTGGAGGATCATGCCGAAATTCACTAGTGGCGATCCAATATGATTGCCGAATTTCAAAAATGTCGAGCTTGGTCAGTATTTCGATGGGTCACTTTTTTTGAATTTCAGGTGCCGTAATCAGTTGAGAATAATGTAAAGATCCTCCAGGGGCGATCTCATTATTCTCCCCATGTTGGAGACAGATATCTACACTACACTCGATAACGAAAACCGAAGCCCCTACCCGATAACCCATTCACTCGGTTGGCAGCAAGATACAGAATGAATGAATGAATATTTGATCATTGCTTTTTTCCTTTACGCTTCATCTGCATTTGATTGCAACCATTCTTTTGTTTTATGTAAAATTGATGTTCTTGTTTCAGATCAACGTCAACAGATTCATACAATTAGTCGAATAATAATTTTAGGGTAATTATCCAATCTTTGTTTTTTAATGCAATTTTCCGCCTCAGTGTATCTTCCCGACACTCCACTTCACCTGATAGATTACAAAGATAGCAAACGGATATTCTTTTTATATAATAATTGAAAAATTGCGAGACAAGTGAACAGGAAAGCCGGAACGAAGGCAAGCAATTCTTTAAAAAGAAGAAATCATTCTGCACTTCATGAACCAAACTTCTACATTGTTGGCCATATATACGAACCCTAATGAAATCAAATCGATGACGCCGAAGTTACATTGCAAACGATAATGGTGCAAAGAACAACGTAAAGATACCTGAAAAAAATAGAATGAAGGATTTACAAGTATCAAAGTGATAGCTTAATGTCCAACAATAAAAGTTCCCCCCTCTTTTGATACTGTATAATCCTTTTTGAAAACAACTCTGCGCTGATAAGAGAAAATATTGCAGCGATCAACAATATTCGGACATCTTCAAGAACAAAGCACCTAGACACCAATATTTAATATTTTTCACATATTTTGTACTAATTATTCCGATAATGGCTTCATGTTTCCTTTCATTCAACTCTTCCACGCGGATTTTTCTCTTTGTTTCTCTCACCCTTCCTTCCACCCTCCTCATTCATTCCTTTCTTTCTTTTTTTTTCTATAGTGCGATGATTTTGTTTTTTTCCTCTTTGCCTTTACGCACGATTTTTCTGTGTTTACTTCCTTTTCTTTTCCTTATTCCGTTGTTTCCATACACACACACGCGCACACACGCGCACACACACACATACACACACACACACACACACACACACACACACACACACACACACACACACACACACACACCTCAACGCATCCAAACACATTAAAATATAGCCTGACGTACGTCAATGTAATTATTTTCAAAGGTATGGTTCTGAACTAATTATTATGAAACTGGCTGAAGTAATCATCTATGCCATATAAAATATCTATGGAGTAAAAAGACTAAAACTTTCAGACTTGATTTTCCCTTTATTTTTTATCCCTTAAAAGGAAGACATTTCCGTACACTTTTGATACCTCAAAAGCAGAAAAGAAATTAATTCCATTTTTGAAACCCCCAAAAAACGGCAACAATTCTCCACGCCATTATTCCTTTGAACGGGGGAGAAGTTTCCCTTCATGTTTGACCCTTTGAGAGGTAAACAGCCCCCTTCTTTTCATGCCATTTGGAAGGGGAGGATTCACCTGTCAATCCTGACCTTTTAAAAGAATGAAAAGTGTTTTTACACTTATGCCCCCTCAAAGACAGAAACATTTTCCTTCAACTTCGACCCCTTTAAAGGATAAAGTTTTATCATTTTTGACTCCTCAAAGGGGTTTCCTTTTCACTTTTGACCTCATAACAGTGAGAAGAAAGTTCCCATTACTTTTAATCCCTTTCAGTCGAGAAAAGTTTCCATTCTCTTTTGACCCGTAATATATATATATATATATATATATATATATATATATATATATATATATATATATATATATATATATATATATATATATATATATACATATGAAATAAAATATGTACATGTATAAGTGTACGTTGAACAAAAATGAAGGTACATTCCTGCATTAAAATGACATAGAACCCCTTTGTGAAACCTTTGAACATTTTTTCTTGGGTTTTTTTTACTTTAGAACCTTCCCTTAGGTCTATTGAGTAAGCATTCCATGTTTGGTTGCGCCCAGTACATGTTAATTTTTCAAAAATTGTATCACACACAAACATTCATACGTAAAGACTCTGTGACGCATATCACCTATGCACAAAGCACTTAAGACTATGCAGTATCGAAACTTACTCTATAATTCATATGATCTAGTAATATTATCAAATTAGAGTCGATGAGATTTAAAATTACTAGATACAACATCCAAATAAGCGTATGTCATTGCTTTGGAAGTTCTGGATCCACTTATTCGCTCCTGAATATAAATATTGCACTGATATCCATCTGCATTATTAGAGTCCATTATCATATGTTCATACAATAGAAAATGAATAGTATTCAGAAAGCAATTCCATTGTATTGACTAATTTAGACCGTGAAAAAGGTCATGTAAGTGCAGACTATCATTTATATGACAATGACGTATTCGGCTCTTGATAGGAAAGATGGCACAAGCTTATGCAATACTGAAAAAGAGACGTTGGAAAGTTTTTTTTTATAGTCTGCAGTATTCTGACAAATATACAAGCACCTGCACCCCCCCACACACACATACACACACACACACACACACACACACACATATATATATATATATATATATATATATATATATATATATATATGTATATATATGTATATATATGCTTAATTCAAAAGTTACAAGCGTCAGTTTTTCGCATTGTTTATTTTAATGATAGAGAAATATTATAAGTACCGTAAACGTTTACACAGGATTCGAATGTTCTTGTGATCAGGGAACTGTACCACATCGTTTATAAGCCTTTGGGAAACATTCAGAAAGTAGGAAAATTTATTCCACCTAACGATAGAAAAACGAACGATATTTTCAGCATTATTACTTGTCTTTTCCAACTTTATGGAATTTTGTAACAGGCTAGTTACTTACAAAGAAAACGTGGAGTCATAACTAGAATGAAAAAAAAAAAAACATGTCAAAACATCTAAAACACCCCGTCAATATCTGAACTGTGAAGGAAAAAATGGAAAACTTTTTTTCTCTGTTTGGACGGATTAAGAAGTAATATTTATTACATATAGCTGAGACGTGAACAAGCCCTTACGCATCGCTGGCTCAATCGAATGACAAATCAGAAGAGTTTCTCTGATTACTTCTGACCTCTAAATCTCAAAAATATCATTCACTAATCAACTTGCAGCAGTCATTGTCCGATCAGGAGTTCTAAAAAGTTCAAGATATTGAGAAAAATCCTAAAAGGAATTATGTAATCAAAACTACATCGTTTTTAATTGGTGGAACACGCAGTTCATCTCTGAGATATCGTCTTGATCGTCAGCATGAACAGTCACCCAGGAAAGTATCCATTTCAATAACTTGAGAACTGGTTGCATAGCTTTGTCTAGAATAAGAAAAGTGCTTGTGGTAACGAACTTTCTCGTGACTTCCAATTGGCCGTGAGACGCCATTGAATGAACTTGCTAATAATATGTTCGTAACGTCCACAATAACCTATCGAGCCATTCTTCACGACTCTTGTGGATTTTTTCCAGCAAAACATCGATCAACCCAGGTCTGTTGGCTCCGTTAGAGTTCAGATTTAGAACCTGTAAGATTTTTGGCTTTTTCGAATGGAATTTCAAACGACAAACGAGATTAAAGTGAATACAACGAGGCAACGAATATCAATCGCGGAAGAAAATTTATAGTTTCTTTTAAAAAGTAGAATGGATACTAGGAACTTTGTCTATGTATGTGAACCCAAATGGGTGGTTGTTTTTATATGTGGACCTGGGTGGAAGTAGTCCCTACGATGATTACAAAATATGCTGAATATCTGGTATATACGCAAAGGAAATCGAACTTGGAGCCTTATGTATTTTTAAGAGAGAATTCGTAGATTTCACACAAAAAGCAAGGAAAAATGAGCGAAGCTGAGCAGCAAAGTCGATATATTTACACCAAATGAATTTTATTGCCCATGCGTGTAGAATATTGCTAATTTGTTTGTCTTCTTGGGTCAAATCTGGATCCCAAAATTGACTTTTGTTAAAAGTGTAATTTTTCAGATTACACCTCAGTCAAACTTTTATTTAGTTCAGTCAGATATATATCCCGTAATATTGTTCTTTCAAAATAGAAATTCATGCAGTTAATGGGCTCCAATTCTACATTTCATCTTGGTTCTGACTATATAAATAATTGAATTTTGATTACGATGTAAAAAAAAAAAAATTAGCACTTTTGACTTCAGTCAATTAGGGGTTTGGATTCTACTTTTGATCCATCATTCCAAGTTTGAACTTTGTCTAACAGTTCCCAGTATCCTTGCTGACCCCAATAATGATTCAATCTAAACTATGACATTTTCATTTCAATCTCCAGTTCTCGTTATTTTCACGAATGATTCAGTGCTATTCCTAGTCCTCTGTTGATTATTGACATCACTTCCCTATTCACCAATGTTTACAGCTTTTACCAAAGCCTTGCTTGTACATCCGGGAGCAAAGTAAGAGCAAGTGCCAGGGATTACAAAATGGATGACAAAAGCAAGTTGACTCTAATGTAACAGAGTACTGAAAGAACAATTGTAAGTTATTTTAGAATCCATACAAGGAGCGATTTCAAACAATATTTATGTTCTAAAAGTCTATTTTGAATATACTCAGGTTTCAAATCTGATTTTCTTGTTCCCAATGACCCTTGCTTGTTGTACTTGTAAATCCCCAGATATCTCAGAGAAATAGATATTGACCAACGTATTTTCAGATTTCCCCAGTAACCCCCGAATGAATAACAATGATGAATAACCAATACGTTACCAATTCATATTTGTCTTAAGCGCTGAGTCTCGTTACTATCATCTGTGGACCATCGACCGATGACAAACTCTGCCCCAAGCCTTATTAATCAATCAGATATTTCTCGGCGGCAACCTACTATTGTTCTGTCTAGAGATAAAATGTCTCTCTGCATTTATTATTCTGTTTCATCTTTGTCTATTACTCATCCTCACTTGGTAACTATTACTGAAATGTTTTATGGTACATTATAACTGCGATTCACCAATTACTTGATCTGCCCACGCCAAACAATTTCTTCTCGTTTTCGTTTGTTGGTAGACATCAACTTCCAATCTTACGCATAGTCGTTTCTCAATTCCTCTATTCAGTTTCTTCTCCATTTTTCCATGATTTTTTTTCTGATCTTTAACGGGCACAAGATAACAAATCTTACAGTACAACCAATGCCTTTAATGTCTAACAGACAAATTCATCTGTAGTGGGTCAGAACATTGAGAACAGCGAAAATGAGAATAGCAAAGATCAAAACAGCAAAGATCAGAACCAAAATGAAAAGAACAGCCCATTAAAGCATTGGTTATAGAAGAACTGTCTCAAAAACAGATTCAAAAAAGTATTGACTGCCAAGTTTGAGGTTAGATCGATCAGTCAAATCTATATCAGTCTCTACCAGATAATCTTACATCCAAAACTACTGAACTCACCTTAGTACGATGCAAATCCAAGGGAGGAATCTCAGTTCTGTGATATTATACATAAACCATTGGACATCACTGACCAAGTACGTCGGCTACAACGTAAAATCAAAGCACTTACAACTGCAGACAAGGCAAAAACTTTGTCTGAAATAGCTGCAACCAAGGAACGATTGTGGTTACTGACGACTAAGACTGTAAAGAATTGTTTGCAACACAGACAGACCAACATATACAAAGACAAAATCAGAGTCGTTAAAATACCGAAGCACAAACCAAACCATGAAGTTTTCGTAGCAGAATATCGGTAACTGCACATTGCTTAATGCCACCTAAATCTTGACTCAGACTTGCCCTGAGAGCACACATATTAAAAAAGGCATATCACTTTATTTAGATACAAGCATGTGTTAACATTTCGAGTGTACATACATACAGGTATTTATGAAACATCTATGTTTGGAGCAGATTTTTCTGCCCATTTCATGCTGTCCGTGTACTTGAAACAATAGAAAACTGATAGGTAATCCGACTGACATCAGAGTCACAGATATACGCACATCATATAGCTCTCCGGGAATTAGTGCAATGACAATACACAGGAATTACCGAACTTTCAAAACACACGGATTCGATCAAACATCTAACAATATCATATACAAACAAACAATCCATCTGCATACTAAATTCTAATCAGACTACATCCAGAAGAATAGGTCGCAATTAAAGGATAACATGTTCAGTAAGAATATAATAAAACCTTCTGGAAGTTTGTATGTTTCATCCGATTGTTTGGTCCCCAAACCGGACACTATCGCTTTCCAGCAGGGTGTCAACCAATGATCCGACAGTTATTGATCAATACTTAGTTCCTCATATTCATGGCTTTGCAATTAGTCTACGAGGAACAGGTATATCTTTTCAAAAATCGAAGTCATTAAAATATACTTCTAAGTGACTTTTGCAAGTTTGGATATTCCTAAAACAGCTGTTACAATACTACTTGACCTTGAATTTAGCTGGTAGCCTTCTGGAACGTATCCAACCCTTCTTGCGTCTTATGGACGAGTTTTTTCGCGGTTACGATTGGTATTTGCGTATCTGGACGATGTCCTCGAAGCAAGCATAACCATCGAGGAATATTTGTCTTATCTTATGGGAGAAAAAAAATTACCTCTGTGGATCCATAGCTTAGAGTTCATCTGTACCTCTACCACTAATAAACCTTCTGAAAGGGAGGAACACAAATATGACATCACAACATGATACCATCGTTTAATACCAAAGAAATCACAGTTACAGATTACAATGAATCAATTTACATCTAAAGTATTAAGAAAACAATATTTTCTTATCTATCACAACAATTGAAGCAATGATAAAACTGGATTTATTGTATAGGAACGATGTTTCATTCTTTAGCTAAATTGAGCAAATCAGAAATGAAATACACTTCTCTCTCAAAGTAATTGTTAGCCATGTACCTAGCAATTTGCAACTCACTAGCAGGGAAACACTTCGTATTCCAAAAAATCTTAAACCGTCACAAGATGCAAACTGTGGCAATTATACACCAAAAGAAATTAGATGTCCATAATAAATCCTTTAATTCTTGAAAAACATACAATACATAAAAGGACAACATAATACAGTAGTTAATACTCTATGACACACCGATATTGTACAAGAATAAATTTTGAACAACGAACTAATAGCTAGTAAGGATGATTCAGACGAGGCACTTAAAGAAACACTAGTGAACACATTAAAACACATTAAAATAATTTCTAGTTCCATTCAATGACAGATCACTAATCCAACACTTGACCATACAACCCCCTACACTCAGAAGAAATATTCAAAGTACGAGTTACTCCATTTTGAATCTGAGTGCCGTACACTTGGTCCGCCTGAACCGAACGGAAAAGCTTCTTCGGAAGCAATTAGATTTGTTTATCTTCACGGATATCACCTTTCACGTTTCATATCCTGTTATGCTACAGAGGTCGCTTATTCTCATCCAATCAAACATTTGCATCAACAGTGGGTAATTCTTGGCCCGTAACCTCGAGGGCCAAAACAACGACAACAAAAGGTGGCCTATAAATTAAGTTGGGTCAAGAATAACAATCACTCAGTTTTGTCGTGATTTTTTGCCCCGGAACTGTCGAAATCAAGTTAAGCTCTTAATGCAATATACATTTTGCAAAGCATCTTTGTATCCATTGCAATGGATAGTAAAAAAAAAACCTCTGTAAAGTTTTTGCTTCAAATTTTTTTGTTTTTTTTTAGGGTGGAGGCAGTTTTATCCTATCTCGATGGCATATATTTGAGTATATGTCTATATCTATTCATATTTTAGTAATGTGCTCTTTTATTGTAATATTCTGTTTTTCGTTCGTTTCCTTTTAGTTAGAGTTCGTGCCTTTAGAACACTATATTATTTATGTTCAATGACATTGATTCAAAAAGAATATTAAGGAGGAGAAACAAGGAGCAACATTTCTTTTCATATGGAGTCAACGTTTGATATCTACTCAAGCAGATGTAGGCTTCTCGTTTTGCCATTCATATATATATATATATATATATATATATATATATATATATATATATATATATAATCAGTGAGAGAAACTGTGAAAAGGGTGCATAACATAAAATTGATACAAAAATTTCCTGGAAAGGAATCTGAAAGATGTAAGCCTGGTGATGCAGACCTTGATTAGATTTGATTCGAGGCCACAGAGAAGGAATGCTTATTTACTTCTTCTTTATACCTTTTTTATATAATTAACTCTCCTTGTACTACAGCATACACATCTAGACTCAATGGATGCAAATATTGTCCAAAAGTTTGATATCTAGAACTTTATATACTCCTAGTCATTATCAAGAACAGAGAAGAGAAACGGAGAATATTCATCGCTTTAAAATTGAATTAAAAGAAAAAAAATGACCATGTAGTGTTCGAGCTCTATGGTGACGTAAGGCAAGAGGCAACAAACAAGTGGAATCATTCACTTGGCTGAATTTATCTGCCAGTTTCAAAATACATTTGATTCAGTTTGTAATGTTTTCATTTTATGATAAAAGCTCCAGGAATCTTGAGACTTTTTATCGTTTATACTTTATAGCTTATACCTACTATTTGAGGTGGTGGTGTATACCAGAAATATAAATGCTTGGCAGTCTATTTTCATAAATATATATAACTGGCGCCACACAACATTCCAAGTTCTTCCCATTAGGCATTACGCCAAAAGAAGCAAAACTTCCAATATATCTCTGTCTGAACGAGATGTTGACCATGAGATCCTGAGTATAAGCAAGGCATGTCCAGAAAGTATTTGGCCATTTTAACTATTTCGACAACCTATTGCCGAGCTTTGATTAAACTTGGCGACCAATTAGAGGATTGTACAACACATCCATTAATACATATTCTCCCGTGGGGTTAAACAGTCGACAGTGAATCACAACTGAGCGAGCTTGAGCACTGCGTAATCGTTTAATTCAAAATGTCCTAATGAATCAAGGTTCAAGTCTCGTGCAAGGCTTTTTTATTTTGACAGGGTTTTTATTTTTCACCAAACTTTGCATTACCAAAGTGGTACATCCTATCAGAGTCAAGATTCTGATTACCTATGACTACTGACACACGAAAAACCTTCCAGATTTAGAAATATGTTAAAATATGGTCTATGTAGATCCTAAAAGAGAACCTTGAAGATTGTTGAGAGGAATCTAAGGGTGTCTTGAAAGGATATGTGTGAAGTCCCTGGAGAAGAGGTTTAAAGAAAGGTAGAACTGCACTAGCCTAAGTTGGATTTTTTTCGGTGATGTTAGATGCTTGGATACTTTCTTAACCAAAATACTAAGGTTATTTATGCAGTCCTCGAGCATCTGATTAAGATATCTGAAGATTCTCATCCTAGCTATTCCATTGTAGAACAAACGAAGCCCTACTTTAATGAAAGGAAAGGAGAACAAAGGAGATATCGAATAGGTATTTCAGATAAATGCCTCTCTTCCCGGTGCCTGATCGTGAAAGGTTGAAGTCATTGACGAAGTATAGGTAGAGCAAGCACATGAAGAAGACATAGAGGTTCTTTGATGTTAGGTGACTGACCTTAGGCGCATAGATCTCTTTCCTCATCACTCCTGATGCAGTAAAAGTTGGACTGAACTGAAGACGGAAATAGAAGCTTGGTATTTACATATATGCTGAATTGGTCAGGGACCAATGATTGTTGAAGGCTTTCTCGTAGAAGACCCATCGGCGACAGGACTAGTAATGTAGGACTGTCAAAGTCTGTTAGTGTTTATTGCACAATCATATTTAATGTTACTTGAAAGCGGACGATGTGCAAAGTGAAGTAAACGCTAGGAACGCATTTTGAAGAGAAAGAGGGCGTAAATCAATAGCCCGTTGATAAGTTTGACTGTCAATTCAATGAAACAGCTGCGTTTCAACTGACATTATCATACTCTAATAATCACTCTCTTTTTCTTTATCCATCTATCAAACACTGTTCATATCTATGTAAATTTCTTACCACAATGTATTTATACATCACAACGTCATAATATCTATGTATATATCTATACATATATATTGTTCCATTGAACATATATATGAATATGAATACTCTCTCTATGTATATATGCGTGTGCGTGCGGGTGCGTAAACGAAAATGACACACACACACACACACACACACACACACTCACATATATATATATATATATATATATATATATATATATATATATATATATATATATATATATATATATATATATATATAAATCAATCCTTGAGATGCTTGGCGGTGTGTGTATATTCGTTTGTTTTTTGCTGCAAATGCTATTTTTTAACTGTGGGGTGTAATTTTCATAATTTTCAACTCGTAGAGTATTTTTATTTGTTATTTATCATAAAGAAAGCGGCACGATGCTTCCATTCATCAGAAAAATGGTCTTGAGTTAACCTGATCAGGTGTGCCCACATAGCTCTATGAAATGCTTTTCAGTCTGACAGTCAGATTTTCGTTTTACTCACAAGTTATTATCATACCATGAGGCGTGACGTCATCAATAGATGACGAATCATGCATTTATTTATGTGAAAGAGATTAAAATCGAGTAAGCTTTCCCATTTCCAGAAGACTATTTAGCTCAAAATTGTATGTATACTCACTTGAAGCTGACATCAAATAGAATGACCACACATTAAGATTCTACAACAAATCATTGATAAAAATTGTACGTTGCTTTCCTTTTCCTCCACCCCCCTACGACTATAAGTGACAACAATAGTATTATTTTGTTTAGAATCCGTTTGAAATCGGATATGGACGTACGGATGGTGGACGCATCATTGAAGGTATGGTTCTCTGGAAAGATCAATTTCTAGGCCACTCTCCAGGCTGAAAGAGTTCGAAACGCTTGTCTAGTGCAGGAGACCCAAGCAAAAATTAAGATTATATATTTTTTTTCTGGGATATGAGGCGCACCGTATACTTACCTCTATTTACTATGTATAGTTTTGCAAAAAGGTCATAAATATTCAATAAGTACTTTGGACGATTAAACTCTTCTCTTTTTTTTAAAATTGCAAACACGATCTTTAGGCTGATTGATCCTGTGGCCTTCTTCACGTTTGCTACTGGAATGTGATGTGAACAATTTCTCAAATGGTACCAACGCAACAACGCTGGACTCGACTGATATCTCTTCCTTTCCTTGTTAAGCCTGGATTTTCGCAACTTATCTCTGTTCATTTACAAAAGCCACATTGCATTGAACTAGTCCGATATATATATATATATATATATATATATGTAAACTCAGTCGACATGTTGACTTCAGTTGCCTCCTTAATTTTTCTCAGTTTCCAACTGCGTTCCTTATCAATAAAACGAATTCTTCCAAGATTCGGTTCCTCTCTCCAGATGTGGTTGGTCATTCGAGATCTTTCTCTTCCACCTCTTGATTATGGCTTTCCTATGCGCCTCAAGCCGAAATTTGAGAGGCCTGCTGGTTTTCCACTTCCAGTGACGTAAATACAATTCATGGTTAGATTCTTCTTACTTTGCGGACTCGGTGAGTAAACTTTGCGCTATGTGAGAACTACTAAGAGTGACACGTATGTTTTTGCTCCTAAATGCCTCTGTATCACCTCGGCAGTTCATCTAACATAAGGCACGTGATACGTCGGAACTTTGGGAAAAACAACAGCAAACCTTTCATAGAATTTTTATCGTTCCTCTCACCACTTTCCTTTCTGGAGATAGTTTGAGGTGGGAGGCCGTTGGTCAGAGTCTCTGCTCCGTAGTTTCAACTCCGTTTTCTTTATATTAGGATTTGATAACCGCCGCTCGTCTCCTCAAACTCGATGTTGCTTCTGTTACTCAACAGCCAGATGTGATGATGGTGAACAGAACATTTCCAATGGTAGCAACGCCACAAAGTTAGGTTTGGGTGATATCTCTACCTTTTATGTTAGGCCTAGATTCTCATAGCTTTTCTCCATCAGGTAGCTGGGGTTCAACGTGATGTGGTGGCCGCTATTCAACAAACAAAAGGTATTAAAATCCAGGCCTGATGAGGAAAGAAAGAAATATTACTCGAATCCAACATTGTAGCGTTGCTAACCATGGAAATGCTATGTTTACCACGATCACATTTGAATCCTACACTTAGAGAAGGCCATAGAATGCATCGACTGAAATATCAAGTTAACAACATATCAACAAGAATTTCGATCACCCGAAAAACTCTTTCGATATTTCCCTTTATTTTCGTATCATTCTAAGCAATGAAAATATCGAGAAATGAAAGAATTATGAAATGGGGAATTAAATAAGGAAGAAATATATCAAGAGACTAAATATTTTCAACTGATATCCCACAAGGAATATTCACAAAATCAATTTGAAAGGTTTTCCTAGCAGAGCCAATTTGTTCGCAAATAGCTCAAAATCAGTGAACTGTGTTTATTTTATGTTGTTTCCAAAACCAAAATCTTTTGTAAAATTCAACATAATCTCAAATGGAGTGGGGGTTTCAACATGTTTGTTTGTTTAGTCCATTTAATTCCTTCAATACTTTGTCAGTCACCCGCAGTGAATGCAGTCAAGAATGCTGCAAGTCTTTTGGCAAGTAAAAAGATCTTCAACACGCTTTTTTCATGATGGGTCCAAGATTCTCCGCTTCATTCAGGTCAGATGAATTTCCTTGCCACCTGCTTAATCCATCTTTTCAGAAAAGAATCAGGCCTGTTCAACCTTTATAAGCCTCCGAACGCAGCCCACGCGATTGTTTTCTTCATCAATGAGTAAGCTATTCAACTTAACAATGAAAGCAAACCTTGTTGTTTGTACAGGGATTCAGTGTTGTGCATATCCAGTATTAAAGTGAGAAAAAAGACGAGAAGGACGGATCCGACAAATAATAGGATATTTTCCTCGAAAGTGAACCCAAAGAAATAATAAGCTGTACCTGTGGAAATTCTATGGTTGCAGGCATCTAAAATTATCCATTATCTCTTATCCTCTGCTCTTATCTCGCCCTCTGACCGTTTACTTCACCTCATTCTCTCCTTGTGTCGTTCTAGTCTTCGCTGCAAATCCATGATTTTATCTAAATGTTTGTACAAAAATGGATTAGTTTCATCTGCAAATATTTTCCAACACCTTCAGTAAACTACTTGGCTTTCGTCTTTATCCTTTCTATTCGTAACTTCTTGTCAAACTACCTGACCTTCTTCCCCTACCCTTCAGACACTACATAGCTTTCTTCCCCCAGCCTTTCTCTTATTTAACAGCATAACTCTCTCTCTCCCCTTCTTTTCTACTCATATATCAGTAAAAATGAAATAAAGCATTGGTAAGCAATGCTCCACAAAGCTAGCCAGTCTTGCTTATAAATGCACAAATCTCAAATGAAAATACATGAGATTGTATTAGACCACAACAGAAAAAGAGGGTAAAACCCAGACTTGAGCAATATGACTACGGCAGAATAAAAATCGTATTGCACAGTGTAATGAGATGGCTTTCTGAATCTTTGCCGTTCGACGCAGAAGTTGATTCAAGCAAAATGATCAATAAATGGAAAGGAGAGGGGCGTTATTTCTGATAGCATAGATTATTTTGATTTTAACTAAAAGAAAGCAAAACAAGATGGGAAGATTTTAAGAGCAAATAAAAAAAACGGGGGAGTCTTGTGTCTCATATGTATTCATAATCGTGAGCGCACTGTGCCAAACATTGATGTTTCTCATGAAAATTCCTTCGAGAACAGAAAGGTGCAAAGTTATTCCATGCCTGTCTTCCAACAGACTTCGCATCAAGATAAAAGAACAATACAAATGAAAAATAATTGGAAATACAGGGAAACATTGAAATCATCAAAATTTCTGCTTTCCTAAAACCAGAAAGAATAATGTGATAAGTACTGGAGTATCTAGGAAACGATGTGGAACCATCCAGACGACAGTATTACTGAAATCAGCAAGAATTAAGAGGGCAGTGCTTGAGTAACTACGAGACTTGCAATGGAACCATCGAGACAGCATCATTGCCTAGTAAGTATCAATGTGCAAATAGCCCATCATTTTTTAGCATTGTGCAGAATTCATAACTTAACATTGATTCCAAAGCGAGAAGATAGACAGGCAGTGTTTTTCCTATTGTAGAACATTTTTCTGAAATGAACATTTTATGGAGAGAAATTTGGCATATGTACTAGATGTCTTTCTGTGAGCAGCACGAGAGTAGATCTTTTTAAACTTCAGGAAGGCTAATATTAAACCTCTAGTCTTCAAAGACTTTCTATCATGATTTTAGATTTGTCCATATTCCTGAGAGGCATTTTCACATTTTTCCAATACGAAACCGGTAATTGGAAAATTAAACATTGGGAGAAATGTTTTCAACAGATCAAAGTCTTTGAGGCACCCAGGAGTTTAGACTGCAAAAAGGATGGGGGAAATAAGGAATTGAGGTTGTAGAGAATGGAATAGATAAATGTGAAATACGTTAGAGAAAGAAGAGGAAGAAAAGGGCAATAAGGGGGAAAATGAGTAGAAAACAAGGAAAATGGAAATCAACAAAGGAATGCTGAAGGGATCATAGAAACGAAACAGAAAGACGGAAAAAAGGAAGATAGAAAGGAAAAAAAATCAAAAGTATAAGACGAAGCAAATGAAGAAAGAGAGACAGAAAAAAAGAAATCAAAATAAAGAAGGAAAAAAAGGGAAGATCGGAAGATCGGAAGGAAAGGAGAAATGAAACTGAAAGAAAAAACAAAAAGAAGGAAGTGTAAAAGGGCTAAAAGGATATTTTTTTAAAATCTCAGATCATCTTGGGGCACCCCACTGAAAAGCAGCATCACGCACAGAACATCACTACCGTTGTGAGTTCGATTCTTATCGGGTGCCCAAGAATATTGATCGTATTCAAGACAGAGCAAAAAATAGTAAATATGTAAATCATTGCTTCCTCTCCTTCGCTTAGTTCAGTTTGAAGAACTCACCTTTTGTTGGCCAATGATCATTAAAAGGTTTGAATTTTCAAAGACAATCACGGACGAAAACTAATTGATTGATTCATTATAAGCCATAATTAAAGATTGAACCACACACTAAAAGCTTTAACAAAGGTAGACTGTTTCCTTTAGACTTATCAAACGTTGAATCATCATTCCTCTACCAACATTGGTGTGGGCTTTACGCATGATAAATACATAGCTAACCAACGAATCAACCAGCTCGACCAACTTAAAAACACATAGAAACATGTCAGTGTCTATGAGGGTTTTGTTTGACATTTTCTAACAACAAAAACAAAAACGAAACAAAATGAAACGAAATAAGAAACGTTCCTAAAAAATTGAAAAGTCACTTACTTATGGCATTGGTACCAAACTTATACCTCTGACCAATTTGCACGAGTAGTTCGATGGATTCTTACTGAATGGCTAACTAATGTGCTCTAGTACCTATTCAATCCGAATTTAGAATATATATTTGGGTATCTTGTTTTGAAACAGAGATAGGTAAGCTGATGAATAATACAGGCCATTAAAGCTATACTGAGTTTGGTGCTCACTTTGCGATGTACCAAGCTTAACTTAGTAAAGGTTGATAACTTGCATGCCAAGCTGTGCAACAATAGTGAGAAGAATAATACAAAGGGAGGGAAGTATGTTTTCTATCGTGCCAGTAGTGTTACTGAAAGTTATTGTAAAAGATAAAGGGCATTTTGCTGGGTATTTAATTTGATCTAAATCCTCTCATTAGAGTAAAAATATAAAAGTTTGAAGCTGAAATTTTTGCACAAAAAAAAGATTAATGTAATGGAATCTTCCTTCTCCATGTGGTCCAGAAGCGAAGAATGATTTGAAAAGAAAATAGTTTCACTGCAAAATTTGCCCACTTTCTGGAATTAAATTTGGGGGAAATAGATGAGTCACTATGGGGAATTCATATTTATGTTTCTATAAGATCCATGTTTCCAAAGCAATCGTTTCTGTAGCTGATCAGTCATTCATGCTTAGTTCAACTGAACGTACGTTTTCAGCTGTATTACCAATTTAGCTTTTGGGGAATCATATTTAACTTTTTTCCCCTTATCTAGCCACAAATTTCGAATCTTGCTTCTTGCATCGAAACCCTATATTATTAAATATTTGCAATAATCTTACAATTAAAAAAATAGAACTCGTTGGGTCAAGCTTGATAGAAGAAGTAATATCGTTGCTGGTCAAGTTACTACTGATGTTTACTGACGCCCACGCCGTCGTAATTGAAGGGGCTATATTTTGATCCCAAAACAATTCAATTTGCAATAATGGAACAGAGTAGCAGAACTTTTTGATGATGTTTGAAAGATTAAATTGCAATGCAATTTGGTACACAATTCTGTGAGTTATGTTTATCATCAAATATCGTTCCGTTGCGCGACATCATAAAATATCCAAGACACAGAAGCCTAACTTAACGTTATTAAGAAAAAAAACAAAGGAAATTTAGATCATAATGTATTTTGAATGTTATAACAATAGCTATTCTTAAATTTACAATGTTTATATTTACAATAGCTAAACCGACCAAAGTGTCAGAGCAGACAATTTGCCTGCAGTGCAGTGAGGTGATCCTTGCCCGTGAAAAAATTTGTCAAAGAAACATTATATACCATACTTTGGTATGAAAAAAAAAACGTATCAGTCGACGGAGAATTAATCAAAGAACGAGTTTAATCGCGGAAATAAATCCTTGATTGATTTCAAAAACATGGCGGTGATCTGGCTATTTTATTATCAGATTTGTCACGAGAATTCTGACGATGGATGAAGTTTTTTTTTTCAGTCGAACTAGGAACCCTTTTCACCTGACCATTCCTGATCTCATAAAAAAGTGGGATTGTTTTATTCCACCCGACTGTCCCTCCTTCTTTCATTCACTTTCTCCAGAGCGACTTTCTAAGAGGGTGCCAAAGTGCCATATATCAGAGTAATCCAGGGAAATCTAAAGAAAATAACCTTAAAAAATTGCCAGAGGGTGCAGCCATGGTAAGTGCTACCACTGGGCTATGTGGTTATTTTCATGGCCAAAGCCGATTTATCCAGACTTGTTTTATTGAATATATTGCAACCAAAAAAGGAAAAGATAGAAAGAAAAAAAGGGGAGGGATCAAAAGGAATAAACATCAGAAAATTGAGAAAAATAGAGAAATCTCACAATGAAGGAGAAATAGATTCTTTAAAAACTTTGGAATAATATTTCTTTAAAACAAGAAAAGGAAAGAATGGTGAAAAGAGGCCAAAATAGAAGAAAAATGTAAAGGAGGAAAAAAGAAGCCAAGAAACCCCCCCCAAAAAGAGACTAGTATTCGAAAAAGAGTAGAATAAGTGAAATTGCCTATGTAGAATAAAAGGAAGAGATACAAAGCACAATAAAATCTTGTTATCCACAGCAGATAATTTCCAAGACCTGCAGTAGTTGATGAACTTGGTCGATAATAGATAACTGTATACACTAACTAGCAGTTCCGTCGGATTAATTTTAAATTAACATCTGAAATTGAGACCCAGAACATTAAATAAAAAAACATCTGAACTCTCCAGGTATATATCTGAAATCTATGAACAATATTAGATATCAGTTAATTAAATATGACTTTCATCGTCAACTTTTGTTTTATTGAGTATTACTGACTTCGTCAAAAATATGACTCACTCCACTACTTCATGATGAAATAAAAATATAATATACATTATAACAAATTATGTGGGTGACGATTTCCGACACCTAGACTCAACCTAAAACATCTGTCATGATGGGAAACACCCAAATTGCGTCAACCGTGGATACCAAGTACAAAACATGATGGTTATAAGAATTTTTGACATCTAGACGCAATCAAAAACTTGTAAGTCTAGACAAAAAAAAATTAAATGGAGCCAACCATAGAAGGTGGATCTGAGGAGGGGAAGCTTTTGCTCTGTACAAAAAATGGCGGGAAAGCAACAAGAAGAAAAACCAAAAAGGAAAGTGTAAATAATAATAAGAAAAAAAAAGAAGCTGAATGTGATGTCATTTCGGTTGTTGGCAAGTGGATATCGCTTTTCAAGCGGCCGCAGATGCGTGTAGCTCTAATTAGCGAGCAAATATTGGCGCTATAATGAGTCGAGAGTCATTGGCAATTTATGCTGCACAAATATTCTTTGTGCGAATAATTCATGACACATGTGTCAATCTTTTTTTTATTCGACCCAAACACACAATAATGATTAAACTACAAGATTATGCGGGTGTGGGTTTTAAGTTTGGGGATGGAAAGACGAGCAACAAATTGATATTTGATTAGTGTGTGAGATAGGAACTTAGGGTTTATATATTATTCAGTACTTGCATGAATATCTGCACCAGAAATGTTTCTGAAAGGCATCCATCCCAACACTCATATAAGATGAATATATGAGTATAAATAAATGGTTAATCCGACAAATACGTGAGTAAAATGACAATATCGGAAGACCGTTCAAGACAAATAACTCTTTATTTCTACGCTTTGCTCTTTACAAACATCGTCAGGAATAATAGTGGTACAAGACACCAAGTGTCTATCTAGTTTGACTGAATTTGTATTGGGCTGGGAAGTGGTGTGTTTGTAGAACATGTTTGTGGCGAGTTGATGATATGTGTTTCACAGCAGGAACACTCAACTCATGTTCCTTAATTACATTCTCGAATGCCCCTGTACCATCAAGCACACACTGCTAGCTGGAAGATATTCCTCCTTCCTTTTGACATGGATTATCCCATAAAACAAATTTCAAATTATTCTCGTACGAAAAAGGTCGTGACACACACACACACACATACACACACATCACCGAGCTCACTGTAAATATGATCTAACAACACACCACTTCACCCTCCAATCAAAAATGCACAGTCAAACTTCGTATACACTCGGATTCTTGAAGCACCTCAATTCCTGACAAAGCTTGTAATGAGCGAAACGTATAAATAAAGTCCCACTTGCCTTAAACAGTCCTCCTATATTTTCATTTCACATGCAGTCGCACACACACACACACACACACATATATATATATATATATATATATATATATATATATATATATATATACATATATATATATAAGTTTTCCATATCTCACTACTATATTCTCGGCCTGCTCTTGATACGTGGATTGGTTTTATAGGCGTCAAGCAACATCACCTTGCACTATTTTCCCCTTTAGTGATTCATGCCTCGCCCAAGGGCATCAATATTGAGCGAACACAAACTTAAGTTCGTACAAAGCACAATAAACCCATTCTTTGTTACCCTGCACCTCCATAAATATATATATACGAATAAAATTTGCTTTCCAAATTACCGATGCACACATCATGGAACTCCTCAGAATATCTGACTTTCTACCCCCGTACCTCATCAATGTCAATAAAGACTTTTCTTACTTTTTGTATCCTTTCATGTTTTCCCTATCTGCTTGACAGTGTATCTCTATAAAACTGTTTGAACTAATTTGCCCAATCATCGTTCTTTGTTCAATTATTGCACTTCGTAGTGAATCATTATACTTGAACGTAAATAACCATACTTATACCATTTAATATGATAGACGTTTATCAACCGAGCCTTTAGTACTGTGTAACCGGCTTAGACGATGAAGCAAAGGTTTTTAATGCATACAAATGGGATTAAAATGCCTAAGCAGCTCAGCCAACACAAATCTTTCACTTGGTTCGTAGCAATGGATTATCATTGCTGCTCCTGTTACTTATATATTAAAAAGGAGACTAGTAATAATGTTAGTAATACTGATAAGATCACCGCCTCAACCACGTGTAGTCTTACCAGTTCTTTGAAATAACGAAATGATCATTGTGGTACAGTGGTAGAGTGATCCCTACCAGGTCAGTAGGTTGTACCACCTAGAAGGAGGTATAATTAAAAAAATTGTCTGCGTGAACGTAAGCATGTGACACCCTTCAATGAAAGTAAAAGCTGAAAGCGATGATACATATGAACATTTATTGAAAGGCCGTGAATCATATCAATATTATGAGCAGGCAAATACGGCGAGACGAGTTCGAACTCTGACTGAGATATAATTTGTTTGTTTTGCACTAAAGGCGTAAATCCATCTCTACTCTTAGGTATGGGTAAAATGGCGAGAGGATTGAGTGTCGCTACCACGGGTTCTTGTTGCAACGAATATTCCATCGAATAAGTAGTAATTTTATACGTGGAGATCACGCAGAGACGACTGAATTCGTATTCAGTTGGAAGTGATTCACTCCAAAGGTGAGATGTTACAAAATGTTTGCTGAAATTGAACGATAACAAAAGATGTCGAGGTGTCATAGTAACAGCAAACAATATATTTCAATACATATCATCATCATCATCATCAGTCTTTCAACGTCCGTCGTAGGATATAGACTTTCCCCGGGTCAATATATATACAACCCATCAAAGATTTCATAGTCCGAAAGCAAATAAAAGCACCAGAACTCGTTACCGATCCGATATAATCCTTCACTCGATAAATGCCTTTTGATGACGTTTCACATTGGGTTGAATAATTAAAAGATAGAAAGAGAGGAGTGATCAATAAATAAATTACGTTTCTCGCTTTTTTATGGATGTTGATAACTAAAGTAAAGTCCGATTTACCTAAATATGAAAGTTGCGGGGCTCAAACTCAGCGTAGCAAAAACCTACGATATAAACTGACCTTCATCACCTAAAACCTATTATTAGAGAAAATTAAAAAAAAAATTCATGTAGTCCGTATGCATGACACATGCATATAAACTATGCCAACCAGTCAGGCTCACTTGGAAACTGAGGAAACCTTTGTTAATGGTTTTGTTGCCAGTTTTGATTGATGGTTTCTAATAATAATTAAAATAATGATTTCCAAACGGCTGGGCTTCTATCTTACAAACTAAGGATACGAGAAAATACTCAAACTGTCTTGGAGAATGAAAAAACATCCTGGATTATGAGATCTTAACGCATCAACTGATCCAAGCCAAACATCCAGATCTCATTAACATCAATCTTTTATCGTCCAATGTTTGACGAAGACCTTCCCCAGGATTCGCCGAATGTTCTAGCAGACCAAAGAATGAAACTGAGGGAATACTTAAAGTTTGCAAGCAAACCTGGAAAATTGTTAAATTTGAAGATGATAGTGATACCGGCCCTTGTTTGAACACTTGATATGAAGCTGGCAAGAAGGTTGGAAAAACTGAAAATCTGAATAGGAATCGAGACCATCCATACAACCATATTACATGTAAAGAATCGATGAGACTTGCTGTCACTCTATTTCGGGTGTGAAATACTATTTACCACTGTTATGATACATCAATGAGTTCGGGTACAATAATATCAATTACAAGTACTCTTTTTAGCGATCACGGTTATGAGTACTACTGTTCTGACTAAACTTGCTCTCTAGAGATTTTAGAAGTACAAGATTGTGCGTAGAGTACTTGGAAAAGGTAAGGAGAAAACCAAACGTATAAGATCTACATAATCTCATCTCTCTATCAAAACCTTAGCTTCCTTGAAATTACAAAAAACAGAATATTGTGCGAAGATGTTTTGGTCCTATTTTCAAAGAAATCCGAACTTTAGATAGGTGATTCTGAAAGAAGGGCGGCAATTCAAATATACGGGTTTGACGGGCGAAAAGCGATTGGAGGTGTGTTGAGGCTTCACTAGTTAACCTCTAATTACACAGTACAGTTACTAACTTCACTATAGATTCCATAGTAACTAATACTTAACTCAATAACTATGAGAGGCATAAAAGCTGTTGAATAATTGCACTGGTATTACTGAAGTTCATACAATAAAGAAATTACGAAGATTGGAGTAAGTGTACCATAGTTAATGATATCAGTAGTGTCCTTTTCTTTTCTTTTTTTTTACAAAGAATCTGTTTTTCTTTTACACATAAATTCTTCTCTTTCCAATATTAAATTTGTTTTACTATAATCAAGCAAAGAACCAGAATCATTGAGCAATCATGGAGCTAGAAGGTCAAGGACCACTACTTTAGATTCTATGTTTGCATTGTTTGTACCTAATTCACCAAAGGTCGCGCACAGCAATGAGAAAAGAAGTTAGACATCTTTGTCATGACGGTCAGGGCTTTGGGGCCTGGCAATAAGCAACGATTGTTTGGAGTTCAGCATGATGACTCTGAATGGCAAGAGGCGAGGAGGAAAAACGGTGAAAACTCCAACAGACCTTCCTAAGAGATATTCAATCTAACCACAAGAGTGTTAAGGATAATAAGATTCTATGAATAGTAAGAATGAAGGACTGTGATTGAGAGTGTCTGCACAGGGATTATGGATATATCACGAAATCCTCTCAAATCATTGCATCATAACAATAAAAAACGGTAAGCACAAGAACAGTGAAAATAAAAACGGAATGACAATTAGAGAAGAATGATCTTCACAGAAAAAAACAAAAATATGGTGGAACTATCACTGAGGAACAATCATTGTCATGTTTGCGCAGGAGACAGCTAGAAGAGACATAGGATCCCCCATCATTGCAGACCAGAATAAATACATCAAGGCCACTTATATGAGAGCAAAAATAGACAAAACCACGCAGAACCGTAAATGCCTTCTGAGTTGAGAAAATAATGAGACGGCAAACCACATAATGAGTGAATGCAAAAAAAAAAAAAAATGAATAAATCTCAAAAGATAACCGCTAAACACATGCGCAACCGAGGCCGGCAAAATGATTGATGGAGAGATGAGCTAGACAAGTTCAGGAAGTACTGGCTCCGTGACGCCCATGATAGGGAAGTGTGGCAAATCCTGGGGAAGGTCTATGTCCAACGACGGACGTTAAAAGACTGATGATGATGATGATGATTCTCTAATTGGGGCTCCATATTTTTATAATTGAAGTTCCTATTTTTTTTTGGATTTGAAGCTAAAAATGTGTAGTGTCCAATCTATTCACCTGCATGGTCTTAAGCTGCTAGGTTTAGCAGCCATAGTGCATCATGGAAATCACATTTGAATAATGAAACTTGGCATTCAAGGGAAGTTCCTGTTGTTTTATACTTTGCTCAGCTGTTTTTGCCCTTCCAAACCGGCATCTCAGTTTGTGGTCCAGGGAATTATTGTTGCTGGTGTAACTGCCAAGGTACCTGCTTTCTAACCTCTCCAACGTTCTTCCAGACCTGGGGTCGCCAAATTGTTTAATATCAACCCCCGGGGACAAAGAAGACTATGTGAGAGGTCAATAATGCCTAGAAGTCAAAATAAGGTCGATAAATGCTGGAAGGTCCTTTTAACTTTGGGGTAAGAGAACTGACATACGGAAAAGAAATGCAAGCACACAAATTACACAATTCTGATTTATGTATAATTTGTTTTATTTCGTAAATTTTATGTAGGGAAGCTGAGATATGTTCAAGGTAGTGGGAATGTGTGCAATAGCCTTGGAAATTTTCTTTCAACCATTTAGTAAAAAGAAACTGAGATGGTACTATTTTTGGGTATGGCTTGTACTTTATTAGATTCCATCTCGATGTTGACAAAATCATTAATGTAAAAGTTTCCTGATGAATTGAATTCGTAAAAAAAAAATTTGCAAACAGTAACCATATCGGTCAGTTGCCTGCTCCCAGTAGGCAGCGTTGTTGGTCAGATCTCATGACTCAACCAGAGCCCATTTACGTTAAAATACAATTAATACCGGAGGGTCAGCTTACATCAGGGTCCAAGTCCTACCATATAGGCTGGTTAAACCAGGATCTAAGTATTAGCAACAGAGGCTGCCCCATGGCAGGAACCGGTGTACCAGTCCCAATCTGTTCGCCTGTGGCCCAGGAGAGCATCAGATTATTTCAAATGAAGTGGATCAGATTGTAAACCAGTTGAGGTATCTGGATTGGAAACCAACGGGATTAGTAATGGGAGTAGAAGACAAGAACCACCAATTTGACATCAATCTCTCCCTTCTCCCTATTACCGTCCACCTAGAGACGTTTAATTGCCTTACAACGTTTAACAGCCTTATGAACAACTATATATTATTTATATGAGTGTTTGAGGTTGTGGTATTTTAGCTTTCTGATAATTCAGTTCACACAAACTTTGTGTTATGCACAGAAGAAATGTTATTTTAATTAGTTTCAGCCTATTCCACACAGACACACAGACACACAGACACACGTATATATATATATATATATATATATATATATATATATATATATATATATATTATTCCCCAGGATATCTCATTATGTGTGTGCAGTTATCCAAGAAAAAAATCTAAATCCAGAACACGTCTGGGATTCTGGATAAGAGATACTCAACCTTTGTTGCCGTAGAAAAATATAAATGAATATGTTACATAGTATCAGGTGTAGTTGTATTAGCAGCAACAACAACCATGGATTTGATACTAAAAGCAGAAAGAATGAAACAGTTTTTCTTTCCAAACGAGTGAAGCTAGGATTCATATCGGATCAAATTTCTGTTGGGAACGAATGCTTATCAAAGATTTGTTTCTCGGTTGAGAAAAAAAGTGAAAATCCAAGTAGAATTTTTCGTTTCATAAAGGATGCTAGGATGTAAGTGTATTCAAATTTCGTAGATAAAATATTGTCAGTTATTTTTTTTAAAACCTTTGTTTGGATGATTTTGATTTCTGTTGTGTATACGGTAACCCCTAGATCAGCCTTTCCCAACCTGTCTTAAATTGAAAAAAAAAACATGAAATATCCTGAATATCTCAAGAACCCCTGAATAAGAATACCATATGTATAGATAATGATACAGTGTTCAGCAATTAATTGTGTCACAATCGAAACGTAATTATCAGTATTCTAGTAGCTTTCTGCATATTTGTTCGTTTCGATGAACTTATTATCATACTCTATTTTCCCAACCTGCCTAACTCAAAAATTAAGTCAGTTTCCTTGAAGGAATACTTATTGATTTAGCTTATCTTCTTAAGTATAAAAGCTCATCATGAACTTTATATATACTGAAATATTTAACGATCTCAAAAAATGACAGTTCATTGACAAACACTGTCTTTAAATCGTCATCGTACGTTCCTAAGTGAGCAAAATGGACCAGAGATAAAGCATAAGCATCCAAGGAGATTTGAACTTGCATCAACTATATGTAGTTTTTGCCTCTTCGTGAGCAAAAAAATGCTTGGAGATCATCATGATCAGAAATAATGAAAGGACAAGACTCATGCCTCTGAGGGTGGTGCAGGTTATAACGAACATACAAGTAGATCTTTGTTTAATCCAAAAATGGTGTACACAGAAGGGAAACTTATTCTTAATCTACATTGGGAAATATTTCGAGCGTTCATGACCACAAAATGTGGTAATGATGGTATATTGCGTGGGAGATTAAGATTGAGAGAGGCACAAGAAACTGAGGGGTAAAGGTGAGTAGAAAATGATGCCTACTGCTTCTCTAACGGCTCGTGGCAAAACGAATGCTGAACGCCATTTCCACCCTATGTTTTTTAGTAGTAAAAGCAAAAAAAAATTATGAAAATTTGAGATAACTTGTACTTTAATTTAATATTCAAGCAATCAAAGATATAACTTGTTGTGAACTCTTCAAAAGTCGAATTCGCCTGCTATGATCTTTTACATTTGGAGCACTTATTATTACTCTACGAAAGTTACTTTTCTAAGGTGCCATAAATTGCTCTTGTGCTAACAGTGTCGTATAGAACTGAGGAATTGAAATATTGGCTCTCATTCCAGTCCATGAGTAAGATTCCGAATGATTACTCCATGAGTTGTTACTTTTGCAAAGAATCTCAAAGTAGATGGAAGACAACCAAAAATATACTTGCACAAAATAACAAAAGAAATTATTGATTCAATTTCCCCAACCAAAGTTAATCGATTCTTAAATGGCGGTTATTGCCTTCAAGTCGTGATTCCAGATCATCAGAAACCTTCTAATATTCATGCAATACTTATTCAATTAATGAAAAGGTGAAAACAAAACCAAATGGAAAAGATCCGATAATTTTACTTAATATTTGAGAATATGGCTTTGTAATAATGAGTTTAAGAAAATAAAATTGACTTTTGATTTTAATTTCACGATTTCGTAAGCCTAGCCTATGAGTTGGAAGCCATTGAAAGAATCACGCAAGTAAAATGATACTTAATACATTTCTGATATTTAAGGAAATTTTGACGTAAGTAAAATTTTATTTCCTGCCTCAATATTTGACCAACTTAATAAAAAGACGATGTATCGAACATTTGAGGACACAAAAACATTATTCAAAATGTGTGTATGTATATGAGCACAAGTGTGTGTATGCAAAATTGTCTCAGGGGGGGGAATCAATTACAATGTGGTTTTAAGTTGGCATTTTTAATCACATTTTAAATGTCGAATTTCATGCGCTATTCGAACTTCTCTGTCTGTCCGTCACACCTAAACAGGTACACAAACATACATGCACACACATATACAGATGTATATACACACTCATTGACACATATACACAAACACACTCACACTCGCAACACACACACACACATATATATATACATACATATATATGTATATCGAACATTTTTTGTTCGGTTAATTTTAATCTATTCAAGAGGTAGAATGTAGAAAATACAATCCGCTGACGTTATCACCAAAAGAATCAGCTTTTTTTTCGGCTCTATGGATGAACAGAAATAGAGATGGAACAATGATTGGAATCGGGGTGAAAAATATTCTGAAAACGTCTGAACAAAAAACTTACCTAGTCATTTCATTCTGTTAGACAATTTCTGGCCAAAAAAAATGCAAAGCAAATAGACCAAAGCCGGAATATTGTTCTTTGGATATTATTGGTTACTTTATGTATAGAGTAAATAAATCGAGTGACTACTTTAAGTGTATTGCTGTCTTTCAACATGCCATCCATAACAACATACCATCCATAACAATTATCTTAGTTGGAATTTGAAGAATATATATATATATATATATGTGTGTGGTGTGTGGTGTGTGGTGTGTGTGTGTGTGTGTGTGTGCGTGTGTGTATGTGTGTGTGTGTGTGTGTGTGTATACTATTCGGATATAGAATCTGATAATGATCTTTAAAAACAGTATGCAAAACCTCCCTTTGGAGCTTGCATTTACCAGATACTTTGCCAAAAGTGCGATTCGGTCTGCGTGGATGAAACGGCCAGAACCCTTAAGTAATGAATGTAGGAAATTGAATCGTGTTGGTCCCTGATCATCGACTAAATGCCTTGGTCCAACCCCACTATTTTTTAGATCATGGTCCCCACATCTTAAAGGCTAAAATGTTCGAACCAATCGATACCTCAAGGAAAATACTGCCCTAATCACCATACAACCAATATCAAAACTAGTCGTTAGTCAACAAGGGATTACTCTTCACAAAAAATGGGGACGCTTTTGGTTTTAGTCTTGCATGTATCGTTCACCCACCCTTCCTTTAACTGCTTTTCCACACAAACAAATCAACAGCCCAAATTTCATCATCAAAAGAACCTGACAACATTTCTCATCCCGTGCAAACATTCTATAAAGGGCTTAAGACATTTTCGGAGCAACGTCATTTCACTCATAAAGCTTTCTACAATAGAATTTTGCAAATGATGTGGTTTTTTCAAAAGCAGCCTTTTCCTATAACAACAATATTAATCTAACAAAAATGTACTGCTCTGAAACTGCCATTTGGCTTCGCTCGATGATTTACCATTGCTTTCTCACGTCATTCTTTGTCAAAAGCTCTAAATTTCGGACGAAATGTTAGCTACCAATGTACTAATCAGCCTGAAGTATTGTCTTTTCAGAACTATATACTTTCTTCACACACACACACACACACACACACACACACATATATATATATATATATATATATATATATATATATATATATATATATATATGTTATCAAAGAATGGATATATGGTCCGAACAATCACACTATTTTGGCGAGGTTTTGGCAGAGCAAGCTCAACTTTCAGAAATAAGAAGATCCCATTACTCCAAAAAGAAAGGTGTACAACCGATGCATCCTTCCAATAGTCACGTATGGAGCTGAAACTTGGAACCCAACCAAAAGAAAGATTTGCAAATTGAGAACCACAACGTGTACATGAGAAAATTATGTTGGGGTTCACATGGATATATCACAAGACAGAACAGTACATCCAGAAAGAGACTGAAGTCAGGGACATCATAGAATCCATTAAGAATCTCAAATGGCAGTGGGCTTGCCATGTTGCATGAACTGCGGACAGCTGATGGGCATTGCAACTCATGACCTAGATCCCCAGAGATCACACGTGCAACCGAGGCTGACACAGATGGAGAGACAACCTATACGAATTCAGAAAGTACTGGCTCTGCTACGCCCACGATAGAGGAGTGTGTCGAATCCTGATGAAGGTCTATGTCCAACGATGGACGTATGATATCCCGTCATTGCACGATGGTTGTGTCATTTGGCTTAGACAATGTGAATCGAATAAACAATTGAAGAGAATGGGGCTGCTACAGGATTCAAAACGATAGCCGTTTGAACGTAGCGTTGCACTCTCCATTGACCTTTACAATTGCCAGTAATGCAAAGGCCAAATCAACTGTTTTAGCTCCTGATTATCATTATATATATATATATATATATATATATATATATATATATATATATATATATAATGATTAAAAGAGGCAATAAAAGCCTGCCACGTTTGACCAAACCAATCAATGGTGCATTTGGGATAGTCAAGTTCTATATGCAGGATGTTATTTTCTTTCTACAATACTGGTGCAATGCGGACTGGTGAATAAGACACAGATTAAGACTGAAACGTCAGACACATTGGTCGTATCATCTGGCTGTATAGAAAACAGGAAGGATATGATATGAATTATATATGAGCAAGATATATGAAAGTATTACATAAATAGATACAAGAAGAAAAAAACATGAGGTGGAGATATTGAAGAAAGATCGAGGGAGAATAAATAGCTACGTACATAAATGAAAGAAAAAAATGATAGATATATAGATATTAACTTGACATGAGCATACATCTGAGATCCAATAATTGTTCGTGACTAGGCGTAAAATTGAAGTCATGTCTATTGATCGCTATGCTCATTGGAAAGAAAAGACAGTGTCTGAGATCATTGACGTCGTTTAATATTCATTATATAATTTACATCAGAGCGAAGGTTACATAATGATTCCTGATATCTGGAGTTTTAAAGAAACGTTGCTTATCAAGAGTGGATAACGTACATGTTAGTAGCTTTGAATAATGCATACCACTATTCAGCATGATTTATTTTCGAATCGTGCCTCGAAAAGTGAGCTGCATTTCATGGATCAATGGACACTGGGTTGAAAAAAGAAAAACGGTATATTGCTCGGTATTCTGACAAACATATATAAACATAGGAATATAATGATTGATTAATATATAATATGCCTTGCCCTTGAATAAGTACGCCTATGCCACTTTTTATCGAAAGTTATTTTCTTCTAAACCATTTTCATTTCATTCTGATTACTCAATCAAAACGGATTTTATCAGGTAACGATCATGGCCAAACTCTACAACATTAAAATCATGTTGCCAAAAATATCTATCCGTAGGTTTGCACTCATTTTTAGACAGCAACATATTTTGCAACAAAGTTTCAATGCTGTAGAGTTATGGTCATGGGCCATGATTGATAATATCTGGTTTGGTTGTGTTCTCCTACAAGTATTAAAATTCTGCTAAATTTGGTTTAACTATGAGAAATATTGGTAGGGGGGAAACATATTTACGATCAATACTATGTATGCCAATCTGAAAAAAGTTTTTAACATGGAACAGAGTTAAATTTGTTATTGTATATATTCAAACATAATGATATTGAATATATATATATATATATATATATATATATATATATATATATATATTTGCAAATGTCCTACAGTTTCAACTACACGTATTTGCATTTACATGTACTACGTAAATCTCAAAGCATTGCTGGCCATGCAACCTTTACTTGAATCCAGACAGTCGAACGGAGGTGAGTTAAATCGAAGAGGGAGAGATGAATGTAAGAAATTACCTATTACCAACCTTCATCTTGGATGTCGATATTTTTGCTATGAAAAAAGTGCATTCAAGCAGGTAACCATTATAATCATCGTATCACTGCAATTCATCTGGTTCCATTCGTTACATCATTTTTTAAACCAGGAATGCCTCATTATTTATGTATCACACAAGACTGACGGATATCATTACTAAATTAATTTTAAGGCATCAGTTGCATACTTAAAATGTGCATCAAAGTCGTATTAACCCTTTACTTTTAAGCTGGTTTAAAGACCCTGTACTATTTACTACCTCATGCCACTTTCAAAACATTGCCCTCCCTTTTCTCTGTCTGTTTGTCCGTCTCTCTCTCTCTCTCTTTCTGTTTCATTTATGAACTTTTATCACTATCATGGTGAGACAGTGTCCGCAGTAACTTCTGGAGAATGATGAGCCAATTTTGTGACGCTATGTTATCGGGTATATTTAGGACTACTTGTGAATTCATCACCTTTCCGAGCAAGTTCAGGGAGAGTGATGTGAGAAAATGTCGTGCTAATCTTCTACATACGGAGGGCTGACTTGAAAATCAGCATTGGGAATCTTGGCTCTTAAGTGAGTTGGAAGCTTGACGACTGGTCATGCAAAAACTTGAAAATCAGCATTCGGAATTATGAACCGTCAAGTAGGCTCGAACCCTGGGGACTGGCCATGTAGAAATTACGCAGGTGTCTCAACCACGAAGGAGGTCTCGTTCAGGTAATGCTATACTCCATCCAATTATGAATCCAATTTGATATTATTCTCCCTCTTGAATCTGTTTTAGCAATTAATATTAGATGATAAAATTTAACTGACTTCTTAATTAGGAACTGAGATGGTAGAAATTATTCCCCTAAATTCCCTACGAAATCAACCCTGAGGATATATCACTGTGTCTCGCTATTTATGATCTATCTATCTATCTGATTTCCAATCTGAGCAATTCATGAACGTCTTTGAATGAAATGATTCGCTAATTAATTAAAACTGATGAATTCTCGTAATAATTATCCCATCTCCTGGGCTTGGTTTATTCTAATATTATCATATAATTGAATCATGCCTCAGGAAGAAACCATTTACCTGCAGTTTCTCTCATTGTTATAGTATTTGTTGTTGTAGTTAACATTATCATTATTATTATTATTATCATCAACATTATTATTATTATTATTATTATTATTATTATTATTATTATTATCATTATTATTATTAATATCATTACTATCAGTTGAATTAAAAAAAATATTCATAGACGTTTATGTAACATCTACACGATAATACAGTTTCTTCAGCAAGAGAAAAAGTGATGCAAGACGCCCAACTGTAGATCAATGGTTAACAAACTCAAACTGCAGACTTTGTAACGGGTCGGATCCAAACTGAGTGTCCCATCCTTGCGACTCTATACAACAAAACTTAGTAAAAATCAAAAACTCTTCACCGTGGAGCAATAATTTGTAAGCTTATCTTATAGGCTATCGCTATAAGGGTTCGATTTTCGTTTACTGCTCCCTTTGGTTGAACATTTCCAAGTTTGGTAAAAAAAAAGATTCATTGGCCCACCTTATGACTGAAATTGTTACGTCTTTCCGATCTGAACAGGAGATGGGTGTCCAAACCCAAGGATATGTTCAATTTTTGTTAACAAGGTGGGTCTTACTCAATCGTAAATTGATGTACCTCAATGGACTTTCTACTCATTTGTCGCCCTTCCACACTAAGCTTAGTAAATATCACGTAAATATACCTGAAGAAATCTTCAATTTTATTCAAACGAAAAGTTAAAAAACTGGAAATCCATCTAGCAAGCATATTAGCAGGCTCGATTTTCCTTTTTAGAAGCAATTATAGTCACCTATGGTGCTAAAACATGAAACCCAACCAACAGATTGATCCTCAAACTGAGAATGATTCAGAGTGCACAAGAGAGAATCTATCAAAAAATCACACTGAGAGATTACAAAATGGGGCATTATATTTGAGAAAAAAAACAGGGATATCATAGAATTGATCAAGAAACTTGGATGGCCATAGGTTGATCATGTTGTACGAATGTCTGACAACTGATGGACCTCACAACGTACAGCACGGCTCCCAAGAGATCACTTGAGAAACTGTTGCCGGTGAAATTGACAAGTTCAGAAAATATTGGCTCAGGGGTACACAGACCAGACGAACCTTGGGCAAGGTGTATATCCAATGTAGTTGCAATTTCTTGTAAATCCAATTTGATTAGAGATATGATTTATTATTATATTTTGAGCTCTTAAAATCAATGGTGTCTACCCAAGAAGTTAAACTGATTTCAAAAAACAACTTTTGAGTAAAGGTTGCTCACGTTGCTATTAACAGCAACGAAGCATGTGAAATGAATACCATTGCAGTAGACTCTGCGTTGGTTCAATATATTTCGGTTCAGAAAAATGGATACCACAAATAGATCCTGAAAGGGATCGAAACTTGTTCTATATGATTAAGAATTATTTCTCAAAGACACGTCTCAGCGTGTATTTAAAAATACTTTTCCCCCCAAATTGACATTTGCAGCAACGTTTGCAATAATTTTCATATATGTGGTTGAACAGATCCAGGATTTTGAGCAGAGGGTCCAAAGAGAAGTTTTTTCCGGTTGGAAATAGTAGGTCCAAATGGAAAAATAAGATTACCTTCGGAGTCCAGATAGAACAAATTAGCCAGGGAGGATGTTCAAATGGGAAGAAAATAACATTGGGGTTCCAAATAGACCCAATGATGAGCCGGAGAAATGGTAAGAAAAAAGCATGAGGGATCTAAGTAGAGAAGAAAAAAAAATTAGCTGCTGAAGATATCCACATGGAGGACAATCGCTTTTGGGATCTAAATAGAGAAAAATGAGCCGTAGAGGGTGTCCAAATGAAGAAGAAATACGAATAAATATAACATTTGAAAATAGAAACTATTTTCGAACAGAAAAAATGTACTTGATCCAGCATTTTTCACTTACATTTAAGTCGTAGCTCTTAGCTCAACACTGAATCGACAGGACAGTTAATTGAGGGAATAATCAAAGGAGAAATGATATCAATTGAAAAATATTATAGATATTAAGACGGGAGAAATATCACTTACATTAAGTAGAATTTGGGATTACTCGGAGTCTTTATTTATGACATTTATTTATCTAGGTACTAAAACAAATTTAATCGTACTTTTTCAGGACAGGGAATGGGGATGTTTTTGTCCCATCCCTGGATCCACGTCTGGATGTTGCTCCTCATTTCATCAATTTAGTTTACTTTGTCTTTTGAATTTGCTTGGCGCATAATTTAGTTCCCTAAGTTTTTTCAACTTGATAACAGTAGGTTTTTTTGAAAACTTGTTTACCATATTTCGAAATTTGATAGTCGTGTTTAGAAATCTGGTGATTGTTTATTTCTAATTTTGTTGCCGTATTACTAAATCAGTTTGCCGTATTTTTTTAATTTGCCCAGGAAAAGTTGTCGAAAGAACCTCATTTGCCTTCCCGGGACAAACAAATAATGTTTATTACATCAGACGCTGTAGATATACAAAACCTACTTTATTACAGTAAACACTGAGAGGGCGCACGAAACACAGATAGGAGAAAAGGAAGAGATACAAAAATGCAGTAAAAACAAAACAGGCTGAGTAGTCAATGAAAGAGAGATAAATGTCCATTTGAAAGTAATAAATAAACTTATAAGAAAGAGCAAGAACAAATTCGAGATAAAACCAGAGGAAGTCAAGGAAACGAAATGGAAGGAAGCTGCAGATAACTGGTAGACTCTCTAAGAGCACATTATACTGTAAGCGCCATTATCGCTAGACAATTGCACAAATAGCTGTGCATATATATTTATAATACAAGTTAATTGTAATAGATTCATGCATTCTGCCCCAGATTGGGTCAGTTCATTTCCAGCCTATAATCCACCAATCTGCAAAATGTCATAGAAATTTTTTGAGAACTCCTAGAGACAATGAGTGGACAAGCATGACGAAACTCATAGATGTAAGAGAAACGTCTTCCGATCAAAAACAACCTTTGATCAACTCCACTACTTTATCAATTTATTCCTTATACCGACGCCTGCCCGTCTAAAAAATACGATTGGAATTCATTGGACACATTTGATGATACAGAGTGAGCAGATATTAGACTACTAGGCAGAGAAAGTGACTGTAAACCATTATGAATTCAACCCCAAATTTAATTGCTCATTTATTAACCTGTTGACTATTTTTCTGTCGAAAATCAATTAAATTCGTGGAGAACTTTGAGAAATATTGTGCAGACAGACAGAGAAGCAGAAAGACACAAATGAATGTAACACCTCTTCCGTCTTCATCGGTAGAGTTAAAATTTTGAAAAATAGACATTCGAAAAGCAGGGATCGAACCATTCATCAAAAATCACTTTTCACCATTGCATGATTTGATTTTGATCACCTTTTTCTAATCCTTTTTTTTCAGCCAAGAGCCGCAACCGACACGTAATTTGAAATATCTCAGGTACCAACCCTGTGACCAATCATCTTCAAAACAAGGTTACAGCCGAAAACTTCCATTCACAAGCCAAAACCCAGCTCCTAAAACTTGCTAATTCTCTCAACTAATTAGTGCAGGTGATAATTAGCAATCAATTAACTCCAGTGTCAGCAAATTAATAAACATGTGCGATCACCTCTGTTTCGCCACAAAAGGTATTTTCGGTGATCAGCAAATTAAAGAAAGAGATCACTTATAATTGTCTCCCTTGAAGTTCACTTGTCGACAGGCAGCAAGATGAACAGTGTCGCAAATTTCATTGCTGAACGTTTTATTTATGTTTAATAATTCATTCTCTTTATTCTCCCGTATTTTCGAGAGAGAACCTATCATTGGTGCTAATCACCTTCCTTTTGGATCTGACATTCTCGGCTTTCGTGTTTCTTTCATCTCATCAATTAATCATCTGATTTTCGCAGTCTTCATGGTTTTTTTCTCCATCTTTTAAAATAGCGTATCACTTGGTATTAATTGATTCCTTTGGAGAAAATAATAACATTTTTTCCTCTTTTCTTTTACTTCCGTTATTTTTTTTTTCTTTTGGATTTCTGATTATAATCATTATATGAAACGATCTCTGACTGATCATACCTCTGTTGATGGTAATTTACTGCGGAATTATTCTCAACATTAAGAACTGCTTATTCGTGATAGCCTATCAATCCTGCGATGAAGAATTTTCATTATTAATTTTTGATTAGTTTTCTTCATTTTATTGCTGCTTTTTTCACAACGTTCTCGGTCGAATACACTCCGACGGTTAAAGTATTCAGAGTGAAAAGGGGACTCGAACTAGAATCTTATGTTCTGGGATCTCGTCTTTCGTGGATATCATCTTTACAAGTTCGGTTATAGAATCTCAATGGTAAGATAGAGCTCAAAACAACGTTGCAGCACTTTTCTTCATATTTTTACGCCATATTATTTGTTTGATACCTAGTAGTAGTAGTAGTAGTAGTAGTAGTAGTAGTAGTAGTAGTGAAGATAGTGATAGTAGTAGTATTAGTAGGGGTAATTTGTGTTTAAAACCGAAGTTAAGTATTTCGATTATAATTTTTCTGGTTAATTTTCTATGTATTGTTGCAATATATTCCAACTTTCTAGATTCAGAGAAATCCAATTTTTAAAATCAGCAAAATAAAATATGGAAGTTCCTTTTTTTACACAATATGAACCATCATCCCATATCCCCAGAGATTGTCTCGCATAGGTGTTACATTGACCAATACAAAGAGTAGATATGGCAAATTTGTTTACTGGATTGTATTCATAACAAGAGTTCTCACTGGTCAGTAGATTTCAATGTTACATTTGAGATTATTTTTGTATAGAACTCAGTCAAAACAACAGTCTCACCCCCAAGAGATTTGCACATAACAAAACATACGGTAAAAGATAATTCATATTTAACCTGTGTCCTCGAGCGATACCGTCAATATTTGAAGGATAAACTTCGGATACATTTGCGCCAATAGTCCAAGGTACAGGGACTAGTCAGTAGCTATAAGGTATCTTCCTAGTTTGGCTGGGATGGAATTGGCTCACATACTTGTTCTCACTGAAAATATATTTCACATAATTTTTTATTGTACATCAATCGATTCAATTTAAGAGAATTGTCTTCTCCTAAATGGTAAGTTGAGTATTTGGTATCCATTAGGGTTGCAATAAAAAGAATGTTAATGTCTGTATATAATCTCCCTGTTTTCCAATGAAGTGGTCCAATAGGTAAAAGTAACTTCTGTTTGTCTATTTGACATCTACCTGAACCAGAGGAGGAGTTTGAGATAAACGTGGTTGATGAATTAAAAGAATTCTTGAAAATGCATTTTCTTGATAATACCACCTTATATAAGTGAGGATAGTTTTGTAAAAGATTATGTAACATTACGGCAAGATATATTTTATCTACAATTATCTAAAGATATCCTCTACCTAAAATCATCTTTAAATATCGGCGTAAGATTTGTGCATTTTTTATCAAAAATGACCATCGACACCCTAAAAAGCACATTAAAAATAGTTGTATTTAAAGGTTTCCTACTGGAGTCTAAGGTTGTAGACCCAAAAATGTAACCAAGAGCGTCCGGAGACGCTTGTATCTGTGTATCAATTTGTCTTCCCACAAGTTTATGGGCCACAACAGTTTGCATACAATATGAAATGTCTTGATAATTCTATTTTTTTTTTTTATTTTCCTCGATAATATATGCTTTTTCTTAAACACTTCTCTTGAACATTTCGGAATCATTTCTAAAAGAGACATTATGTGATGTAACCCCCCACCTCCTACCCCCCAAAAGGAAACATTTTTCTCCTTCTTCACCAACCCTTTTTTCTGTTTTTTTCTTCTGGAGGCTTTCAACATTTTTCAGTTGGGTTTGAAAGAGAAATTTTGGCATTTTTAGACCTGCCGATGCTGTTCGTAGGTAAGAAGTTGAAATCTCATTAGCTTCCGGTTTCCGACGGAAGCAGAAAGTCATCTTTTTAAAGAGATGCAGCCGTCATTTTCTAGTCACGTCCAGTCGATGGGTTGGTACTTTTTCTATCAAATATTGTTGTCTATTTAACATTTTTTTTCTGCAATGTTAAGGAACACGGCTCCTATTAAATTGCCTCATTATATATCAGTGTATTAACTTTTTTAGTTCCTGGGTAAAAACTGTTTTTTCATCTGATTGGTTATGTCTAAAGGTATAGAAAAATCTCAAGTATTCCTTTCAAACTTCACTTTTGTGACTGGGACAGTGATAGAGTTAGACAACAGGCAAATTTGCACGTTTACATAACATAAAAAAAAATAATAAATATAAATTTATATCACTTGCTTGGTCACGAAAGCAAAGATCGAAGGGAATAATAGCCACTTTCTGTACATCTAAAACATAAACAGATAAAAACGTAACACTCACTATCATGGAACAGAAGTAGCAGATTCTTCCCTTCACTTTCTCTCTTTTTCAATCCATCTCTATCTCTCTGTCCCTGTCTCTCTGTCTATATATATATATATATATATATCTATGTAAATATGTGTTTATATATATATATATATATATATATATATATATATATGTGTGTAAATCTCAACCCAAGTTCAGTTCATAACTATCTTGGCTCGAACTTGAAGATCAACACTTGCATACAACTTGGTTTCAATTTTCACTTCTAGCTATTGGAAACTAACTATAAAAATCTATGTAATAAAATCTGTACGTTTTTTTTTTAGCATTTTTTAAATCCATGCAAATTAAAGTAATGATTTATATTAAGTTAAAAAATGCTCATACTACATCGATAACTACATTTATATGAGAACTAGGAGAAAAATTGTAAATTTTTTTCTTGAATGCAAATATCTCTTGCAAAAAGATAAAACTTTTAAAATGTTGCAAGAGATTACGAAGTTTCAGGTGACTAAATTCGAAGGATAGTCAATGAAAAAATCCAATAAGAATTAAAAAGGTAGAAAAGTATGTAATATCAATCTGGACACTCATATTCAATAGTTTTATAGATGTAGCGTTGGGTTTTTGCGGATGTTCCAATGGTTTCTCGAAATTTTATCCACTAAACTGATTAAGCCAGTCCCAAACTTTTCTTCCAGCAGTAACAGATTTTTGTTCTCTAGAAAAAGCCAAAAAAACAAAAACAAAAAAAAACAGAAAAAAAAAAGCAAAAACACCTCATCTTGCTCAATTTACATTCTGTTATGACCCTATCTGGAATATCCAACACGCGTTCCAGCAGTTAATAAACTCGAAATTGAATATCGTCCATTATTCGTTTACCGTTATACGGTTATCACACGGCGCCTCGTTTACTGCACTGCCGAAACCAAGATTATCCTTTAGCCGCCAATTGCAGGAAGGCTGGCCGCTGGGATCTATTTCATCATCCCGTTGACTGGTTGAAAATGTCTATTTAAAATGTATAGCGTCACTAATACCCACAATCCCAGCAACATCCGATAAGTAGATGCACGATGTAGCCACTTCAATGCAAATCCTACGATTGACATTCAATGAGCAAACTGTCCAGGCTTAAAATGATACAAAGAGCTTCCTTTTCGTGTTGCCAGCATTTGGGGAACTTAGGAAAAGAGGGTCAGCTATTGTCAATTCTCCACGTGATTCTTTTAGTTGGAAAATGAATACATCGTGTAATTCCATTTCAAGACTATGCTTAATCCAAAATCTAAAGTATTTTGTAAGACTGACAACTTCACTATTCTCATTAGCTACTCATCTAACTACCTGTTAACACTCCAGGAAAACTTTGAATGCGACTTAGTCGTAGAGGAAAGGCCTGACAGCCGAGATGTGTGAGGTTAATTTTTGAATCTTTGACGGTTAATTGAAAGAAATCCAAAAAGTGAAGATTTTTTTCCGCCTTGTTAAGGTAGGGAAAAAGATACTTTTCCTAATGTATTTTTCTAGATAAATCGAATAAAAATATACATAACTTTTCATAACATTTTAGATGAAATCACATTTGCCAAACACCTTTCCCAAGGTTGTTTGGCCCCAACCCCAATGGAAATAAAAAAATGCAATGTTTGAAACATACGCCGAAAATCCATGACATCTAAATATTATCGCCTAATAAATGACTCGAAAGTCTAAACGATGCTAGATAATAAGGCGGTTCAAAAATACACCCCACCTATTCCTGGGTCTAAAACTAAAGTAAATAAGAATTCGAGAGACACTGAGAGGAGGAGAAAGATAACTCAAGGGCCATACTTGATATTGCTTAAATTTGCATCGACAACCCTCAAATCTGAACTTTTGTCCATAGATAAGCGGGCAGCCTAGCAACAAATTTGGAACTTTCCACTTAGCCCCAAAATTTGTTGGGCTACAATTTTTTTTTTTTTTTGTATTTAACAACAAACTGATTCTTTTGGTTGATTCATCCATATCAATTGCTTCAAGTAGCGAGTGTATTTGTGAAAAAAAAACCCACAAATTTTGTCAAAATAAGAAGGTATGAGGTAAATAATTATCATATTATTGCTCTCTTTTTTTTTTTTCATATTCTCCTTAAGAGAAACATGAAATTATGCATTCAAAAATTTTCCAAATATAATGCAGTACTTACTGAATTGGGATCTGATAAAAATCAATCATCTTTTTTTGAATAACGACCTTTCGAAAATTTGATTTGCTAAAAATATAATGAAAACACATTCGTTTATAGCCAGTGTCCGTTAACAGTTTAGTTTAGAATGTAAGGTTGGCGTTGAGTCTCCTGTAAGTGTTACAGTTCTCAAGCTTTTATTCAACAACCAAATATTGATGATCGAAGAAGAGAAAAGTTTATGTTATCCCAAAAATAACAGTATATTCCTAATATTGAAATACCATCATATGATCACACACACACGCACATGCACACACACACACACACACACACATATATATATATATATATATATATATGATAGACCGGAGTTCCTGGGTACATTTTTCATTTCGATGGTTGTGACTCCAAGTGGAATAATGAAACATAAAAAGCAAAAATGAGCAAATGTCATCATGGAAAGAAACCTCCCTTAGGAATAATTGTTTATTATATCATTATTCGGAAATTTGAGAAAAAAGTGTACAAACCCAACCCAATCAGTGGGGATACTTGATTCAATCTGATTTGCCATGTTGATTATATGACATGCATAATTTGTGATTGATACATTGTTATAATTGTGAAATATAGAATTTTAACTCGGACAAAAGTTTGCATTTGAGTAAAAATTAATATGATTGTAGGACAAGTAGATTCATAAGTGAGTAGAAATCGTGGACGCTTTGTAATGAATTGAAATATGGAGAACGATGTGCAAAGAAAGACGTCGCAAACGACTTGTTTGAAGTTCGTTTTGTTATTTTACAGACTATCTGTTTTCTTCTGCTATAATTACAATGAGTGGAGCAGCCCAGCTTACAATGTGTCAATCAGCCTTAAACACATGGCCCTCTCCATACATTGTTCCATTAAAATGTTCTGACAGAAAGTGCCTGAAATGTGTATAAACTGTTGATTGTCACTCCTGATAAACATGGACTAAACTATTATCAACTGCGCAATACAGCATGTGCTAGACATTACTTTGTCATTACGTGTCCGTAACACCTATGAGTCAAACTTATCAGCAAAAAATAGCAACATTTAGATATTGTTATCTTCCCAAACGACTCCCCTAAATGGGACAATCGAGCTGGGCTTCTTTTTTTTTTTTTTGTATATCGACCCCCTAATAATGACTATGGAGATTGTGAATGATCCAACACCGCACGCCTGCACGCCCCACGGAGCCACCAAGATCGTAGAGAGTAGATATCGAGATTGTTACTTGATGATGGTTGGATTCTAACTTTTTAGGTATTTTTTTTTCACTGATTTTCCGAATGCAACCTAAAACTTAAACTTACTTATACTGCATTCAAGAACATTTATCGGGGAAAAACTTACACCGAGTAAGCTTAGTTCCTCTAGTCGCATCGTCTAGGCACCCCACCCCATTACAATGATCAGGAGAAACCAATTGACCCCTCAAGTCTGTAGGGACTGGGCTATTTCAAATTCAAGTCAAACAATGGGACTCATTTTCAGTGGTTTTTGGACTCTTAATGTGCTTCATGCAAGCGATCAGGTCAAAGGTCATAATGGCAAAGCAAATAGGAATAATTAAACGCGAAAGGCGAACACTGTGCAATGAAGAGCTACCTCCCATAGACCAGGTATTTTAGACGCATTGCTATCACCTTTCGTCTGCTTTTCAAACATAGCCATTCTCAATTTATAGTATCTTCCTTTGTATCTAAGGAAATTATGAACACAACAATAGGATGTAGTACTTCGAAATGTCTATTGTTCCGAATAACAAATTCATCCAATTCTCTCTCTCTTATATGGTATTTTTCGTTTAGGGGAAATGACTTTTATTCCATTTAACACTACTAATTTGTTAAGTCACCTCCATTCGCTTTATTCATTGACAGTTATTATTGAGAGTTAACAACTATTTATTCATTCATTGTATAACCATTGCCAACGCTTGTAAAGTATTTGCCGATGTTTCATGTCATTGCTATCAGTGCATGATTCAGACACATTTTGTTTCTATTCTGAACAAATTGAAATGCAGTTTTTTTCATTACCATACAACTATTCTGGACTGTTTAATTTGCTATTTGGGATAGACTGTTCATACTTAACGATACAAAAGAAGCATTTTGATAATCAGGTCGGTTCAGTTGATGAGGTCCGGTCAGTTGGGATGGTCAAGCCTCACTAGCTAGGTCAGGGTTGTACTCTCGATTTCACTCTCGCTTTTTTTACGATCACAGTCACTCTTACTGTACTTTGCACTATCAAGAAACGTATTGAAAGATGATTTGAAAGACGGAAAAACAAGCAGTTTTTTCTTATTCTTTTTCAAGACTTATAATTGTGAACGTTTGTGGCAATGCTTACCTTCTCCTTCGCTAAACCCAACCTCTCATTGATTACATACATTAAAGGTTATACAGTGAAAATTTCAAATCAGAATTTAGCTAATAGCTTATAAGGTGACGGACTTATTGATTCACCCTTTTATCTATTCATTCATGAATGTATGCATCTGTAATACGTGTACATTTGTGCTATCAATATATCTATACCAACATATTCTTGAACACCGCCCCTAAAGCAGTGGTTTGTATACAGTAGACTTGAAGGCCATTGATATTGCCTTGTCGAAATTCCAACACACACACACACATGCACACACACACACACACACACACACACACACACACACACACACACACTAACACACACATATATATATATATATATATATATATATATATATATATATATATATATTATGATGTAATACATGATTTGCTATATATATCACATGCACGTGAACACTTACATTCATGCACGTATTCTTATCTTGATCTTTTAACGATATCTCCTCCAGGTAAGTGTTAATCATAAATACATGAAAGCTGACTTCATTTACCATTACTTTTTTCCATCCTTTTTCCTAATATTTCACTGCTACTTTACCGTAGGGCCTAACCAGAGACATATCAAAGAAAGGAGGGAATTTTTTTTTGATTTTCAATTTCAATGATGAAGGCCCGCGTCAAAGCGGTAGTGAAATGTAAGAGAAGAAGAAAAAGTTAATTGTAACCAATTCTGAAGTATGTATTTATGTGTGTGTGTGTGTGTGTTTGTGCTTCCCCACACGCATATACATCTTTTAACACATACATGCTTGAGTACGTGTATGTGTGTTCACCTGTAACTAAGAAGTGAGCTGGATTCATGCATTTCCTAAAGGCATTAGCGTGAATTGAACTCAATCCATCTTGGCCGGAGTTTAAACTCGTCTTGACAAGTCCTCTTCATGTATGACCACGTAGCATCTCAATCTATGCCTGGAAACAACAAATTGGGCCTCCATTTTTTTTTTTTTTTTCAAATAAAGTTTGAATTTGCACTTCAAAGTAAGTGTCCTTTCGTCCATACATTAAATACGTTCGTCATCTGACATCGGTAAACGGATGAAATCCTCTTTTAAGCGTCACGTGTAGGAACTCCATCCCTGAGAATTGGATCATGCTTTATGTTCAATTGCGTTAGCTAAAGTAAACAAGGTGACGTTTGTGATCTGCTGAGGAAACCAGACTACTTGAAACCGAAGAAAGACACACCTGCAGTTTTTAACAGTCGATTAACTAAAGATGCCTACCTTAACGCACAGACACTCACGTCTGAAGTCACGCAGACAAACTAGCTCAGTAAAAAAAAATCCCATTAGCCCTAATTGACGTTTTAGTATACACCAGGTTGGTCTTTGAAAATAACATAAATAACAATAAATTAGAAACAGCAGCAGCAACAACATCATCATCATCATCATCATCATCATCATCATCATCATCAATTTCATTATTATTATTGTTGTTGGTATTATTAATATCATTATTATTATTAGTTCTTGCTCTTGTTGTTGTTGTTGTTGTTGTTGTTGTTGTTGTTGTTGTTCTTCTTCTTCTTCTTCTTCTTCTTCTTCTTCTTCTTCTTCTTCTTCTTCTTCTTCTTCTTCTTCTTCTTCACCAAGTAAGCAATAACAAAATAATTATTATATTTTTTTATTAGTGCAATATGAGACGAGAGAGGTGCAAATCAGGCTTGGAGCATTACAGTCAGTTCAAACCTATATTTTTCTCATGTACAGTATCATTTTCTTCATTTATTCAATTTTAGAAATGTTTTATTGGTTATTTTTTTAAATCAAAAAATAGATATATGGAGAAAAAATAGGAGATGAAAATATAGTATCAATAATCCTCTCTTTAAAAAAATTCATTTTTCTATTCACAAACAAATTACAATATCGAATACGAAATACAATCATTATTAAAAATCTTGAGAACCAGTGGAGTTGCTTTGATATAACTTTGCAACTGATAGGTGGGGGGGGGGGGAAGACACAGCAGGATCAGCAGAAATATTGGGTTTTACTCTCTGCTGTTTTGTTCTGAGCCAAATTTACAATTTATGTAGATTTTTGTACGCAAAGGGATAGTGCTTACCATAATGATTGACAATCAGAATGGAAAAAAACCAGAACAAAATAGCAGTACCAATAAAAACAAAGATTGGTCAGGTTTGCACTCAATAGGAACCGTCACGTGACCAACGTCTTTCAGCAGTGTGCCGTTTTGATTTGATCTATTACAAAATTGGAAGCAGGGTAGACCGATAGATAAATTATTTTTTCTCTCCTTTTGTCGGGTGGTGACCACTGAACGAGACTGAATTAAAGAAACAACTGTTAACTCTTCAGAAGCAAAATATCACATTTCGATAATTTCTGCAAAGTCTCAATTTACGGTCGGGTCTTGCCAAGAACACACCAAGGAACAATTTTCGATTTCAATGATGAAAACGGCAAAATAGAAGCGTCATATAAGGAAAAAAAGAAAGAAGAGAAAAGGCAAGTGTAGCCAAATCGGGAGTATATATATATATATATATAAACATTCACAGACCAATGTTATCGCTTACCGCAGGCCCAAAAACATCAGAGACATGATTAGCAGTAATAATATCATTAACAATAAAGTCGTACACAGGATATCCCTAGAACCACTAAATTCTGCAAACCTTGCGACATAAATAGTCTATGTTGCAACCAACTCAAGTACACTAACACATTCACAAGCACTACCACAAAAGAGAGTTACCACATATTTCACAACACCAACTGCCGTAGTAAGAACATATATACCTTCTAGGGTGCAATAGATGTAAGTTACAAAACACAGGCAAGTCTGAGTGGCAATTTAATGTTAGACTCAACAATTACAGACATAGGATTAAGTCACTAAACAATCGTCGCCTACTTCCCGTAGAACTACACTTTCGCACACCCAGCCACAGTTTTGCCATGGACACTAGCTTTACCATCATAGAAAAAAAACTACTCCAATTAACATAACTGAAGTTCTAGAGAAACACGAAGATATGTGGATCAACAAACTCAAAACTCTGTATCCTAATAAATTAAACACTAAACTTAACAACTCTCATCACACAGAACTCTAATGCACAAAACTCCTACCCATAATATCCTCACACCCATATCTAAGATACATTCAATAATGGAAGCTCCAAAGTCACCCAGACCCATTGGAAAAATTCACCTCAGCCAGTTATACCTCCTCTCCAAATTATATATATATATATATATATATCCGATCAGATTCAGGACAAAACATAACAAGCTGAACCACACCGATCTCTAACACCTAAATAATCTCACTCATAATTACTCTACACTCACCAAATCATTATTCTTTGAACTATACTTCTACCAAGGCCTCAATATCCCTTAATATCCATATATTCTCATTCCCCACAACAGCCCTACATCCACACCAAACCCTCTTTATGTACATCCAACACTGGGGACTTCACACCATCACATGGACCACAACGAATAGAAACCTTTGTGTGGTATTTAATTTGTGCAATGCAAAGCCATTAGATTTTTCAGAACATCCATAATGACCATAAAGGATACTAAACATTTATTTCCTTATTGATATTCGATCATACATAACTAAAAGACCCCTAGTCCACTATCTGGATAATCACCAGAGATTGCCTCATCTTCCAATATACCAAGCACCCAAATAGTCCAACTACCATCCAGCTGCTCAGTATCAATGACAACCAATGCTTGAGAATGCCAACTCCTTTGACGAGTACAACCAATAAAATGCTCATGACTGATGCTACTACTTCCAACTAGATATCAAACCATACCACGATAGATTATTCAAAGACAGTCACAACTCACCATTATGACCCGAAACGAATCCTTTCCCTTGATTTCCATTTTTGCTTCAATAGCAAAACATCTGATGCTAAATTTATTTCGTACGGAAATCTTTGATCGAAAGGTACACACATGTTACTAAAGATCGGAACCCTTCCTGAAACATGTATATCGGAGTAATTATTTCATTTATGAATTAATTAACAAATAAAGTCTCCATATACTTTTACTCCCAAGTATGCGCTGTTCCCTATTGTTTATGTATATATATATATATATGTGTGTGTGTGTGTGTGTGTGTGAATATTTCTGCAAAATCTCCATTATAACAAAAAGCCTACATGTAGTTGTCGATGATCGAATCTTTTTATGAACTAAACTGAACAATTGCCTCTGAATATTTGATTGTAACCTGAGACTACTTATCTTTAAACTAATCCTCTTTTGAACGAAGAAACCCTAAAGACATGTAAATGAAGACGACAACTGATCAAATATCTTCTAAAATTAAATAAAAGACAGCAGCGGCCATAGAAAAAAAAAACGTATTTATTGATTGAATAACACTCTTCATCCTCACGGTGTCTGTTTGACCAAAAGATTCTGACACGACGTCATATTGCCTTTTTGTTTTTTTAACCACTCTGTTAAAGTTCAATGCTGAACTTGAGAAATCGTATGTTTTAACATCGGACTAATTGCAATAATAAAGTCAACTCTCTAAGAGTTTGACGATATCATTTTCTCTCTCCGATTCTTTTTTTGGTGCTGCTTTTTCCAATTTTTCATGACAATTTTTATATGGCCTCTTCATTCTACACACTTGTTTTCCCCAAATTATGGCATCCCAATACAACCCTCCCCAAAATCCTCAGCTCAATGCTTTGCGCTTGTGACTTTTACTTTTTCTCGTTTACAACGTTTCTGGCTGTTTATCTGGCTATCTATTAAAAGAAACATGCCTTTGTTTTGGGACCCCCCCATACGTTTTTGGAGGAGATATTCAATGTATGATGCAAGTTTATGCTAAATCAATGCCTTAGTTTGTGTCTGGTAGATTTGTTCAGCCGTCACCACGCAACGAGAGTAGAGGCAACTAATTCATTTATTGATCACATTTTTTCTGATTTTGTAATTGATCACATCAAGACGACAAAAAAACGCAACAAAAATGTGTTGGTCATTTAACTGTTTCTATCGAGTGTCTGGCCAAACTTGTCTTTGCTTCTTTTGATTTACTTGTTTTTGTTGTTTTTTTCATTCTGATTGTACATCTTTTGGGTAAGCACTAAACTGCTGCAGGCCTCAAATTTACATTAATTGTTAATTTGGCTCAGAAAAAATAACTGAAAGTGAAACACAATATTACTGCTAATCAGCGAATTTTTAAGGACGAGGGAAACCAAGTAAATGCGAGGAAACAGTGAACAGAAAGTAACTTGAGCATGAAATAAAAGAACCAACATAAACAGGGAAAACTGAGAAAAATAATTAAGAAGCAAAACGATGAAAAATTTGGTTCATGTCAGAAGAAACAGTGATGTGTTATAGTATAATAGCACTTTTTAGGTTTAATAACATTGTTTGTTTCGTCTTGGGGAAATTTTGTAGTGTTAAACTGTTTCAAACTGGTGGAAAACATGTCTTAACGATGAAGTTTGAATCACACTTGAAAAGGTGGTTGGAGGTTACTTTTCATCGCTGGGAAATAGTTCTTCTACAGTTGAGAGAAAATTCAATACGGCTCATTTCTTCGCTCAGATGAAGAAAGAAGAAAAAAGGTTGGAAAAGCAAAAAAAGTACAAAACGTGGAGGAGAATAAGTGAATGAACGCTGAAGAAGAAGTGAAAAAATGATAGAGAAGTGAGAATTAAAAGACGATAGGAACAGAAGAAAGTGAGTAATAAAGAAAAAATGAAACAAAGAACCAAACGAATGATGTGTAAAAATAGAATGAGAAAGACATACAAAAAAAATTGAATGAAAGAATTATAAAAAAAAGAAAGATAAAAAGTATGGGAAAATTTTGATGAATGGAATTGAAAAAAATCTTTGCATGAAAAACCATTGTTGAAAAATAAAAACATTAGAAGATGAAAGCAAAAAGATGGCCTGAATGGACATATAAGCGAGATGTAGAAGACAAAAAATAAAACATCAATTAAATAAATGTAAATGAAAGAAAACATTTCATAAAGAAAGTCAAATCAAAGTAAATTTGGGATAACATATTTCTCTTGAAGTTTGAATTCTACTCAGCAAAAGGAAACAGAATTTTGCTGAGATATAGCACTTCCAGGAAGGGAAGAACAAGTAAGATTTCACATAGAAGAATTATTAGCACTTCAAACTGTACGAAAGAGAAAAAACTCATTCATGATTAACAGAATGAACTTCTAAATAAGATATTGTGTTTTCTTAGATTAATTTTATAAAAAAAAGCTTGATTGATGGATCTTGTATTATAGATACTTCACATTGGAAAAAATCAGATTTCAGAATTTTTCATATATATATATCAGGCAACTGACATACTCATTGTTGTACCTGATTTTGAAATCTATCTTTGTGCATTGACATATATATATATATATATATATATATATATATATATATATATATATATATATATATATATATATATATATATATATATATATATATATATATATATATATGTCATAAATTTTCTATCTTACTTTGGAACTCTATTTGAAATTATGTCAGTGAATTTATCAATTGGTTTTGGCAGCATAAATTGGGAAATAACCAGATAATCGAACTCACGACCATTAGGTAGACACCTCAACGTAGCAATACCCTTATCATCGAGCTAAACAGCTGCTGGTAATGCAGCAGCCAAAACATGCACCATCTCTGAATTTGTATTTTTGTTCATTCAATGTTCCCCCGCATGGGCAATTATTTTATCAAAAAATATAAATAAAAACCGACTGAAATATGTCATAATATTTTGAAACTCTGTGTGAAATAATTCCCCGTTATTACCATTGCAAAAAGAGTTTCTAATTAATATATTGCATTCATAAATATTTTTGTGGAATTATACATCCACTCCTCCATATATCCACTTCTCCATACATATATATATATATATATATATATATATATATATATATATATATATATATATATATATATATATATGTGTGTGTGTGTGTGTGTGTGTGTGTGTATGTGTGTGTATTCTTACACATAACAGTGTGTTAAATTTTCGTGTAGGGCTCTTCAGTTGTTTTTTGTTTCCTTTCTACCATTTCTCCCAAGCAGTGGTGATTTGACATCATCACATAAAGCCTTAATTCTGATATTGATTTGTTTATTTCGTTTCAAAGTAGTATGATAATATATGTAAGTTCATTTCAGACATTGTCATGACGTTTAAAACATTGATACAAAACGTATCGATATCAACGTTGTTAATGATCGACAGATGGCACTCTTGGTGATTGTATACGCCATCGAGTGTTTAGCCAGTGCAACGATTGGATGTGTTATCATCTTCTTCTTACAAACCTACTGCTAATGCCATCGGTGGAAATACTGATAAAAATTAGAAACTTTTTTTTTTCAAATTTATAGTCAAACAACATAATCAACCAGAGATCTGACACAGAATCCCAGGAAAAATAACTAACCTCAGCTTGACTCCTTCAAATGGTAGACAATCTAGATTCTCACGGATAAAAGTAATATGCCTCCAACAGAGTCAGCTATTCATCTGTGTCTGGATGAAACCAAAATGTATTCCAATATTGTTCAATTCGTTAGTAATGTTGATTTGTCCAACAGTCATTCGTTTACGTAGCATCCCTCTCCCCTCCCCCTCTCTCTCCCCGTATATATATATATATATATATAAAGAGAGAAAAATGGGTAGTTACATATAAATATATATATATATATATATATATATATATATATATATATATATATATATAGAGAGAGAGAGAGAGAGAGAGAGAGAGAGAGAGTGAGAGAGAGAGAGAGAAGGAGAGAGAGACATTTATGAATATATAGATAAAAATATTGCTAGTGAGATACCGATTTATGTAGATCTCCGTACATGGAGATTACTTATCAATCTATACGTCTATATATATATATATAGACTGTGAGAGAGGAAGAGAAATTGGTTGATTGATTGATAAAAAAAGCTCCCATCGATTTAGCAAAGCATCCAAGGTAGATGATTCATTACATAAAAGAATCCATGCATTGCATATGTGCAGATGGGTGTATCATGAGATCAGCAGCCGATTCTGCCCTTTGGGTCCAATAAGTGTCTTTCTGATGTGAAAGATTTCTTTTCCACCCTTGCAATCTCTCCACTGAGAACGGATGCCTTTTTCGAAACCTTTGGTCATCGCTGCCTCCCGACGTACTCCGATATTTTGCAATGATGGATATTAGAGTTTGGGATGCACTTGGGGGCATATACACTTGCTTAGACGCAACCAGCTTGAATATATAACTTCATATAAATGCTAATATTTCCCTGTGTGGGAAGTGAAATTATGCAAACGAGTGGACATCTGGACCACAAGATTTATTTATATACACAATAGTCAAATAAATACATAAATATGTATACGAACGTGAAGTTTTTCTTCTTTTACTTTGTGCGTAAACCCATTTGCTATAGCTGTAATTTTTTGCGCCCTTTTTCACCCTCACGTTTTGATATATGCACAAAAACTCTATTCATATGTATATATATATATGTATGTATGTATATATATGTATATATATATATATATATATATATATATATATATATATATATATATATATATATATAACGTACAGTACTTCTTTCTTACTAATGTATGTTTCTTACTAATGTATGTATAAGCATGTGAGTCAGCCCGTGCTGCAGCTGCAAATTATTTGTTTTTCCTTCTTATCTCTATGATCTATTTATATATACAAGTGTCAAGTAACGTATAATTTGTTTTTGTATGTATATATACGTATATAATTATTCATATATATGTATATCTATATATCTATATCTATCTACCTATCTCTATTTTTCTTTCTCTCTCTCTCTCTCTCTCTCTCTCTATATATATATATATATATATATATATGTATATACATATATATATATATGTGAGCATAAACTATATTCATACGTATATATACGAGCGTAGACTATATTTTTGTAAAATAGATATACGTGTGTGTGTGTGTGAGAGAGAGAGAGAGAGATAAAGAGAAAGAGAGAGAGAGAGGTAGAGAGAGAGAGAGAGAGAGCGTGTGGTGAGTGTTAGCATCTGTCAAGACATATTCTTTAACTTCAATTATTCACTGCTCTTTTTTCTCCTCAACGTTTTATTGCAAAAAGTTTAGATATGCAGACAATTACTCTGACCAGTTCTCGAATGGAACTTTTGATAAGAATATAAGGCATATGAGGGTTTTTTTGGTCATCCACATTTTATTCAAAAGCGTCGACATTACCAAGTATATATCAATTTTCATAAGCATGAGTCTCTGGCTTTTACACACACACACACACACACACACACGCACGCGCACACACACACACATACATGTATATATATATACATAATAGAACATATACTTTTGCATGCATTCGTCTTTATCCATACATTCGTATGCTGTTATATTCCTATTTATTGTTCCTTTACTTTTTACGGATGGAAACTGCATATAGTCCAATCATTTTTTGTATGATTGTCCAAACGTACATAAAATTATTAATGAACATGAATACCAGACCAGTAAAGTGATGTCTTATCAGTAATACTGACGAGTTGCAAACGGCAAAGAGAAAATAACCTAAATATTGCGTAATGAAACCTTAATACAAGCTAAATTGATACCTCTTGGTACATAATGTAATTGTGTAATGATCACTAATGGGTATTTTCATTTTTCGAACAAAAACCTTAAATATATCATAAAAGCAACGTTCCAGTTGCAATCAAGGGCAAAAACAAAGAATGCAAAAAATTAAAAAACATTTTGATACTTGAAAATTTGATTAAATTTTAAAACTTTTTATGAAAACATCCTTCCAAATATTCTTTTATCTCGCGTGAGTCTACAATACAATCTAAAAAAAATAAAATATCACCAAACAAAGCAATATTTTGCCTAATTTTGCCGTTTTGAGTTTCCAATTTAGATAATAAATTCAATTTGAGTAAGATTTTTCTGAAAATCAGATTTTAATTCTCCAGGGAATTACTTAAAAAAAATGTAAACCTTATTCATGTGCTTAGAGTTTACGATTGGTGCATAAGGATAGAATTTTTCTCTTTCTTTATTGAAATGAATTCCTGTAGTTTTTTCTCAATATATTGGTGCATCATATTCTCAAAATCTATTTTCATTGATTATCAGCTGTTGAACTTTATGAAAAACTGAATGAATCTTCCGAACAGAAATATCTTAATTTGTATAAACTGGTCAATAATTATTGCTATATCAGATTATTTTTTCTGTTTTTCCAATGGAAAAAGAAAGGTTTGTAGACTTTTAATTCACTGTCATCAGTCAGTTAAATAGAATTTTTAAAAAATCTTTGAGATTTTGAAAATCACTCATAACAAATGTTTTCAGGGGTTGTTGATCAATTTACCATAGAATATATCTAAACAGACATAACTTTTATGTGTCTTAGGCACAAAACCTCGACAGAATGATGACTCCTCCAGTCAAAGAGAGGGTAAGTGCTTAGAATGCTCCTTGAGTTGATGAGTGGCATATAGGAAGACAGTAAGATAGTTTAAAGGGATATTTTTCTCTCACAAAAGATCAGAAAATTTCTTATACTGTCCCCCTCTTTAAGGACTTTGGCTCTCACTCTCGCTCTCACAGAGTTGTATCACTTCATTTGAATTTACATTGTAAGCATATAAAAATATTTGAAACGGTACCAGTAATTAACGATGTTTCTTCATATGATATATTTCTCAAAATGAATAATTGATTCCATAAGAACGGAACAATTTATCTTGGTATTAACTTTCGATTCTAAAAATGACCAATAAAATCGAATTATGGTCACATTTTTGGGATGTTATTTGCCGAATTTTTGTATGAAGTTTCATCTAATCGTACACTATACGTAAATATTTTCGATGTATTTTGGAAAATTGATTAAATACTTACCCAAAATGGTGCGTATAATTGATATCCTGGAGAAAAATATAAATGAAAATTGCATTTACTTTTCATTATTTTCTGAAAAAATGTTTTTTGGGGAGAGTTCAGTTTACAAAGCAGGTTTATGCCAATCGGATCCTTAATTTGTGTCCACTTAGATTTTTCTATTTTCTAATGAAAATTTCAGTTATCACCACCCGACAAAAGGCAAGATTCTTAACTTATTCATTGATCAACTTTTTTTCAATTTTTTCAACACAAACACAGCACGCTGCCAGAAGTTTATGATCACGAAACGGCTTCTATTCTGCCGTTGACTGAACCTCAATTGTCATTGTTTGCTTGAAACGTTCAAGAATAATCACGTTTACAACATGAGACTACGTTACTGACAATCGTTTGGAGGCAAAGTGTGTGTGTGTGTGTGTGTGTGTGTGTGTGTGTGTGTGTGTGTGTGTGTGTGTGTGTGTGTGTTTGAACGGAGTTTAAGTATCAGCTGCAGTTACTTATCTTCCCTAAGCACTAATACCTTTGGGAAAGGCATGAATCCACTAGTAATTGCTGTTTATCACATCGCTTTTTTACCATTATAATAATGTAATAGCCCTGTATACAAAAGTATTGATTACTCTACTTGTATAATTTGGAATAATTCATAAGGTAACATTCCAAATTTCAGATAAGGCTATTTATCTTCACTTTGAATAGATATCTTTAGGAAATGCATGAATACACTTCTATATTTGTACGCAATCACTCTATTATATAACGGAAAATTCATTCTATTATATAACGAAAAGCCTCGGGGAGAGCGTGGGCGAGAGAATACTACAGAACTACTCCCATAACTTCCAAGTCAATTAGAACTCTGTGAGGCTGTTACTCTTATTATCAACCTTAGCAAGGATAACAGGTGGGGTGCAGGAAAGAGAGAGAAAGAGAGAGAGAGAGAGAGTAAGAAAGTTTGCACTGCTTCTGTGATATCGAATATAGATCATGAAATCTATGTATTTACGCTCTATTTTAGAATATTGAGCAATATTGCCATGGATAAAGAAACCTCCAACAATAGTATATATATATATATATATATATATATATATATATATATATATATATGTGTGTGTGTGTGTGTGTGTGCTTGTGTGTGTGTGCGTGCGTGCGTGTGTGTATACGATTTCAAGCAATATTGAAACTCTATGCCCCCTATGCCTTTAAATCCTTAGTCTTGCCAATAGATCAAAAAAAGAAATAAAAAAATACTAGAACAGAATTATTAAACAGAAAAATGAAATGGCCATAAAATGCCAACACCTCTCAAGATTTCTTTTAACAAACATAACTCAATACTCACGCATAAATATCCAGTAATAAACTAAAATAAATATCTTATCCACATAGCCACCTCAAAGAGCAATCCAATCAACATAATAATCTTTGACATGAGGACATAAACAAAACTCAATATAATCAAACAACCCATTGAAATTAAATAAAAGCATCCTAGCCCGAGGAAAGAAATTTAAGGAATTTACGTAAGAATGAAACTCCCAATGAAAATGTCCCAAACAGGAATCTAAAGAAAGATACTGAATCATTTGCCTGAAGAAACCTAAACAGGACAGAAAAATGAACGTGTTTGTGTAGCAAATCTTCATTTCATTATATTTAAGCTCTTCTCGGAACAAACTTTATATTTACAGTTGAATATAATGAGCACTCTATGAAATAAAGCTACCATACATCAGATATTGCATTTTATTACATCCCCTTATTTGTACTGTGCTATATATATCTGTATATACAAAAATATATGAGCGTAGAGGGATTTGAAGGCTAGACTTGTTCAATTATGCATGCATATAAAAGCGTCGTAATGGGTATATTGAACGTGAGAGACTAGTAGAGGGCGATGAGGATAGAGAATAATGAAAGGAAAACTGAATCTTCATATTAAGTTGAAAAATTGGATTTATTCGTGGGAATTAATAACTAGAGATGAACGCAGTTAATGCAGTACATAAAGCTGGGACTGTGCTGTCGAAAAGAAACTTGTGGTAACACAGGGGAGAAACTAATAAGGAAAATACATATCAAAAAAAGTGTATACTATTCATGGAATCATTGCAAGTGATGCTGAATCTATGTAGGGAAAAAGAGTTGAAATCAGGAGTAAGTTGAGTTGAACAGTGCATTTTTTTATAATAAGGGGAGATAATCAATGGAAGATAATAATCTTGAGATCGAAAACGAATGAAAAAAAATGGATAATGGATCAATAATGGATAAAGGATCAACAAAAATGAAAATGAAGAAGGATCGGCTCAAAAATTACAATTAATCGAATGAAAGAAGTGATTGGAAACTCTGAGATAACGCTTAGAATGACTATGAGAGTGAGAAAACCCAGCAGAGCAAAATGGACTCACTAAGTCATCATCCAACGATAATTATGACAGAGAGCTCGTTTCTGGTCCGGCAGGTCGTGGGTTCAATTATTGACCAAGTCATATCAAAAGAAGCCTATAGATGTATGTCCTCCATCTTGCCCAAGACACACAAGCATGCTTGCCTCTACTACGCGGTACAGAGACTAAAAACTTCGTACTTAAGTATGGAACAATAATATTCATAATAATCATAATAATGCTACGAAACGACATTGATTGCATTGTCAGTTTTTATTTAGTGACTAACTTGACCTGGTTTTTTTTCCATAATGATTATCTTATTGACTAAATTTCTTGGTTTTTTTTCTATTTTGTTCTCGGGGGTATCATTTTTTTTTCATTGCTATTGTCATTATTTCAATACTTGTTGAAATGATGCTTTGAATAATCAATAATGTATCGGTGCTAATGTTCTTTGTTTGTGCAAGATTGTCTTGAACTAATTTTTATGATATTTTATTTGTCATGCCGTTACCAGCTTGTAACATAATGGTTATTATCAAAATATTTTTTTTTGTTCTAGCTAATGGCTTTTATTTCTATCCTTCATATCACTATTACTCATGATCTCTCAACCATCAACTAATACTTTCAACATCTATATTGTCAACACCAGCATTGGCGTGTTCAGTTTCTTTCCAGTTTAGATGGCAGCTTGTCTGACTATATATGTATGGATTGCGTGTACAAGGCGCACAGATGGAGTTAGAGGGGTAAAAATCTGAGCATTTACTCTTTACTATGTTTAAAAAAACGACTTTTTCCATCTCCAAATAGGATTTTAGCAGTTCAAATTGCAATCTAACTTTATGTAAGTTTATGCAGAATTGGTCCCTTACTTTATGTGCAGTACTGTCAACAAATGTTCTTTTCTTTTTAAAATTTGGACCTTTTTCTGATCACCAACCAACGTAAGGCGAGGGAAATAACTTATACATTGATCAACCTCTTCTCCTAATTTTACTATTGATGAACCGCAACAGGGCACCAGACAGTTTCTATTGAGATATTAACCAGACCCATTCGTTTTATGTTTTCACAAGCTGTGATAAAACCTTTGATATAACTGATAAGATTTATATTCTTACAATTAATAGAACAAACTCATTAAGTCTTTTTTTTTTCAATCCAATCATTAATTAAGCAGTGATACAGCAAATATTAATACATACATAGGAAGTACGTAGATACTAACTTGCTGAGGTGCATTTATCGTGCTAAAAGATTTAGCAAACCGATTATCAATTCAAAATTTCGAAATTTTACACTAATCCTTGTTTTGCTAGAAAACTCAATACTGGGGCTCTTTAGCCAAACAGTTGTACATTATATGTTGAAAGAATATAATTTTGCACAATTTTTATCAAATGCTTTCGAAAAAAGAGTATGATATTGAGCTGTCATGAATTTTAAATGAGTCACTCGTGGCAGACATTTTGAAGAATTACAACTGTTTTCAGATTAATTTTCTTATCAGCCATAGATATTATATGATATTTGGGGTATAATCAGTTGAATTCATTTATAGAGTTTTGCGTTATTGCCATTTTGACAACACATGCAAGTCATTGAAAATTTAAAATAGTGACCATGATACAATTCTATACTCAAAATAAAGAATAACAATAAGAAAACATACTTAGGGTCTATTGTAGGAAGGTCTACTCAGTTCTCCCCTGAGGGATGTGCAGTCTAAAGTAGCTTTTTGCATTTGCACTGCCTGACTAAACCCGTCTTACACACGGAAAAAAACTACCACAATCACTGATATCAACAACATCAATACCATCACCATCTCCACCACTATCATCCAATCCACCATCGATATCTTTTGCGCACTACCATCGTCAATATCAACAAAACTTCAACCACCATCCTCAGACCCAGTACGAATATTACCATCCCACCACCACAATCATCACTTTCAAAAATATGACCATCCTGTTATCGTCACCACCGTCAATATCATCCCTGCCACCATCATCAGCATCATCAATAGAATCACAATCACCACCATTACCACTGGTACAACCATCACCATTACCACCCTCATCAATATCAACACCATCCCATCATTAACACCATAATCGTTATTATCAATGATTATTCCTTTTTCGTTACAATGATAGTCAAGATGTTAAAATTTATCCATCGGCCAAGTTTATCTCGCAGACCATTGACCCAACACTGGAAGTTGAATATCCCATCACAGAAAAAGTAAAACCAAGATCAAATCCACTGTAAATGGTGGCTGTTAAAATATTTTTCATGAATTATCCATACGGAGTTAATTGAGTAAGTAAAAAAAAAAAGCAATGGTCGACACTTTGAAATTTCATGATGACAAATTCTATTTCGATACGATTTTGGCAATGAATAAACGGAATCATAAGCTTTTATCACAATTGCACAATTTAGTTTATATTTTCAGCTAAACTGCCCAACTATAAGCAAAACAATCATATGGGAGGTTTGCCTAGGGAGTACAAATCGCTCAGAGTGTCTATTTTGGACATCATCTCACAGAACAATTTGTAATAGCCCGACCTTGATGAAAGAAATTAATGTCACTATGAAAACATTAGCGTTTAAAAATATAATTTAAGGGCTTGATCGAAAAGTATGACCTCACAAGTTTTAACAATAGATATGCATGCTATTTGAATTGAGAAAGAGATCGTCAGGGTTTGGTTCTGAGTATCCTAATAATGTGGCCTTTTGTCAGGCCATTCGAACATTATTAACAGTACACACAGACACGCACATACAAGCATACACTCGTACATACCAACACTCATATATGTATATATATATATATATATATATATATATATATATATATATATATATATATATATATGTATATATATATATAATTTTATGCTGTATTGACAATAACATTTTTTTTTTACTGGTGGTGAAAACTTATATTCTACACAAGTTCAAAAATTTCATGAAATTGTGATAATACTGCATGTGAGAACTTTGGCAAATGCACTCGAACACAAACAGAAACAAACAAAATTCACCGTTGTCAACGCTTATAATACAAACTGAGTTCTGAAATAAACTTTGGGTCAAATATTGAATTATTTGGTGCTTAATCTTATGTTAATTTTAATCAATAGAATATCAAGAATAGTTTGTTCGTTCATGCCGAAAACGGTTAAAACCAAGCGGGGTAGTGATGAAGTCATAGTTAGACCGATTGGCAGCATTGAAAAAAATCAAAGCCCTGCCTACGCCTACTGGGTTCAAATGATGTTGGTGTGAAAACTTAGCCCAAGTCATCACTTGAAAGAGATTTCCTATTTATTGCCAGAATTTGCGGTGTCACTTGATACTTTCTGATCAGTGTAAATAAAAGTTTTGATTTGATCGATGAAGATCATGAATAGCTGGTAAATATACTACTGCATATAGTAGATTTGTAGAAGTGAAGCGTGCATGAGTAATCATGTTTGTTTTTAAGGTAATTATCGAAAATCCAAACTCATTACTATCAAGAAATCATCATCTCTTCGGGTCAGTGCGGATGAAGGAAACTTTGTTGAGTTGGGCAAGATCTTTTGGAATCATTTGGAACATTACATAACAATGCAGAAGTTGACAGTGTTTACTTGGTTTCATAGCAATGAAATCAAAGACTATTATACATACATACGTACTTATGTATAAGTTAATCAATTGTTGGATCACTGATGTCGTCTAAGCGCTGCTTAGAATGGCAGACGACCAAAGTCCATCAAGACGTATCCGCAGCTTATGCTCAAAACCTGACCCAAACCTGTCGATGGAAAATTAACGAATCTCTATCTAACAAATCAGACTGCGTGTTGAACTAATTTTGATGAACGTACGTTATGTGTAAGCAGAGAGAGAGAGAGAAAGAGGGAGAGAGAGGGAGAGAATGAGAAGCTTTTGTATGAAATGACAAGACGTACAAGTAGCTGAAATGTTCAGCTGATTATCTTTTGACAAATATAAGAAAATGGAGACGAACAATGCAGTTGGACTCCTAAATCTCTTCAAAACTGCGAAAAACGGAGGTAGATAATCCCTTGTCATTCGAGTATTATCTTTCTTGTCGGCTTTCCCACGTGATGATTTTCCATTTGTTTTTCACCTTTATTTTTCATACGATACAGTTGTATTTCCGCTATCATATCTTCTCTCACTCTCTCATTATTTCCCCTCCCACCTTTATGCTATCTCTTTCTTGTTTCTCTTCTTTTCCTTCAATTTGTCACTGTTTTTTTTCCTGCTTGCAACATCAGGCTCTCTCAATGTTTGCTGTCATTCTCTTCAAACAACAGGAATATGAAATGGACAAACTGTTGATCAAGCGTCGAGTTACCTTGGAGGGGAATTTATGTCTTCGTAATTCAAATGACAAGGGTAAAAACTTTTAAAAGAGGGAGAGAAATGTCAAGATTAGGTTACATGAGAAGCGGGAAAGATACATTATCTTTTTTTCCCCCAATAATCGCAAATTTACGCGCATTTATCTACATTCACACACACACACACACACACACACACACACACACATATATATATATATATATATATATATATATATATATATATTGATATATTGATGTGTCACCTACAGACAGCTGTTTCGTTGTATTACAACTGTTCAGTGTGCATATAGATAATCCATTACCCCATTTTGCCCCCTCTTTCTGGCCTTATTGACGACATCAAAGTGTTGTATCTGTTCCACGGTAGAGCCTGAGGCGCAGTACTGACACCTGCCCGTCGAATGGGCCTGGAGATTGTCGTGTGGGTGGTGTCAAAGATCGAGCGCATCGGAGAGTCTTTGGACTCGTCCTTCGGCTCTCCCATTATCACTTGGTCAAGCTGCGGGGTGTCTGTTTCCCCGGGGTAGCACTGCTCCATTGCATTTAAAGGAGCAGGTCCCCTGGTGGACGCTTTCGTGACAGACGTTGTGTACCCATTATAATGAGCTTTTCAACGGTAGCCGCGTCGGCTGGAGCCATTTTTGGGCGGATAGTTTCCTATTCTTCCCACGTTAAGCTCGACTTCGTGTCACATTTTATTATATATATATATATATATATATATATATATATATATATATATATATATGTGTGTGTGTGTGTGTGTTAGTGTGTTAGTGTGTGTGTGTGCGTTTGTGTGTGCGTTTGGTCACTGAGTCTCAAGTCAGGTAGAAACTTCCACTTGGGAGATCAGCAAAATACTATTTTCCTATTCCTGATTTAACCCATTTAGCCTCTGTGCCTGACAAGCAACGGCGTATGGCATTTCGTATTAGCAGTGTGTTCTGATGTACGGATGTAAAAAAAAAAACTTAATATTTTAAAAAACGATTGACCTTAAAAAAACCTATTTGGGTACAATGTAGAAAAGGTAGTCCTATTTATATACTGTAAAGTTTCACACGGTCGCTCATTCGATGTTACGAACCTCGGACAAATGAAAAGAAATAAGATAATTATTAAAAAGTCTTTTAGTGGTACAAAACTCAATTAGTAGATGCATAGTAAAAAAATAGAGAGGAGGAGGAAATGTTTAGAATTTTTTTTTTTTTTTTTTTTTTTGCCAAAAAATGAATCCATAAAGTTCCTTCCGACGGACACTGATCGGAGGATGACCTTACAAGGACGATTTTTTTTGTATTTTTGTACATCCGTCCTTCAAAGCACATCCATGATACAAAGCACCATACACAATTGCTGACGATACCAAGCTTTGTAAACAACTTGTACGTTAGTGAACATACATTAGACATGTTCTTATACAATTATGAAGAGACCGTTGCTCCATTAAAGGTGGCTATAAGTTATTGCTAAATAAACTATAAAAATGGAAAATCTTACTGTCGGTGTTCCCATCTCTCTCTCTCTCTCTCTCTCTCTCTCTCTCTATATATATATATATATATATATATATATATATATATATATATATATATATGCACGTATGTATAAAATGTTTAAAGTTATCGAAACTTACGTATATCTAAATGATGTGTGATATTGAAATAGTTTCAGTGCAGTGCTTTCTATTATAGCATTTTCTTCTAGCAAGTTCATTTTGACTTGAGGTACGGCACTGATGACCGATGCAACGCAGCAATATCAGAGTAGTATTAGAAAATATGTGTGGATAAACTTTCAATACTCGCACCCTGTATATTTTTTTCCGGATGCTCACTCAATTTTTCTCATTTTCGACTCCCGGCCAAACAATACATAGTCATGTTCGGCGCATATGTGATACCTAATTAGCAAGACAAGCCCTCAGTACGCACCAAAGTTGGCACGGAAATATACTGAAAAGATATTTTTACCCTTGTGAAAAAATCATGTGTAAAATTTACATAATAGATACAAAGAAGAGAGAGTGTAGGGAGGAAAGATGTGCACTTGAGCACGCATTTTATGTCAGCAGTTGCAATGTAAGAAGTGAAACCATTGTATTGATGCTGTTGAGCGTCCTATATTACCATACACACATACACACTACCCCCCCATACACCATATATATATATATATATATATATATATATATATATATATATATATATATATATATATATATATATATATATATAAAGTACAAAATAATGCAATATAATGCAATTGTCCTATGTGTGGTGGATTTGTTCCATGAAGTGTTTGATACATTCAACATTAAACATAAAGTTAGGTTTTGGGAGAATTTGAATATGATGAAATAATCAATTAATTACCCAACTACGTTCACGTTTCTACCCTGTTTGGGATTTTTCAGGATTCAGTTGTTTGTGTTGTAAATATTCCATTCCATTATATATATATATATATATATATATATATATATATATATATATATATATATATATATATATATATATATATATATATATATATATATATATATATATATATGGAGGCTTGATACAATGTGGTAAAACTAACTTTACTGTGAGAGGAAAAAATTGTCGAATTCTTTGTTTAAATAAGTCGGTAGAAATTCGACGAAAAGAAGTTCTTTCAGAGTAATTAGTATTCTATTGTATCGTTAATTGGTTTGTACGCAGTCTGAAATCAAAACTGACACAACGGATTTAATATTCAAACGGGTGAACATACAGTAGAAATATTTTGAAAAGCGAGTCATATCCGTTGCTATACATACTGATTCCTCATCGTTAAAAATATCTTTAGGGTAACCTACGTAGGTAAGCTCTGTTTCAACGGATAAATATGTAATATAAAATAAAATCAACATTCAATCCACATAAAACTGTGTATATGAAATTACGTACTACGTATGTAGCATGAACAAAATAATAAAAGGGGGTGGTGTTTGATCTACACTGCTAGGGTGTCAAGTTAATATAACTGTTTTGTTCATGTACTATATGAAAACAGCAAGAAAGTCGGCCAACATATGAACTTCAGTAAGATGAAGATCATGTGTAACAACCACATCGAAGATAAAGACACTAAGATCAAAATTGAGGACACGGAACAAGAGAAAGTAGATCACTACATCTCCATAGTTACAACGAATCTCCATGAGACCCTCAAAAGAAGAAGAAATCAAGCGAAAAATCAAACTAGGATGGCCAGCCTTTGGCTGAGCAAGCTCAACCTTCAAGAGAGACCACAAGACAGCACAGAGCATCCAGAAGGAGACAATAGTCAGAAACATCGTAGAATCCATTGAAAAACACAATAGGCAGTGGGCTTGCCATGTTGCAAGAATGGCAGACAACCGATGGACATCGTGACTCAGAACATGGGTTCCCCGAGATCACATGCAGAACCGAGGCTGGCAGAATATTAGATGGAGTGACGAACTACATAAATTCAAAAAATACTGGCTCCACAACGCCCATCCTAGAGAAGTGTGGCGAATCTTGGGGAAAGTCTATGTCCAACGACGGACGTTGAAAGACTGATGATGATGATGATGATGATGATGATGATGATGATGATGATGATGATGATGATGATGAATGAAACTGTTACATCGTCAACAACTGATGATCCCAACAATAGATAATTTACAGATTGTACAATAATAACAAATTATAGAGAAGTAAGAAAAAAGTACTGTGAAAGATTAGATAAATTGCATTGACAGGTATTTGAAAATGGATGACTGAAGTGACACAAAAATCTATTGAAAATATTTTTTAATGTTTAGTATTTAAGGCTTTGAAGCTTTCTAAACTATACACACACACACATGCACACTCACACATCCCCCATATATATATATATATATATATATATATATATATATATATATATATGTGTGTGTGTGTGTGTGTATATATATATATGTATACATATATATATATATATATATATATATATATATATATATATATATATATATATATACATGGGTTTGTGTGTAAGTAGGCATATATACGTTTTATTTTTATATTGCATGCATGGACATATAATCATGCATATACATTTGTGCAGTTATGTTTTTATTCATATATGTATATATATGTACAGGTGTATTTTGCATATATATATATATATATATATATATATATATATATATATGTGTGTGTGTGTGTGTGTGTGTGTGTGTGTGTGTGTGTGTGTGAATTTTGTGTCATAACTATGCTACAATTAGTAAAGTGGTGCTATGCAGAATTTTCAATGGTGCGCGAATGAAGTTTGGCGTTTTGCTACTCCTTTCTTTGCGAAGACAAGGCTTAATGAACTTTTGTTGCAATCAGTAAGCAAAGGACTAGTTGAAAGGTGACAGTGGAAACTCGGTGTTATTGTAAGTAATAATTTTTGGTTATATCATGGTCAAATTATTGCCGAGACATAGGTTGCACACTGAACAATCAATAGATACAAAATGCCATGCACTCTACACCGGTGATACGAGGCCATCTCATTCTGAAAGAGTGGATAATCTTTTGGGCACAAAGGCTGATGTAAGTTTAAGAGTAACAAAAAGTTGAGCTAAGTTGTTTTCTCCCCCTCTCTATCAATCTATCTCCCTCCATATATGTATACATTTGAGCAAGCGTCATAGCTTTTTTCAAAAGTTTCACGTCATTTTAATCACTGAAACGGTGATTTGTGTAATTTTTTCAGCAATTTTTATATTTTAACCCGGACTTTGATACCATGCTACTCTGCGTGATTTCTCTTGTCAATATAACAGTTTCGCAGATTTTAAAACAGTTATGTCAACTTGGCTCCTCAGCAGTGTTGACTTATTACCAACTCCCCCTAAGCTTTTATTTTAATACATTGCTTCGTTTTATTATTTTCAGGGTCGTGTCATACTACATGTAGTTTGTTATTTCAAATACACGTTGTTATCATAAAGCATTGTATATCATGCCATTGTATAGTACACATAATGTAATTTTTTGAAGCAAACGGGTTATTAACGTTGGTTACCCAAGAACGTATTTAGTGACGTGGGATCAATAAGTACAACAGACGTGACTCGTTTTTCGTGTCACTTGTATATTGAATCTGCTGAATCGATCCTAATCTCGGACTGCATGTGCGCAATATATATATATATATATATATATATATATATATATATATATATGTGTGTGTGTGTGTGTGTGTGTGTGCATGTGTGTGTGTGTGTGTGTGTGTGCTTGCGCACATGTGAGTGTTTGTGTTCCAAGCTTTGCCTGGTATGCTACAATGAGAGGTAAAATAGGTGCAATTTGCATTTAGGAATATTGAACTGCACTAATTTAGAGATAGATTTGCTGCCTGAGATATCAACATTTTGAAAAATGGCTCTCACCTAGACTCGAACACTGAACTTAGACACTGCAAGGAAATGTGCAACTGTTTCGTAACTGACCGTTCGTTCTGAATTCCTTTCTTTCCGTTATTTCCCTTCTTGTCATCTTTCTCTTTCATTCTGTTTTCCTTCTTTCTCCCCTACTTCTTGTTCTCACTATACCTTTTATCATATACGATCACACTCCAGTTTCTCCTCTGCAGTCTTTTCAACTTGTCAGCTTTGCTCATTCTCGTCTATCTTATTACCTGTTCGCTCGACTCACCAGATCTGATTTAAAAAATCAAAGTTCGACCCCTTTTTAGAAAAGGGAGAAAAAAAAAAAACAACTCTACTATCTCCTTTTCAAACCTTCCATTTTTACTCGTGCATTTATTTTAGCAGCCTCTGTGTACATCTTCTACACTTTTCAACACGTATGCTACCGATCTTTCTTCCAAGTCTCATTTGGGAAAATGTGCTTCCCAGTCATCGTTTAAATAGTGCACCACTGAATTGCACCTGCACGCGTCCATGTATATTTAATTTACCCTATTTTGTTACTATGCTACATCATTAAGATGAAATCACGTAACATTCCTTTTGCCAATTTCCGGCTTCGAAGAAAAGGACTGTTTCACGCGAAAAATGTTTCTGGTTCCCTTTTTATAATTGAATCAATTTTTTGTTGGTTCGTTGTTATATTACCGTTAATTTTATTTATCCGAACTTATTTAGTTATTCCTGGTGTAGTTCAAAATGCTTTTCTCGATACATTCACCCACTAACGCACAAATTCACTCGGCAGTCAATAATGTCTTTCAACCATTTGAAGACCTTCATGAATACATGAATCTGTGTAAAGTCTGAATTTAAGCGATACGTTAATTCACACAGAAATCCATCATCATCATCATCATCATCTTCATCATCATTCTCTCTCTACATATATGTGTATATATGTGTGTCTGTGTGTGTGTGTGTATTGTACGTATATATATATATATATATATATATATATATATATATAGAGAGAGAGAGAGAGAGAGAGAGAGAGAGAGAGATGATGATGATGATGATGATGATGATGATGATGATGATGATGATGGATTGTCTCTGCAAAAGAAGGTCCAGGAGGGTTTTCTATACCCCTGTAGCTTCTGAGTAGCGAAACCTATAGCGAATAGCCCAAAGGACCGTGCAATAGATTTTGAAGTATGACATATGCACTGCCGATGCCAACCTTTAAAACAAATGTTTGCATGTCCTATACCTCAGGGCGAAAATGGGAGCAATGCCTTTAGGTTGTTGGTTTTGTTGTGGATGCCCCTTTCCCTAGCAGATGCCTGTTTTGGCTGTGGGGGTCTGCCTCTCTTCAGTAAAAATATTCGAACAGTATGGCTGACCCGAGGAATTGGAGCTAAAGTCCTGGACACACCCCTGAAAGAAGGTGTCCGTTCTGGCAAGACGGCTGCCAGCGTAAATTGATGTGCTGGTAAAAAAAATAACTGCCATTGATGCTGTGGTGACTTTACAGATCTGCTGACAGGGTACTAAACAGTACAGGTCCTGTGTAGATTTAGCTTATGCCCCTTCACTGAACTTCAATTTTTTATTCCAAAATCTTAACAAAAATTCAATTATTTTTATTCTTTCATTATAACTTTTGTTTTACTTCATCATGATCTAACTCTTACTCAACACCCTCACACAAATTCATTGATATTTTTAGCTATAATGAAAATTCAGAAATCACTTAACTTTGCTGGGTATCAGGATAGTCCGACAAGAGATATTTTCTTTAACCTCAACCTGTCAACAACTGAAGGTGTGGGAGAATATAGGTTAATAATTGCCTAAAAAATCATTAAACGTTAACAATTTAGAGAGATTTACGAGTAGTCTCTTTAGATTTGCTTATAGTTGCTTTGATATTAAATCTATGCATATCACTTATCTGTGCCATTTCCTTCTAAACGGAACTGTGAGTATGTATTATAGTGTCTAGAAGTTGGAATTAATCGGGCTTTGGATGAGATCTTTTTTTCTTTTTGGTGGGGGGTATGATTAAATTATTTTACCTATTCATTTAAATGGACGGATAAGAGAGATATGAGAGTCCATTTTGTCTAAATGCTCACACAACCATCTCGTTCTTGATCGAACATCGAAGCTTGCAAGTGGAAGAAATTCTGTCAATATATTTGTTGATGTAAAGAGCCCAGGGTGAAGTGGATTAATGCCTTTCCAAAAGATATTAGAGTGAATTGAAGCAACGATGGGCCAAGCTAACGAAAATGCTGAAATGACAAATCGCTAAAAATTTATTGGAAGCAAAGGTATAGCATACCATTATGATACAATGATCAAGATGTACGTGAATAATTGATTAACTAATTGGACATTACATTGAATGTAGAAGTTTTTATTTCATCTGTAAGTCTAAGCTACAGCATATTTGGATTTCAGTTCTATAGGTTTGTTTCAAAGGGTTTTAGAGCATGAAAAAAACCCCGAAAAAACAGAAGCAAAATCCATAATGAAAGATAGCTGCGGACGGTTATCCTTACTTCTGCTAAATTTTTAGCGGTCAATCAGTTCATCGTTAGCTTTGCCCATCACTGAACCTAAGTAGCCTGAGCTTTCATAGAACTCAGTTCGTTGATTCCGTTCGCTGCGCCAGTAAACAGTAACCCTGCCTAAACAAAGAGACAATAAAAATCTCCATGCTCTCATTTGTGTTATTTTCCGTATTTTTTCTTCAAGTTTTTCAGTGAGTTCCTTTCATTTCCCCCCATCTTTCTTTATTTTTGGTCAAGATATCTGATGATGGTTATAGCATAGGGAAATAGGATTCGTGCCTTTCCTAATAGTATTAACGCGAAATGAATATAAACAGACAGTTGGAATTTGATCTTGGAATTCGATTTTCTTAATCGTTTTATTAATTTTTTCTCTCTGCTTCTTTTTTTCTCTCTTCTCTCACTTATTTTTCTGTCTTGGCCATCTTCAACATTCACTCTTTCCTTTTTTTCCCCTTTTGTTTTTCCAAAACTCCTTTTCCCCCTTTTAATTCAATTATTTCCTTCTTATATTTACATAGGCTTCGTTTGTTGGTATTTTTCTTTCTCTCATTTACTTTCTTGAATGTTTTTTCTCCTTTTTCTTGCCTCTTCTCCCATTTCTTCTTGTTCATTTACGCAGCCTTCTGTTATTACAAAAAACACGGAACAGTCCCGACAACGAATCTTATTTCGAGAAAAAAAACATATCAAGGCGAGTATTACAACTTGTATTCACACAAGAAGAAAAAAGGTACGCATCTGACAGCGTTCTGACAAGGGCTATTTAAATTAAATAGGTCCAGAAACACTACACTTTTCACTAACTAGGGAACTATTTAAGCGTACGAGAAGAATGTGTACATTTCAACAGAGCGAGAACAATGTTTTAGCTTTTCCCAGAATATTTAACACGAATTCTACGCGAGGGGAGCGAAATGATAGAAAGTTTTCTTTGTCTTCTTGCCGCTTATAAACCAGGAGCCCATAAATAACAGAAAATTCCGATTATCTTCTCTGCTTTGCTCGAGTCAGGGGAACACAGAATAAAGCAAACACCCTTATACACAGAAGCACCCTTCACATGCGCACACACGCTCACTCACACATATATACGTACAATGAGTATTTGAAACATTTTAAAAGTTTATCTAAAACATATTTATAGAACTTCAGCATTGACATAATTTGGACGACATATTTCTAATTTTTGTAAAAAGACTTTCAATGTTTAATTTTGTTTGAATATATTACCATTTTTCAATTGTTGTACTCGTCAACCTTCGGTCAAAATTCGGTCCATTATAAGTTTTATAAGGATGTTAAAATGAACTTTTAAAGATGATTTGCATAAGTTTTGAACTCAGTATATATGCATATACAAACTCAAGTTGATAAATTTGCCAGGAGTCACTTCCATTGTCAAGCTCTGATGCAAATCAAGGGCTGGGGCTGTTTTCCCCCATAACAAGAATAATCTTCACATAATTTAGGGGAAAAAAACTCTTCGGTGTCCCTCTCGTGACGTGAGCCAAAACTGATTTAAAAAATTGACATTTCGCTATTATGATTTAAGATTGTTACCAGCGAGAGCAGTAGATATGTCTCTTACAGACTGAGCTGAACTGACGTGTCTCAGATATATAGACATATCTCATACCAACTGAGCTGAACTGACGAGTCTCAGATTTATACCCAAACTTGTTACAAATACACAAGCTTTAGAAAGTCAATGCCATACTAATGAATGAACAAATTCATTCATACTAAAAAGAAAAATATTTTGATATTCAAAAAATATATGTATACAATACAAAAGCTTCTAGACTCATCTTCAATCGGATTAAAAGATTTTGGGGATATCACCCTAACTTATATATGGGTTAACTCAAAGGAATTAGTAATGTGAACATTAATTACTGGAAGGTAAATTTTGAGCGACAAATATACCTTCTTTGGTATTGTAGCATTTATGCTTGCTGACTCAGGTTTGGATGATAACCTAGCAAATAATAACTTTGATTTAGCACCACATTGATACTTAGGGCTCTATGAGTACCGAATACAATTCTTTTTAGGAAATGATAGTTTACCAAGGGGTAACAATACAGGGTATTTTGGCTTTTGCGTGCTGGTGCATGCGTTAAGAGGTAGCAAGACCAGATTTTTTTTGTACGTTTTTGAGTCAGAGGCGTAGCTTAATTTTTTTCTGGAAGAGGGGCCCCGTGAGGCTTGGCTCCTTGAAGGCTTTTCCATCATTTAGTGAGATTTGTCAGTGGAAATATCATTGGTGAACTGGATGGAAGGCCCAGCATTTTCAAATAGCTCCCCCTTCCTCAGCTACGCCTCTGGTTGGAGTATTTGAAAGCCAGTGCAGGTCTTTTTACACTCACGGTCAGGGAAATACAGAACAGGAATCTAGGGAATACCGGGCACATTCATTATTAGAACAGAAATACAGAGAATCATAAGTGAAAAAGGAAAGAATGAAAAAGAATGAAAGGAAACTTTTATCATAAAAAAACAAAACAATGGAAGTTGGAAAGGAAACCAGGAATAAAAATCGTGTAGCAAGAAAAAAAAAAATTATAGAAATGAAATAAAGATAAAGAGCTGAAGGACACAACATGAGAAATGGATAAATAAATAAATTAAAAAAAAGACAGAATGAAAGAAAATTAAAAACAGACAATAACAATGGAAGGGTGTGACACAGACAAGAAGAAAAGGGAGAAAAAAGATAGCCATCACACAAGAAAGGAAAATTTTTTAAAAAGCTAGAAAAAAAGGGAGGGAAAAAGGAAAGGAAGAAACAAATATACAAACAGTAATGTTGGAATAATAGAAAGGAAAGGAAGATGGTTTTCAAGAACTAAGTCAGAAAATAGAAAGAAAAGAACGATGACAAGAAGAGAGATACAAGTTGAAAGACAGAAAAGGAAGGATTGAATAATATAAAGAAGGAAAAAGAAAAATAAAGAAAAAAGAAGGAAAGAATGAAGCAGGCGTCTGATAATAAAGACAGGATAAAAGAACGGAAAAGAAACTTTTTGAGACAGAATAAAGAAAAAAAGAGAGAAGAAAGAATAAAGAAAGAAGGAAGAAAGAAAAAATGTAGTGGCGGAAAAAGAAGGAAAGAAAAATGGTATTACGTGACAATTACAGAAAAAAAGAAAGTGATAGAAGTTTTTTCAAAACACATAAGTGAATATGTAAAGACATCAACAAGAGGAAAAGAAAGGAAAATAAATAAACAGATATAAGAAAAAAATGAAGGAAGAAAAAAAAAAGAGAAAAATGAAAAGTGAGAGAGAAAGACGAAAAAATAAAAGAAGAATCAATGAAGAATGAGAGAAAAAGGTTCTAGAGGAGAGAAAATGTGCTCCAGAAAAAAAAAGAGAAAATTGTAAATAAACAGAAACGACAGCATACATTACCCAGCAAAAATCTATGAAATATAATGAGACACCCCCTTACAAAACCAATTGATTAACGCCAAAAACTCTGGTATATATGAGCAGAGTAAAATAGATAGATAGATGGAAAGATAGATAGATAGATAACAAGAAATAGAAAGTGTCGAGTGATCAACGTCTTTTAGCAGCATGCTGTGTTGGGAGTGATCAATTAAAAACGGGAAAAGATGTTTTCAATGAATATGTCTCTTCTCTTGACTTGTTTTTTGGTGATGATCACTAAAAGAAGCGAAATTTGGGGAAAAAAGTGGGGGTAATACAGACTGGGTGATTAATTTAGCACAAACTTACATTTAACTTGACTGTCCCCACCCCCCGAAAACTACTTAGGGGGATTTAAAAAAAAAACGATAAAAACCTATGTTGGCAGTTTTGGTGACAGTTTTGCTTTACAGTTTCAATAGAGAGAGAAATTCAAGAGAGGGGAACATTAGAGATGAAGAAATGAATGAATAGAATGAAGAGAGAGAAAAGTACATAAATAAAAAGTGATAGGTAGATTGATAGATAGATTGCATCTGAGTCGGCGTACATCCTTCTGTCCTTTTAACATATCTTTCACTCTCCTTAAAACCAACTTAAATATACCATCTCCACGCAGCACGCTCAAACATACCACGGACTGCCCCAAACTATCAGCCCCTCCACCCAGATCCCCTGTACCAAGATTATCCCCGTTTTTCAAACCTCTACGTCATTCTCCTTTTCCCAACCTCCTACTTCTGTTATCAGTGTTATGCCAACCAAATAAATTCACCCTAAACTGTTGTAAAACGTCAAGTCGTATTAACGAAACAACTTCGGGAGGGTGAACAAAAAAAAAAAAATGCTTTCCTCACGTTCTCTGCCGACGGCTTCTTGTTTTTCTGGCTGGCCAACAATTCTTACTGCTTTCATCACTTACGATTGGCGTACGTTGGCCCTTAATTTTGGACTGCCTGGCTTCGTTTCAATATCTCCGAAATTCAAGTTACTTTTGTTGTTATTTAACTAGTGGAGTGTTTGAAATGTATAGCATTGTTTCTTTTAGTAACTTTCGCAGCCCATGTACCGATATTCTTTACATACGTGTTGTAGGTTAGAGGAGGGTGATGAGTGCTCGAGCAGATAACAACTCGGAGAATAGCCTCGTTGAACTGGGGTTCAAGCTCCAGCTAAGACAGTTCGCGCTCACTCCGGGCAAGGTATGTTTCCATTTTTCCTCCAGCTGTGGGCGGAATAACACAGAGGAAAGTGAATGACACCACTTCGGATGTTCGCACATTTAGGGCCAAGACCCTAGTAGATGTGGTTGGAGCTGTAGTTATCGTGAGGGCACTACTTTCTCACTCTAGATTAGCTTTCTTCACTTATTTTTTTAAATATCTCTCTCTGTCTCTCTGTCTGTCTGTCTGTCTCTCTCTTTCTCTCTCTGTCTCTCTCTCTCTCTCTATATATATGTATATATATATATATATATATATATATATATATATATGTATGTGTGTGCGTGCGTGTGCACGCGTGTGTCCAAATGATGAAAAACGTATTCATTTTACTCGAGATGTATATTTTTTTGAAGCTATTCAGCAAATAGATCAGACAATATACAATGAACATTTCAGATTTAAAATTCCAGCTAATAAAATTATTTCAGGCTAGGGACTTACTTATCTATCTCTTTTAATAATGAAGTTTGATGGTTAGCTTGTTTATGAAGGCATATACATCGAGTGCAGCATTCAGGGTCGCGCTCAGTTTGGAAGAATCATTTTTTTTTTGTGGCCACAAAATTCATCATCATTATCATCATCGTTTTAGTGTTTGTCGTTGGACTTCCTGACTTCGTCTAACCCGTCAGGCCATCTTACATTCTGCCAGCCACGATTTCAAATATTGTCTCTTGGGATCCATGTTGTGAGTCTAGATGTCTTGCAGTTGTCTGACAATTTTGCAACATGTCCAGTCGATTGCCATTTGAATTTTCTAATGGTGTCAGTGATATCTCTGACTTAAGTATTTTCCTTAATATACTGTGCTTTCTTATAATCTCTCCAAGTGGGGTTGAGCACGATTCTCTCATGTTGCATGTTTTTCAAGGTTTTAGTGTCAATAATTTCGTTAGGTTCTCTGTCTCTGTTCAATAGGCTGATATCAGAAGGATTCATTGGTTGTACACATTTCTTTGTAGGACTAGTGGGCACCAGCCACAATTTAGCCTAAAATCTAAGATGATCATGGACGTGCTTGTTGAGAATGTCATCATGGACTTGCCTAAAGATCAGCAGCATTATTGACAGTATACCAAGCAGGTTGTTTGCAAGGTGAAAAAGAAAACAACGATCATCATCATCATCATCATCATCATCATCATCATCATCATCTTTTAACGTTTGTCGATGGACATAGAACTTCCCCAGGATACGCCACATTTCTCTTTTGTGGGCGTTGCAGAGCCAGTATTCTATGAACTTGTTCAGTTTGTCTCTCCATCTAATACTATACTGGCATCAGTTGCGCATGGGAATCTATGTCATGAATTGTGAGGTCCATCGGTTGTCTGTCATTCTTGCAACATAGCCTGTCCATTGTCATTTTTCATGGATTCTATGATATCCCTGACTCCTGTTTTCTCCTGGATCCCAGCTTATCTGTTGTTTATTTTTTTTTCATCATAACTTTACGAGAGCCTGTTTCAGCAGTGAGCGAACGGCGTGGAACAGGAACAAAGAATAAGCTGAGATTCGAACGCCACTGTTCCTTGACCAAAACCTTATGCTTCATATCTGATCCATGATATTCACCCTCAGCTAAGAAAAACAACGTAGCCTGAGTAAAATTGCAATAAAAACACGCTGAAATACTAGAAAGTTTCATAGTAGTATGAAGAATGGGTGAAAATTATTGACAATACTTCATCTCTTAAGATAAAATAATGATATAATATTTTGACAGCAATATTTAAAAACCTCGTTCACTCGTTCAAATAGAGATTGGATTTTCTAGACGTTTTTGGTTGGTAATCAGTTCAAAATAATCGATGGTATGTAGATTATGTGTTGCCTGCACGCACAACGCTTGAGGACTTTTTTCAAATAAAATTCTTGTCTTGAATCTGTAAAGCATTTCAGATGAATATCTGAGGCATTCTCATGTTTCCAGCATTCCTACAAAAGATTTGTGGTTTTGAATAATGCTTCTCTCAGTAAACATCAGGTCGCTTCTTTTTCTTTACAATGAATATCAAAATCGTCGCATTTTCTTCTAATTAGAGGAATTTCACGAATTTACTTCCAAACGATTATCATCTTTATATGGACATTTTTTGTTATGTTATCACTTCACGTCGAGCACAATAATAACAAAGGAATAGGATTTTTATCTCTCTTCCTGATCCACCCTCTCTCTTACATAAGAAATATTTGATGCGCAGTACGGAAAACCATCGTATCAAACACATTGTGATGATACCTAATATAAAATAACATGCTATAGCCCTGAAAATCATGAAATAAAGTTATATATCTAAATCATAACCGGGGGTAGCGTTAGATCAAAAATGCTGAGGAGCCGAGAGAATGTAAAACTTTCTGTTAAATCTCCTAACGGCAACAAAGGGAACTGTTGATGATCCCAACAAGATAAAATCAAACATAGTGCCATAACATCTAATGCAGTGTAAAACATACTAAACATAGAAAAATCACATCAATAGATATTGCGGAATAATAGTCTGGAGTTACTATATATATATATATATATATATATATAATTGTGTTATCCTCAGACAGCTGTTTCGATGTATTACATCTCTTCAGTATGGTTATAGACTTTCCACGAGACGGAATTGAAACCTTCACTTTAGACTCATAGACTGATATCCTACCTCTGGACTACGGAACTAGACAGGCAGTTGGGCTGAATTTAAGCGTTATGTTTAAATTACACAGAAATCCCTCATCTATCAGAGTGCTCCATTCTTAGAGCAGAGCCTTTCATGAGCTTACAGTGGATGTTACCTCACTTAAAGAGTGCTCAGCCCTGAATAGGGGAGCATTAATATATATATATATATATATATATATATATATATATATGTGTGTGTGTGTGTGTGTGTGTGTGTGTATATATATGTATATATATATACACACACATTTATATATATATTAGATATTATATGTATATAAAGTTGTAGAGCTTTCTATACTCTTTTTTTGTCTGTCCGTCTGTCCCTCTCTCTTTTTCAATATATGTCGAGGGTTACATAACGAAACGAAGTACCTCAAAATGAGGAAAGAGTAAATGCAATTACCGTATAAATCATTTTTCAACAAAATGCAATTTTCTCTAGATTTGTAAGAAGGCTCAAAATGTGTTTAGCAAGGTTAAGATCGACATACCGTACTCAGGAAAAGCGCACCATTTCCAATTTTGCATAGAAACCTGGAACTTTTTGGAATTCATGATTAAAAAATGAACAGTGCACTTCCAAGATCTGTACCGAATGTTGTTCACTGAAAATGATTAACAAAAGTAACTAATGAAGGGGATGCTGGTGTCATAGATTATGAGAGCATTGGTATCGTACCAGGCTGCCATCCTGTTCAAGTCTAGGTGTACTGACATATCTATCTACTATAGATACATTTGGAAGGGTTCTATGAATGGACGCTATTACGTATTTCACAAAATATAGATGAGATATTTTAGGAATTTTTCTTTCTCACTTCCTCTTGGTAAGCCCAAGAAATTAAATTACAGGGGAAAAGACGAAAGAAAAAGTTGACCTCTTTGCATGTATCACCGAATATGGAGATAATGTTACGGGTGTACAGATCAAATCAAACTTACATTACTAATTTGCAATAGACGGATCAATAATATCTTTAATACTTGAGGAAGTTGCCGAATGAAGACTTATAATTTACTTTAAATCCTCCGATGCTGTCTCTAGTCTGTTTTCATCTCATTGATCTATTGAGGACATTCTGTTGATCTAGCAACAGAGAAGAGAAAGATTTTTAAAAAGTCATTGGTAGTTGCATATAGGCCACTGAAATAACGTGTTTGAAATGTCTGTCTGTTAGGATTTCACGCCACGTAATGTATTTTAACTTTTAGGTATGTGCAATACCGCGAAATCTACCCCACGTAACCTTCTGACGGGGGAGTCAAAGGGTTGAAAGAAAAAGAGAAAAGAACGAGAAATGGTTGTAATCAGCTGAGATCAGAGGTTGGTACTCTAGCTAACAAGACTAAAGCCGGTTTGCTCAGGGGAGGGAAGTCAATGATTCCTGTAAGAGAGCTTCTCCGGGTCATTTGATAGTTAATACTAACTGTATGCATAAAATAACTCACATTTCCACTCTCTCACGAAGCTTGTTCACTCAGCTATTATATTACTTCACAACACAGAAATATCCGTAAATGGCCGTTGCTATTCAGAAGCCGAAAGTACGCTTAGCGTTTTCGCTAATAGTACATCCCAGGTAAGAATACCTTCGATTGGCTTTTGCTTACAATGCCTAAACAGTTTGATATTCGGAGATGGTAAAAAACAGGAAGCAACGGAAATCGTAATGCTATCAACATGGATTTAAGTAGGTTTGAATTGTTTATGGTTAGGTTCCATGTTTCAGCTCCATAAGTGAATGTATGGGAGGATGCATTGGATGTACACCCTTATTTTAGGATTAATGGGATCTTCTTATTTTTGAAGGTTCAGCTTGCTCTGCCAAAGGCTTGCTATCCTAGTGTGATTCTTCGCTTGATTTCTTCTTCTTTTGAGGATCTCATGGAAATTTGTTGCCCTAGGTAGATGTTGTGGTCTACTCTCTCCAGTTCTGTGTCTTCGATTCTAATCTCTAATTAGGTTCTACCAAATGTCGTATGCATACTACTTTCAGAAAGAAAACTTTAGGCTGACAATTATCGGTTTTAAGAAACATTTTTTAACGTAATAATTTTTTGGTTTCAGAAGTTATATAAAATCATTATAAAATTTGTTTCTATTCGAGAAAAAAACAAAAAAAACAAAAAAAAACAAAAAAAACAAAAAAAAACAAAAAACAGAATATACCAGAAATCTGGAAAATAATTCTTTGGTCCATCTACCGCTTCTTATCATATTTTATGAAATATTAGTTCAATTTGCATTTGCCTGATTTTTTAATTAACATGGACACTTCAATAAAATTACTGCATTTTAATAAGTATATCAATTAATCAAGAGATAAGTGCGATCATAAAGTTAATATCTAACTCGACGACACCTGCTGAATTGCCAAATGTCCAGCTAGTAATGATTAATGTATAATAGTATTCAAAAAATTAGTTCAGACAGAAACGTGACTTTAATGTGCGGAGGGAAGCATTTGTCACGTATCGAATGTTTCCATTCGAGTTTATATTTCTAATGCAGAATTTGTTGTATATTTGTATGTATGAATGTATGTATGTATTACGGTTTTCTACATATACCTACATTGGGAGTATCGTAGACTAAGGTATTCACTGCAAGTTAAACGTACTGAAAATTTGGGTAAAAAGATTATGTTGAATCATATTTGGAATTGAGGGACTGTTTGCTTTAAGTTTATCATTTGGGATCATGGGCTTTTTTTTTTTGGTTTGATCACTGATCATTGGTTTTGGTAGGAAATACGTAGATGAACATATTGAAATGTATTTTTTTTTTTCGAATCACATTACATTTCTTTTTGGACTTCCTCCGTCTTGTACAACATTCTATTTCCGTCTAACACTGTGTCTTTTAGATGCGTGAGCATTTATAGTACCGACTGTCTTCAATGATTGACTGACTGGTTGACATACTGAAAAGGATTTTTTGCAATTTAGCTCTTTCGTTGCTAGAAGTCGCGCATCCATGGTCTGACTTCAAGCCTGGTTTCTCTTTCCTCATTATTTGGAATAGTTTTCTCTGCATTTTACGTCTTGAAGCGCTATTCCTCCCTAGTTTCTTCTTGTCTTTGAAACTTTATCTTTTCAAATTCCTCTTTCTTGTTCCCTTTTTTTTTTTTGCTCGGCTTTGCTAGTTCTTTTTTTTACCGTGCTATTTTTTTTTCTGGTATCTCTCCTTCTTTGTTTTGTCCTTTTTGTACACTGTTCACCTTGCCACGTCTTTCTGCTCCTAATTTTGGCCCAGGGCACATGCAACGCTAAGTAAATGAAGGATGATCAGGAGAAAGATTATAAAGAAGCATCACTTAACCTACAATGAAGAAAAGCGCTTAATTGTGCGTGCTCTTGTCTATTTAATGTTAATGTAGTTATTCTTTGAGTTGTTATTTTTGCAGCTGTACATGCAAGCTCCTGCTTGTAGCAACAACCAGGGAGTGCCAGGGAAGACAAAAAAAGATACCAGAACGGACTGTTAACTAAAAGAGAGGAAATAATTAGCCTATGCACTTACTGGTATATAATGCAGACCTACAGGCTTTTACATCTAAATTCCTATTAGGAGAGCTTGATCTGTGACACTTACATTTGCGATAAAGATGGCATCTCTCCTTACCTTGCCGAGGGGCAAAGTTTTGCAAGCTACTCTCGTAGAAAAGTAGTGATTTCAATCCTCACTAGATTCCACTATGGCCTTGTCTCAGACGAAGTTGAGTTTTTTTTTAATATTTTGCCCCTTTCAATCAGTGTGATTAGCAAGTTAGTCCCCAGATGCATATTTTGGGAAGGCAGGGGTCAATTTTCGATTGTGCCCTGGTCTCCAGTAGAGGAGGGTCTCTAAAAGTCTTATGAATTGTAGTTCACTTACTGGATGGCTACTACAATCTCACTGAATGTTAGAAGGTGCCTCAAAGGAAGCCAAACACCTTACGGCCCCCAATCCCCGTCCAGTATCGCAAATCAATATTACAGTTGTATTAGTCTAGTTAATCACAGCTGAATTTAGTTGGAATTGCTCATTTTGTGAGAAAAAGTGTAGAACGTGGCAAAATGATACTCCTGGATGCACTGAATAATTGGAGTTACGAAAATATTCTGTAAATGGCTTTCCTCAATAACGATTAATATGCAATAATACAACCCTTTTTTTCATAAATTCGTGCATCTGCTCTTGCCTTTCTCTACGATGCCTCAAAAAGTTATCTATTTTCAATGAAATTTAATAGAAGAGTAATGCACAGAATGAAAGAGAAGTAACTAAATCTGCAGGTAGATCCAGGATTTTGTTTCTGATTGAGATATATTTTCCCGTTTCAAGTAGTCTGTCTATCTACACGATATCTCCAAAAGTTCTCAATGAACTTCAATGAAATTAGTGACATAATAAAGCACACTATAGGGAACTTTTTATTAAATTAGGGGATGAATCCAAGACTTTGTTTCCGATTTCAGGATATTTTTGTGCGATTTTCCATAGATTTCTGTATACGCTCCTGCCTGTTAACACGATATCTCCATACGTTTCTGTATTATCTCCTGTCTGTCTATTCAGTATCTACTGTCAGGTCATCAGTGAATGTCAATCAGATTTTGTAGAAATATAGGCCACGGGCTAAAGGAAAAGTGATCAAATTTAGGGCCGGATCCGGCAATCTGATTGATTGATTTGACCGTGATTTATTCATTTTTCGTACATACATTTTTCTACCTGCTCCTGTCTGTTCAGAATTAAATTCAATTGAATTTTGTGTAAAGGTTAGGAATGCATTTAGGATGATGTGATTGAATTCTGGGGTTGGGTCAGTTGTGTTTTCTTGACTAAAAGATATTTTTCATTCTTTTCAGTTCTTTTTTTCTCCATGCATTTCTGTATTCATTCATGTCTGTCTGTCTAATAAAATAGTTCTCAAATGATTTCAATTAAATTTTGTGGTAAGTCGGACCGCGGAGTAATGAACAAGAAGTGTTTAATTTAGGGTTGGATGCAGCGATTTGTTTATATGGTGTGTACTGCAGTATAACATCCATAATCCGTTGAGTATGTCCGTTATGAGGCCTTTTTACACTATCTTGGAATGATACTTTTCCAGGTTCCAGACAGTGGTAGACTTTAATATGTCATTGAACACACCTGATACTACAGAAAACCGTTAAGAAACCTACTGTCGTGAAAATTTAGAGAGCAGATTTTTAAATATTTGTTATGGAAAACCAATTCCTTCACAGCCGTAGCTATGGATAAACTCTTTGAGAATGTCTCCGTACCTGGGAATTATTTGTACCTATTAAAGGACATGTGTGCTAAATTTCATGTTTTTATCATCAACTGAGCACTTTTTGCACTGCTTGCCATGGTAATATGCTAGATCTTAATTAAGCGTCTCATATCTGATATTGTAGCAAAACTGAGCTAATTTTAGTGAATATTATGAATGTTTTCATCATCGGCTAATCGTTAACGAGTTTGTTTCGTTGACAATTGTTAATATGAGTGCAATCTGTGTGCTCACCAACTATTGATCTAATTGACGATAATGTACGTGTTGTTCATTCATTTCTTGTCACTCGCAGCCAGCCTAATACGATATAGCAGTAGGATAGAGGGCCATTGTTTGCATTTTCAGTTTAGTTAAGAGATCAGTCTCTTCTGTGGAGGATTGAAATCGCCATGAAAGGCTCTTTGCATGATCTCTACCTGGTACTATTATCAAACTGAGAAAATGAAATTCATGCGCGATAGAATATGGATCTTTGTCTTCATTTCGATTTTAGAATTTGGCACCGTGACATTCCAACGTTATGATGCGGTCTTTCACAGTGTCACTTACAAGCGAAAACTGTCACTGTAGTGTCGTACAGATGCCCCCTATCTACAAGACAAAGATAAAGGGGACTCGATTCATTTACACAGACCCACCAGAGAGTCGAGAAGGGTTATGGAGTGTGACAAAGTCATATCCAAACGGGGCTAAACTTGTGAATCATCGATTTGTTTTAAGCTTTGCTTTGATATTATTTGGTGTTTCAAAGTGAGGGGGCCCATCAAAATTGATACAAAGATTACAAAGGATATATTTTCTATACCTCACATTTGCCTTGCTGTTCCGGCGAGGGTATCAGTAGGGTTACATCTGTAGACTTTTTTCTCAGATGTACACGTTGGAAAGAATCCCTCTCTTCCCCTCCCTCTCACTCTCTCTCTCTCTCTCTCTCTATATATATATATATATATATATATATATATATATATATATATATGTCTGTGTGTGTGTGTGTGTGTATATATATATATATATATATATATATATATATATATATAATCATGAGCCAATACTAAATAATCTTTTTAAACTATTATTTTGGAACCATCGAAGTTTTGATTCAATTTCAGTTTTTAATCACTGTTCAAATTAGCCGTTGCAAATGAGTGAGAACGTTGCAGTTATCATAACCCATCGCTTTCTGGAGCTCACACGATCACATTGTGTGCTGCGAAGGAGTCAGAAAGTCGGGCTATGTTTGGTAAATCTGATAGATAAGCACGTTGACGAAGAATTCAAAAATGGTACCGACACACTAGAACCATCTCAAGAAGCGGAAAGGAAACTACGAGAAAAGATGTTTGATTGCTTCATGAAAGATACTAATATGAATGTGCTAACTTCATTAGCAAGCAAGGGGAAACTAAGTTACCAGGAGTATAGGGCGAGGTACTGAATAATTGATCAGTAATAATATGTGTAATATGCGTGTGTGCACACTGCTCCAATGTTCCTGTATTCACTAGTGCGCATATATGTATACGTTCATGTGAATGTGTGGGTGTTTATTTTCTTGTTTTTCTCCATTGCCGTGTTTTGGTAGATCGGGGTGCAGTCAAGCATTCAGTTATCAACCTTGGTTACAAGGGTTCATTGGACCGTGGCAGTAAACAGACCGAAGGGGCAACAAGTTGTTGCAGCGGAACATGGCTCGAACAAAAGGTTCGGGGAACAGGGTGGAATTCGATTTTTTTGTGTGGGTGGAGACAAGAAAAATGTGTCAAGTTGCTACGACACAAAAAAAAGAAGAAGAGGAAGGAGGGATAGTGAGAAGAAGAAGAAGAAGAAGAAGAAGAAGAAGAAGAAGAAGAAGAAGAAGAAGAAGAAGAAGAGAATAATCATAATAATGATAATAATAATGAGAGAAGATGAAAAAGAAGCAGAAGAAAGAGGGAAGACAAAGAAGCAGAGAAAGAGGATCATGAAAAGAAAGAAGAAGTAGAAGTGGTAGCAAAAAAAGGACGAGAATGAGGAGAAAGCGAAAGGGTAGAAGCTAAGGTGAAGAGGAAGAAAAAATGGATAGGGAAGAAAAAGAAAGAACGGAAGAAACGTCTTTACTCCCTCCACACCAACAGAACAAAGGAAGAAGTAATCAATGAATAGATTTGGATAAAAAAAGATGCAGAAAACAAGTTTACGGTTCAAAAAAGGTAGTGGCAAAAATATGTACTTCTTTTGTGGCAATTCCCGGAAATTTTGAGTTGCACCTTATGCTCTGTAAAAAAATGAATTGAAAAAATAAGTAATAAAGATAGTAAAAAAAATCATAGAATGGATACAGTTGGGTTGGGGATATAAATCAGAAAGAATGAAAAGAGATAAAGAAAACAAAATAATGAGGAGACAAATAGACAAGGAGCTTGATAAGGAGGGACTGAGAAATAGATGGAAGAGAAGAAAGGAGAAAGAACAAATAAAAAAAGAAAGAAAGGAAAAAATTACGATAAATCAATAGCAAGAATTAAAAAAAATGAATGAATTCTGTCAGCCTGATGGCTGAAGAGATTGAACATTTCACAACTTTGCTTATCATTGTTTGAGCCCTGGCTAAAGGCCAAATTTTGAAAGCTGATTTTCGAGGTAGGCTGTCGATTGCTTTCTCTTCATTTTCCATTGTATTGAATAAAACTAAGCTCGGCAAACGCCCCAGAGAAAGGGGAATGATGGAGATACAAAAAGAGGATTTATAGCTCATGGGAAATTAGCCGAAAACAACTTTCTTACATTTTTTACTTTGTGCTGTCCCTAACTAATCTTATTCTATAACGAAGATGGTTTAGATTGGTGGGACTGGGAGTATCTTTACTTAGATTACGAAGTCCCAGTCAAGATCGACAATTGAGGTAACGGCATTTCGTTGCTATTAAATGGGCTAGTAACGTAGATATTTGAGAGTGGTCCACTTATTTGTTCATCCACTCGCCCTTTGACAATGCATTTTTTCCTAGAGTTAAGACTGACTGAACAAGAAAAAGTGGGTGTATGGCTTTTCAAGAGACATCAGTGTAAATCAACGGTAGCGAGCCTCTACCAGAATTCGAACTCATTTCCTTGCTTTAGCTTTTTGTGTCGTTAACCGATGCACCAGCTCTCACTCAGCATTTTGCAAGTGAAAAGAAGGAAGAGAAAAGATAATGACGTTTATTGCAAGCAGATAGATAGAAATTGTTTTCCGGGAAACACGCCATCTTTGGGTCGACTACAGTTAATGAATATCATGTGACCAACTCCCATGAAATGTTATTGCGTGCGCAACGCATTTATAATGTTACAACAATCATGTGCATGCAAGTTATTTGCAACGGAAATGCGAATGTGTACAGACGGGAATTCAACAGAGCTTACAGACATGCATTCGCTAAATTATTACCTGGCACCCACGCTATTCGTATATGTGGGCCTTTTTGTAATCAACCGTCCCGCAATAAAAGTTATAAAGAAGTTTTTTTTTTTGCAGAATTGTAAAGCACGGATTCACCAAAGATTCTGGGCATCAGATATTTTCTCAGTTTTAAAGTAAGCCACCTCCAGTGGAGGGAGGAAATAGCATGTTGAATAATATTGAACTGCAATCATTATCATCATCAACCTTCAACGAGGAAGGATCATAAAAAAGGAGGTAAAATCCGAGGAAGCAAGAGAAGAGGCATTGCAAAGGCGGAGATAGAAAATATATGTCTCTCTCTCTCTCTCTCTCTCTCTCTCTCTCTCTCTATATATATATATATATATATATATATATATGTATATACACACACATACACACACACACTCACTCACATATATACATATATATATGTGTGTATGTGTGTGTGCGTGATATATATTGTACATTACCGTGGCACGAAAAAAATTTAAGAAAAGATATCTATAACATAATAAACAATGACGTTATAAACGATAAAAGCTTTAAGAACTTAATTAGATTTAACAACTTGATTTCCCAATCATATAAAAGGAAAGATACATTATGATGCAAGCATATACATCAGTTCCATAATTGGGAAAACTTAAATCAATTTACCCTAGTCTTATCATACGAACAATTATTTACTGTCAGTAAATTTGGGAATCGAATCCAACTGGAAGAAATTTTTTTTTTCTTCCTCCCTTGCTTTCGACCAAAGTGGTTGATTAACTATTAGGTTGAGTAGGCTTTTCCTTTTTCCCTTTTTTTTCTTTTTGAACTTTTTACTCTTGAGTTTTGACTTTTATTTTTATGTTACAATGACGGGTGCCAACGTCAAGATGAAAACGAGTGACGTTATGCACAAATGACTATGACACAGTAATGTACGCAAAAACCAATGACGAATTCCCTTCCATTTCTAGGGCCCAACGCAGATTGACCTTATCTGCTAAAGTTAGAAAATCCCATTTACAGGAAATATTAGAAAGAGTTGACATGAGTCACCTAGTTTTCGAATAATATTGTTTGGAGAAAATGAATTTTGTTTTGTTTACTTTTTAGATTTTAATGAATCAAGGGTGTTAATGAGGTCATATTCGTATTATTTGAGAATTAGTTAGTTGATTGATTGTTGATTAATTATTCAATTAATCAGTTGATTACCTGAATACACTTGATGATTAAAAAACTGCTTTGAAAAAATGTCTTTAATGCTGACACACCATCAGATGACGTTACTGGAGCACTGATAGCAACTCACAAAACGAAGAGCAATCTTCAAACGCCAATTTAACGGCAAAATTTAAGTAGTAAAATAGCATCAAACAATATAGAACAGTACCATAAACAGAATAGTACAACACCATCTCAATATAGAAAATGGCAGAAGATGCAACCGGAAGCGCTTTATCTTTTGGAAAGTATCCATATACATTGAAACTAAATATACCTTCAACCGGCTTCGACCGATGTAGCATCTTCAGGGGAAAATCTATTTTTGGGAAAAAACTATTGTTTTTTCTTTTCGTCAGTCAAACGTTGGACATGTTTTAAAAATGATATTGTCAAGCGAAATAAAATGCTATAGACAAAGTTAAAATAAATTGGATATGAACACTGAACCGATTGCAACTTCAGTAATACTAAAATTATGTCTTTTCAAATTTAAAATGTTATGGAGGATCGGATAAATATGTCTTAAGGGTATTTTTCATTGAAGTTGTTGTGTTGTATTCAGTTTCCGGCGTTTTTAAAATCCAAAAATAAAATCAAAGCTAAAACTAGATTTAAGGAATTTATCAAAGAATGTATGATTTCAGTGTAATTCTATGAAAATGTGTTGTGAAGTATTAAGTTGTTGGTGTTTTTGAGGGATGAAAGTGTGACAGTTTTTGGATGATGTCGTTTAATATCGAAAGCATTTGGGGACAATGGTTTTAGAAGTCATATCAATTTATCTCTGCAGGATTCTAATGTTGATGGAAAATTCTTAGATAAGTTGTTTTTCTTTCTTTTCTAAGATACTTAATTTTGAGTTTGAGTTCAATTTATGATTTGCTAAGCAACAATGTTGTTTTGTAGATTATAGTTGTTATTGTCTAATTATATAATCCTGTATCTCGAGTGATTTCACAAGTAGTTGAACAGCCATTCAGACTTCCCTATATATTGTTTAGAACAACGTATACATTCTAAGAGGTAAATAATTTTTTTGCTCGAATAATAAAACTTGCAGTGAATTTTGTCAGTTTCTCTGGTTATGGAACTGGTGAATATGTTTGGAAAAATGAATGTAAATAGGTTTTTTTAATATCAAAGTAGTGACAGTTTAATAGTTTGAATCGCAAAAACGTCAAGAAAACAGTTAAAATTCAGTTTGAGTTCATAAGCTAAGTCAAGGATGGGGTTATTCTCAAAAGCAGCTTTCAAGTTTTTGATTTAATTATTTTGGCTAAAAAGGGAAAGTTATTAACATATCTTAGATAGATAGTTGGTTTTTATAATTATTAAACTTATGTTTTCTACCTGGAATATGAAGAAATTCGCAAAGATCAGATCAAATGTAATTGCCATAGCGACGCTGTTAATAAGCGTATACATGTTTTCCTCACGGCTGTAAAAAGGAACCTTAGTAATACAAGCTCGTAAGAGCTTCTTGAGGGTGGCAGGTTTGATTTTTGGAGGTGGAAAAGAAGCATGTTTATACATACACTGGGATATAATTTTCATGGCTTCCTTTACACCTACAGTAGTCAAAAGATTTTCAACGTCAAAAGAAACAAAGATGCTCTGGTTCCACTGTATTGTACGTAGTATACATAAGAATTTTCATGTGATGTATGGTACATTTGTTTGGTAAATATTAAGAAATGATATCATCTGATATTTTCGATAGTTGGTATACAGGGATGAGAATTTAATGAATTCTTAGTCTTTGTGGGGAGCTGTGTTTATGGTGTGAGTATTACCTTATAGATATTTTGGTTGAAAATTATCTATGGTTTTCATTTGTTTACACCGTATCCGGTCGTCATTAGCAGTAATCTTTTGTTAAGAACCTCTTTAGTCGTCGTATTGTCTCTTTTGAAGTTTTGAGAATCCTATTTGACTAGACCAAATACTGGCTGTAGCGAGAGTGATTTTTTAATTAAAGTCACAAGAAAAGAATTCATAAGATAGAAAAGACAGGTGGATGAAAATCAAATAGCACTTAGTTGAAAAAAGAGAATCACTTGGAGAAAAACAGAAGTAAGTCATCATCCAAAAGTGATTCTTCGCTTGATTTCCTCGTCTTTTGAGGGTCTCATGGAGAATCGTTCTCTTTGGTAGATGTAATGGTCTAACTTGCTGAGTTTTGCATCTTCTATCTTGACGGATATGTTTCTATTCTCAACATGATTATTGCACATAATTTTTGTTTTACTGAAATTAATGTGTAGGCCGACTTTTTTGCCTTTTTCATTTAGATCATCTAGCATTAATTTGAAGTCGTGTAGGTTCTCTGCAAAAAAGATGATGTCGTCTGCAAATGCAAGGTTGCTAAAATATTCGCTGTCTATTTTGATTCCTCTATTTTCCCAGTCAATGTTTCGGAAGATCACCTCAAGGCAAGCTGTAAAGGGTTTGGATGAGCTGGTATCACCTTACATTACTCCTTTTTTATATACATGTACACATATATATGTGTATGTGTATGTGTTTGTGTGCGTGCGTGTGAGTATACATTGAAATAAAAAATGTGTTAATTACTAGTAGAAAAACCCTCCTTCAGTCATTTTTATAAAAAGATGTATTAGAAAGAATGCTGTCAAATTAGACAGTATTTAAAATTCATGACCCTGCAACGAATAAGGCAGCAATGCCACCAAATTCTTACAGAATTGAATTGAGAGACACATAGCATCTGCCGAAAAGAGAACACCACACGTGAACTCCAGAACTGAGAAATATGAAGAGATTCTGAAAAGTAACATGTGAGGAAAAAAAACAAAACAAACTACAACAACAAACGATACCACCTTACCTAAACCGTCGACAAAGAGGAAATTACTCTTAGACGTAATAGTACTACAAAAAAAATAAATAAATAACAACATCTTCCTTTCTAGACCGCAAGACACCTTGATGAAACGTTCCGATCATGATCTCACCAGGGCCAGAAAGTTTATGGCCCACCGGACATGTACAACCCAAATTTGAGGCCCTAAAAAACAACTGTGATTGACATTCTTTTTGTGTTGACTCTACAGTTGCAAACTAAAAAACAGATCAAAATTACCGAGAAAATTTTTTTTTCTGATCTGCCCTGATAATTTATTTACTTACTCCTTGAGTAGATAAGATCTTCTCCAGGTCTTTTCATTTTGCTAATTCCAAGCCGTGTGCAGGGCAAACTCAACTTCCATGAACAAGAAAATCCCATTAGTTCTGAAAAGAAATGTATACAACCAATGCATTCTCCCAATAATTACCTATGGAACTGAAACTTGGAATATAACCCTCAAACTCAGAACCATGCAATGTGCACATAAAAAAAACGTGCTAAACCTCATTCAGAGAGATCTCAGGATGACTCAGTATATTAGAGAGAAGATAGGAGTTCAAAACATCATAGAATGCATTAGAAAACTCAAGTAGTTGGTCAGTTAGCAAAAATAGCAGACAACTGATGGACATCACTACTCACAACAAGGATCCCCAGAGATCACATGCATGAGTAAGTCCGGCAAATACAGAATGGAGTGACGAACTAGACAAGAGCAAAAAGTATTGGCTCCGCGACAACTCTGATAGAGAGATCTGGTGGATGCTGGGAAAGGTTTATGTCATACGATGGGCAATAAAGCACCGATGATGATGATGATGATGATGATGATGATGATGATGATGATGGGTACCAAGCCTGAGTTTAATAATGAAACAACGATGCAGATGAAAATAAATAGAACAAAAAAAAAATTGAAAAATATTTTGAATAAATGGCAATAGGCACGCCATGTTGCAAGTATGAAAGACATTCGATTGATATCACGACTCACAAGATGGATCATCTGAGATTACACGCGAAACCGGGGCTGACAGAACACTACATTGAGAGATGAACTAGACAGATTCAGGAAATACTGGCTCTGTGATGCCCATGATAGAGAATTGTGGCGAATCCTGGGGAAGGTCGATGTCCAACGACGGACGTTAAAAGACTGATGATGATCATGATATATATATATATATATATATATATATATATATGATTATGTGATGGATGAATCTTATCCGACGTAATGGCAATGAACAGCGGTACACTGTATGGTTTCGTTCTCCCCTACGAAGAATGGTAACCCTACCATCGAAAAAGAAAATTGCATTAAATCGCATCAAAATTTAACAGAGGTGCTGCTCAAACCATCGTTCAATATACCATTGAGCGTACCCTGCATTGTAAGGGGTTTGTAGTCATCGACTAACAATATTATCACCATGGACACCCCACCATCGGTTACGTCAGTCATGCAATGTGTAAAGCTTTTTGGGGCTGGGAGTTTGAAGGACCTTGCACGGGAGTATGAATCCATTTTCTCAGCAGGACGTTGTGTAAATTGGTGATAGATACATAATGGCGAGGCTTGTGTAAGTGAACTGTTCAAGTGAACAGAGACCACGAGTCTGTCTTGACATACAAACATCTCATAATTGACAGATCGCACTCATTTTTGCTCTCCATATTTTTTAGTAAAGATAACATAACACTTTATCTTGGATGGGTTACACAGAACAAGTTCACCAGTGACTCAAATGGAGTTCAGGGACTCCATTTGCCCCTGCCCTTACCAGAAAAAAATCCCATTGAGCATCTATAGGGCATGTTGCAGATCTTGCAGACTCTATCTCACGCCGTTATGCAGGAGAAGAGAGGTGCTACATGCTATTGGGTATTTGTTTCTATGTGTCTGGCACTTCAGTTTATATATATATATATATATATATATATATATATATATATATATATATATACACCGATGCACAAAACAGTAATTCAATATGCGATATATGATTGATTTATTTCAGAAAATGTTCGATACGAAACATTAAGTATATATATATATATATATATATATATATATATATATATATATATATATATATGTGTGTGTGTGTGTGTGTGTGTGTGTGTGTACAAAAAAAAAGGTTTTTCATGCAAGTGGTCCAATCGCTTGATGGTCCGATGATCGAACTACTGACATGAAAATGAGAGACTGCAAAAAACTGAATTTTCAATGTAACCTATTTGCATATTCTCTATCCCTGATATTGAGCTCAATTCACTTATAGGTAACTCAACCCTAAAATATAGCAATATGTATATGTACGTGTGTACTTATATATACGTGTGCTGATGTGTGTGTGTGTGTAGAGAGAACGTTTCAAAAGTAATAACCAAATTTCTCTCTCATTTTTCTTTAATATAAGTCCAGTTTCTCTGATGTTGACATCAATCGATAGCTCATTTTCTTACATATAAGTCCGACTTCTTCTCCATTAATATAGCCATAATACTAACGTTGAACAGAGACAAATAAAATTGCCGTCCGGTAAGCGTTGATGTTTAGCGATTTCTTTTTGTGGGACTGCATCAAGAGCAATGTTTACGTACCATGATCAATGACCTTTTATCAACTCAAGGTAAGAATTGGAGATTGTTATGTAAACATGATACCACGAATGATTGCTGATGTGAGAAATGTTATATCTGGGATCTTATTCGAGCTATGAAAATTGCAAAAGCACCAGACGATGATGGTATTATGACGGACTTTATTGGAGAGATCTTTTTCGAAGGACGAGCACAGCTATTCACATTGTGCATACCAGAAAGAAACGTATCGAAACACTTGTCAACGAATAGTTAGTCTACTCTATAAGAAAGGGGATGATTGCAACCGGTGCAACTGCTGTACAATTGCCCAATTACTTAACATACATAACCTGTTCACAAAAATACTCACAAACTAGATGAAATTCTATTACTCGAACAGACAAGCTCCAGAAGTGGCTACTCATTCATAGACCACCGATATGTAATAAATCAACTAATGTAAGAGTCTTTAGAATACAACAAACCACTTTGTTTGAATATCGTAGATCATGAGAGAGTATTTGATTCGGTAGCACATACTGCAGTCTTCAACTCAATGCAAAAACATAGTGTCAACGAAAATTACTAAAACGTCACTCAGAACATACACGAAAATAGCACTGCAACAATTAAACTACATAAAACAAGACAACAAAAAGATAGGAAAAGGGGTAAGAAAACGGGATACAATATAACTAAACTGGTTACAGTGAGCCTGGAAAACATCTTTCAGAAAAATGTTGAGAGGGACTAGCAATAAACTTAAACTGAGAATATTTTAACCACTTGAGTTTTGCCGTTCCCATGGCGTCGGATTCATTGGGAGAATTACGAAACTTGTTTACTGTTCCAAAGAGGGAGAGTACAAAGAAAAAAATGTAGGAATTGGCTCTTCCCTTTACGCCATGCCTGCAAACGATTGTTTTAAAGGAATGCTCCACTTTCAGATAACGGGGAGGGGGTTGCTGGATCTGTGTACCAATAATAAAACTGTGATATGAAAAATGTGTAAAAGTTATAAAAATGACATATGCCTTCCTATCCACTTTTATCAAGCCTAGGGTAAGAAAAAAGTGTTGTGCTAATCCTCTAAGTATGGAAGTCCTTAATTTTACAAGGTTTGGCTTAGGCAAAGGGTCTAATGGCAGTAAAAAGCTCAACGTTATGTCAATCATTCAAGCAAGAAAAAATTCCAATGGCCATGAACAAGAGCATCAAAATATTACCTTTTACATAAGCTCGAAGACTGTCATCTTCCATTAGTGGAATATCTGTCATCTTTATTTACCTATTAGTTTGTCCCGTGGAAAGATTCACGGATATAATTGAATTTCTGTGAGGTAATTTTTTTGAGAAAAAAAAATGTTGATTTGTTCCAGAAGAAAAGTTTATAGTTTCAACAGTGGCTCGAAGATATTTTCTTTGTATAAGTGCTTCCTTGAAGTAGAAGGGTCCATTTTTGACAGAGAAAAAACAAAACAACAACCAAAAATTTAACAGTCCATTTCATAAGTAGATTCATATCAATATGATTATGAGGATTTGTTAATATTTACTTCAGAATTGTCCGTGCTTACATGCATCTTATTGGCCAGGAAATTATTCATAAGTGTATTGAACTGAGATAACATCTACAGAAGGAAGAAACTAGGTGCATCTGTCAATGCACCAAGAAAGCAGGCTGCGTCGATGTCATTACTAATAGGAGTAGGTGAATTAGTACAAGAAAATGGTAATATCAGGACAGTGTGTACTAATTTGTTTTTCCTGTCTTGAAGTCATATAAACATTTTTTTCATAGTGACATCAATTGCCCAAGGTTTTATTTTGATGCTATCGTTTCTTGCAAACTTTGACAATAGACAACTCGAAAACTGATACAAAAAACAACATTGTTAGAGTGCAATCAACCTCACCGTCGGCATTAATGATGAAGAAGAAAAAAATAGAGAAAAGAGAGATGAGGAGAAGAAATTTCATCGAGAACAATCATTACAAAGAAGCAAAAAAGAATGAAATTAAGAAAAATTATGATGAATAGAAAGGACATTATGAAGAATACTAATTATGAAGAAGAAGAAAAAAATCTTGAAACAACAGAAGATGTATTTTAAAGAAGGGGAAAACAAAGACGTAGAAGCATATTGAAAGAGAATCATTACATAGAAAAAATAAGATGAGAAAAACAAGCAAATGTAAAGAATTGTGACGAATAGAAGAAGCGTAATGAAGAATAATCGCTGGGGGAAAAATGAAAAGATCGTAAAATAAGAGAAAAAGTATTGTAAAGAAGATGACGAACAAGTAGAAGCATTATGACAGTGAAGAAAGAAACAGATATAGAACATTAAGGAGGACAAAAAGCATTGTGAAGAAGATAGAATACCTTTTAAAGCTGGAGGAGATGCAATTTAAAAGAGGGAATGAATGAGAAAAATAAGCATGACGAAGGAGACTAATTATGATGAAGCAAATGAAGAGGAAAAGAAGTAAAGCATGGAGAAGAATAGAAGTATTCTGGAGAAGAAGACCAACGACATTTGTAAAGGAGCACCGTAAAGAGGATAGCAAAGAAAAAGCATGATGAAAGAAAAAAGAATTATGAAAGAGAAAAGATAACGAAAAAGAAGTAAAGAATTATGGAAAACTAGCAGTATGCCCTGCGTTGTTTAGGCTGAAAAGTACTAAATGATATTTTATTCGGCATAATGGAACACTGTTTGATTTTTACTGAAGAAATATTTTTCCCGTCAGAGATTAAATGTTTTTTTTTTTTACTTCGTTTATGGCAATCCTGTGTCTGATGTATTTATCAAGTTAGTACGACTCAGTTGTGCCTTAATTCAAGACCATTGGGTACCATGCACCATTCAAGGAAGTAGGGAATGGACAAATTTTCTCATATAGATATTCATCATCATAGACCTTCCCCAAGATTCGCCAGACCTCTCTATGAATTAATAAAATTCAAATGGTCCGTGTCTGGATGAGTGCAAACAGACGCATCAGAGAAGAGTAACTGATTTAGAAACTTTCTTGACAGTAAGAAATTAGAACATTGTACGAACGCAGACCCCACACTAACATTGTTATATTTAAAAATCCACCAGAGTTTTTTTGCACTCATTTAGACACTTTCAATTATTATCTCTGGCTACAATGCACCGTTAGAGAGGAGAAGGAACCCATGTCACAAACGTTTGCAAAGATAAGTAAAAGACTTATGAACAATGGTCATTATAAAGGAAAATAAGAGATTGGGCATTGTAAAGGAAATAAAGCATAACGAAACATTATAAAAATGAAAATGGATTGATAGAAAGAGAAGTAGAGCATTATGAAAAAGAGAGGAAATCCAATGAAATGGAATCATTATGAAGAAGAAATAGAAATGAATGACAAATGAAGGATTATGAATAAGAGAAATTTTATGACGAGGAATCTGTATCAAGAGACAACAAGCTTATGAAGCAAAAGAAAAAGCAATGTACAGAAAAAGAAGAAAAAAAAGAAGGAAGAGAATGAGAAGTTGAGAAGGGGTCTGTATATAGTGAAATAGAATGGAGAAAAGCAAATGAGAGAAGACAAAAATAGGGTTTTATAAAATATTGAGAATAAGGAAATGATGTAGTAAAATATGATGAAATAAATGCATGAAAAATAAATGAAAAATAAAACCAAAAAAAGAAGAAAAAGGGTGGTCAAGGAGATATCGAAGCAGAAAATCTGAAAAAATACACAAAAAACGAAATATTGACGTATGGACGTAGAAAGAAAATCCCAGGGAAAACAAGACCAAAAGATATAGAATGAAGAAAGTAGGGAGTGAGATAAAAGCAGATGAGCGTTAAAAAACACGGAAAAAGAGACCAAGAGAAGAAAAAAAATAGAAAGAGACATAAAAGAAAGAATGAGAAATGTGAGGAAGAAAGATGGACAAATACGCACCAGAGTTGGAGGAAAAGAGGAAGTGAGGATGGGAAAAAGAGAGAACGAAAGAACAACTACGAAGAGAGATAAAAACAAACAAAAAAAAACCCACACATAGAAAAACAAAAACAAACAAACAAAAAAAAAACAACGCTGTTCTCACTGTCCTGGAACTTTCACCTCAACCACGTAAAAAATATATATTCGACCTGTTAATGAATTATTCAACTTGAACGTTAATGCAAAATGTCTTTTACCCTCTACCCCGGTCCTCCGGAAAATTTGAATGTCTGTCAGGAAACTTGCAAGAAAAAAAATGGGTGAGCAAAGTTGAAAACAGAGGCATTCCGCAGAGAACGGAGTATGTGTTAGTCTTCAGGGTATAACACCAACATTTCTGCCGGTTGTGGTTCGGAATAATAATGTTCGACAGATATTTTCTACACTCTCTGTTTTGTATGATGTACATCAACCCAACCCTATTGCAACTCGTACGCCGGTCACTGTCAGCTTCCCTTCGATTATCCTTAGTTTGTCCGTTTATTTTAGTTTATTTTTTCTTTTTCTTCTTCTTATATCTGTTCTTGTATTTCTTTGCGGTTGTTCGAGGATAAAGTGCGGAAAAATAAGCAAAACAGCCCAACTGAAAATAAAAATAAGAAAAAAAGTCTTTGGGTAAAGATTTATGTCCATGTTTTTTCTAGTTTCTCTTGGTTTTTTTAGACATTTTTTAGCAGCTTTCCGAACGCTGTTTTTCGTTCTTTTTCTTTTCTTTTTTTTTTCCTTTTAAATATGTTTTTCTTTTTATTTCGTTTATTTTATCTTATTTTCTTATTTAAACTTAATTTGATGTTTTCCTTCTTAGTTTACATCGATTTGTCTCTCTGATATTTGGACCGGTACAAAAATGCGTACCTGTATAATGTGTTGATATAATTGTAAAACTGAAAGAAAAAAATCGTTGAGCAATAATATTTCAACATAAAATAGACAGCAACACATTCTAACAATTTTATTAAGAGAAAAAAACTCAATTTACTTATAACTACATGGCACTATAAATTGCCATTTTGTTTCACTGCATTATTATTCTTTTGTAAATTTTCAGATAATTTTGATGTTGAATAGAAAATATATCAGTGAAGTGGCAAAATTACACTTTATAGAATAAGATTATTCTATTATGCAACTGTACAGAATATCTATAAAAAAAAAACAGTTGCTTAGCCTTGACGTAACTTTACAACATATTACAGTGAATTCGTAACCAGTCATTTCCCTGCTGGTTTAATCAGTCAGTAAGTAAAAAAGTTTTGAATGACCGCCGTACTATGATACCATCACCTCCCTCTAAGACGAAAAAAAAAAACGTTTTGTGTCTTCCAATTCAGCCTGCTGACTAGAAGGGTTGCGTTTTCTCTACCTATGTTTTTGTCTTTAGTGCAGCCCTAACGATTCATAGTAGAAACTTGAAATTTTGCATGGGCATCCCTTTAGTGAATAGGTAAAACAGTTATTTTGTTTAACAAAAATTCGTCACCTGTAGAGCTGCAACTGTTCAGTGTGAAAACTTAGAACTTCCTTAATGGTACTTTATCAGTTTACGGCACAAACCATCAGAAATAGAATGACTGAAAAACCAGAATGAAAATTATGATGTCTCCTAATGCTTTTACAAATTATAAATTACCCTTCTGTGGCCTACATTGAAGATCTTTTATCGGCTGATGAACACAAGTTCCTTTGTTTTTGTTTTGTTTTTGTTTTTTCGGGAAGTTGAAATATTTCTAAAATTTCAATTCAATATTACCTAATACTTATATGTAAGACATGAAATATAGGACAGAAAAGGACGAGGAAAGGAAGGGGGAAGATAGAATGAAAGGTTGTAGATGAAGAAAATGAAGTGAAGACGTGAAAAATATGAGTAGAAAGAACGGAAAGTGTAAATAAGGAAAGGACTAAGAGAGTATGAAGAACTACAAAACGAGGAGATCAAGAGGAAGGGACATGTAATGAAAAAAAATTCTAAAGGTGGATGGAACAAATAAAATGAAAAAGAAATTAAAATGCCAAGAAGAAGAAGAAGAAGAAGAAAAAGAAGAAGAAGAAGAAGAAGAAGAAGAAGAAGAAGAAGAAGAAGAAGAAGAAGAAGAAGAAGAAGAAGAAACTAAATAAGGTGGAAAATTAAGGAAACAGAAGATCTCTGTAGACAGGGGAAAGAAAGAGAGTAAACGTATGAGAAGAAAGAAGCAAAGGGCGAGGAGGGGTAAAATAAGGAGACAATGTTTGAGGAAGGAGGAAAGGGTGAAAAGAAGAACCCATTAGACTAGGGGAAAGAAAGGAAGGTGAGTACTAGGAAGGAGGATGGGGAATATAAAAAACTACGATAGCCATAGAGAAGACGTAAAAAAAAAAAGATATAGAAAGAAAATGAAATGTCAGGACCACAACTGGAAAGGACGAAATGATGAAGGAAAATGTGAAGATGGGGAATGAAACAGTACAGAAATGCAGAGAAGATGCTTTGAAAAAAAACAAAAAACATTTATGCGTCAGTTTTATTTTCTATCTCATCTTGTTTTACATTCAATTTCCTCGTTCTCTCTTTATTTTCTCTTCTCCCTTATCCTTCTTTTGATATATTTTGATCTCATTTATTCATTCTTCTTTCGACTTTCATTTAATTCATTTCCTACCTTTTAGACTTTTGAAAATTCGAGTTTTTAGTCGTCATTTAATCATTTGAATGGAACTGATTTTGGCACTTCATCGTCTTGTTTCAATGCCGAAATGATCTGTTTCCCTTTCATGAATTATTTCTTTTTATTTATGCACAATTTTCGAAATCGGGTTTGCGCAGGTGTGAAATTTCTACACACGGCATACACGCGATGTTGAAATAAATGAGAGAATTCATAGAAGAAACATCAAAACAGTGAAGTGTCAAAATCAGTTTTATTCAATAACGACGGTTGAAAACTGTTTGCCTTAAAGTATTTTTCTCATATCAATTTCCCTCTCCATTTTGCCCTCCTCTTTTTTTCATGATACCAACTGTAACTCATTTAACTTCCTTACTGACTCGTCTAACTACTTTCTTTCTCTTCTTTCCTCTTTCATTCTCCCATAAATAATTTCAGTCGCTCATTTCCTCTCCTACTTTCTCATTCCATCCAACATGTTGCACTTCTTCCATGTTTTTGTTCTTCCTGTGATCTTTCCCCTGGTTCCCCCTTCCCTCCTCTAGTTTTTTTAGCATCACCTTTTCGTTCCGTCTTTTTTTCAACTACCCTCCTAATCTCTTGTGAATATTTTCCCCTACTATCTCTCTTTCTATCGTTTTCTTTCTTTCTCTCTTTCCATCTCTTTCAATCTCTCTCCCTCTAATTCTCTCAATAATTATTATTCTCTGCGTAACTGTGATCCTTCAGAAGAAAAAAAAAGCCAAAAACATTTCAATATATAATCAAACACCACCGAAGTCTCTCTGCGCGTGCGAAATGCTTATCAGGCAGCAAGAACCCCCGAAACAGCCATTTGTCAAGTTCTTGGACTGTTTCCCAACTTTGGACGATTAATGCCTTTTGGCCATCCGAGTTGCAGATTCTTCGGGCGCCCTTCGGCCTCTGGTTTGGCACATACCGTTAATTCCGTATGCACCTTGAGCAGTTTCGAATCCTGTTCTGTTTTTTTTCCGTAGGTGAATTTATAAGATTTGCCCTTTTCCGGTTCCCTTCCAGGCAAGCACTGACATCATCTGTTGGCGATCAGGGGTGCTCTTCTGGCACCAGAAAAATCAGACACATTGAAATGCTGCTCTTTGGCATTTGTGCCTATCTATTTAGTTCGTACATCAAATGGGCTGGGGTGGGGGTTGTGTTCCACCACTTTTTTCACCTTGGTAATCGTTTCTATCATGAATGTACTCTTTCCGAAATTCGATGATACCCTTGTTCGGTTGGTACATTTGTAAAAAAAATATGCAATTGAGAACTGTTATAAAAACCTCTCAATCCTTGTGCTCTTGAGCAAGAAACGTTGTATTTCGGTGAAAAATAAGTCGAAAATTCATAAAATTCTTCTCGTTTATAGTGGCACACAGGAATTTTTTCTTCGAATGGCCACAAATTCTATCATCAACATTAGCAGCAGCTTTTTAGTGCCCGTCATTGGATATAGACCCTTCCCAGAAATCGCCAGGCCCCTCTCTCTCTCTCTCTCTCACGGGCATTACTGGGCCATTATTTTCTAAATTTATCTAGATCGTAACGTGATTTTACGGTTTGTCGGCTGCAATCCTGCATATGATCTCCGGGGATCCACTATATAAGTTGCAATGTCAAGCAGTTGTCTGACATACTAGCAACAAGTTGACACTTGAATACAACCCCAGTTATTACTATAACAAAATCATTTCCTATATATTGCGAGAAATTGCCTTGTCATCAGATGTGTCATGATCTATGTTAATGAATGTATTGGTGTATTCGTTTAATAAATCACGTGAATAGCTGGTAAATATACTATTGCATGTGTTATAGGTGTAGAAAGAATGTGTACATGTGTAATCATGTTCATATTCTATGGAAATTATCAAAAATCTAAACTTGTTGTAATCAAGAAGTCATATCTTTCTAGTGTGAATGAAACAAACTTTGTTGAGTTGGGCAACATCATTGGGAACTGTTTAGTAACATATGATGATAATGCAGAAGTTGACAAAGTGTTTGATTGGTTTCATAGCATCAATCAATCAACAACATATATACATACACACGTTGCAGAGCCAATACTTCCTATACTTGTGTAGTTCGTCAAACCATCTTATATTTTGCTGACCACAGCTTTACATATGATTCCTGGTTTTTCTCTAATATACTGCACTATTTTGTGATTTCTTCATGCGATGTAGGGAATGGCTCTCTCATGTGAATGTTGCATGGATCTTAGTTCGAGGGTCAATCATCTGGTTAGGTTTCATGTTTTCATTTGTGTACCATTACTTGGAGATCCTGAAGTTTTCTGGCTGAATGACCGACATTGTCCCCAGGAAATGTCTTCTTCGTATTAACTGTACACAATACTGAGAAACAAATGGATATCTGCCATTCTTCATGATCATAATATTTTAATAGGGAGTCTAAATTATTGATAAAAAAAACGTTTATTTTCCACTTGAATGTTGTGATTTCACAGGGGAAATCGGAAATATGATCTGGGCAATAATATCGCTTTTTGTCTATAATATTCGATCGCACGCCCTGCTTTGTGTCGATGTCTGCCCTCAATTTTTACTTGTATTCTGCAGAACGCCTACCGTTTAAGGTACGTATTGAAAACTTGACGCCAGATTTCTGCTCTCTCCAGGGATTTTCAAAGTGATAGATATTAAGACTCATTTCTAGGTAATGTTAAATAATTCATTTTCCCTTGTCAATCATTTTTGTGTACTTTTGAATGTGTCCCTCAGGGTTTTTTGTGCTTGATCACTCATGATCTTATGATTTTACATGGTCTTATCACATTTAGTAGTACATTTTGCTCAAAAATCACTTTGAAATCCTTTGAAATCATAATTTTTTTTATATAGTCAAGGCCTTTGATATCAAAACAGCAAATCTGATTTTTAACCTTATGGATCCAGCTTCGAGCTCAACTGTGGGGAGCATATTCTTTCTCTTTTTAGGTGGAATCCAACAAGAAACTCATTGCTGAACAAAATAAAAAGAAATGAGTGATCTTTACCAGAGAGTACTCGGGTAAACATAAATCCTTCTGGGCGATAAATTCAATAGACAGATACTTCTAAAAGCTGATCGTTCAGGCAATGTACACCAGCAATTGCTTATTGACAATGAGATGAAACATTCGAAAGGTTGAACAAAACTGAAATTTAAACAAAAGTGGGTGAAACTTCCAGCTGGCAGTTAAATGGCTGAAAGATACGAAGCAGCCTTATCACAGATAGTGAAAGGAAAAGTGCGAATATAAGTGTCCAGTTTCCGATTTCTTTACTAAAAAGAAAATGATGATTTTTATGTTAAATCACTTTGGACTTAGTGAAATAGTCGACTGATGTTACTAAGATTTAATTTTGAGTCAGAGCTAATATCTTGACGAATAACTCATTTGTTTCCTCCTCCCCTTTCCCTCTCTTCCTCTTTCATTCTCTCTCTCTCTCTCTCTATATATATATATATATATATATATATATATATATATAGAGAGAGAGAGAGAGAGAGAGAGACAGACAGACAGACAGACAGAAAGACAGACGGATAGACAGACAGACAGTGAGAAGTACAGGATGATAGAGACATGCAATAGTATCCATTTAAGGAAAAATCAAAGCTTTGCTTTTTATGACCGTAGGCAACTTTTAAGCAAGATTGTGTACTCCTGCATAAAGTAGCAATCGCTATTTTCATTTGATTTCTCCTTTGATTGGTTTACGAATACTTTTCTCATTTAGAATTTGTCACTGCGGTTGTTTACCATATTTCATTAAAATTGTTGAAATCTTTCAAATTATTAGTTTGATCGAAAGTTTTCTAAGCGTTCCTACGAAATGTTTTATTTGTATAAATTCATAGCTTCATCACTCAATTATTAGAATATTCCCTTAGAGGTCGGTGAAACTACGCCCTCTATTTGTTGATATGAGTAATCCAGCATGAAAAATACAGTTCTGATTATAATTCGATTATTTCTTCCAATAAATTTTCGAAATTTTGAAATCTTGTATAGAACTACTGACCAGACAATGAGATTTTCATTGAGCTGAACAATTAATTTGTCTGGTGTTATCATCCATCAGAATAAGCAGTCGACTTACTCTCCCTGGAAAATGATATTATCTGTTCTGATGAATCATTCAAACAAATTGACGTATACTTTTTCTGCAAGTTTAAGAGTTGCTTGCACTTCATTTTGTTTTCTGTTATGGTTCAAAATCATCTTTTTTCTAGTTGTCAGATCATAAAAGACTTTCTTTGTCCCATGCGTAAAATCTCTAAACTTCTCAAGAAGTTCCTGATAAGTCTCCGTGAACATTGCCAAGGGTCAGTTGTACCTTTTCCCCCCTGATAAATTTGAAACGTAAACCATATTGAATGTGCATTTTACAATTAGCCATGATTTACCATGAAGTAATGAAAATAATTCACCATTCCGTAAAAAATCGTCGAAGACACTTCTAATATTTCCTTAATTTTACAAAATACGGCACAGGTAACATTTGGATTAAACTAATATTAATTGATCCTCAATGATAGCTTAGAAATTCTACTGGTGCTCCCGGGGTATGTGTTTTAATAAGTCATTAGTAAACTTTTTTCTGTTTTTTTCCATCTCTCTCGATTTTTTCTCTTACAAATATATCGATATTTCTACTTGATATCTTTTATAAACAAATAAAATAATCACTATGACTTGACTCTAAGCATTACAGCAATTTGTTTTATTGTTCAACAGCTTTTACCTATCATTCATTACAATATAGGGGTTAGGGCTGGCTTGAAAATTCGAATCGTTGAATCTAGTTAAAATTCCAGTTATTTATGTTGGCTTCATCTCCTAATAGATAGATTGACGATATTCCTCGTAACTGTTGTAGTAAATGGTCAAAAAGTTGGCAAGTTTTGATTTTGGCAAACTATAATCGCTGTCACTCCAGTTGTACTTCTCGACAGACACTTTGAAATAAGTTATATATACGTGCATATAATTATAATTGCATTATCTTACTTGAAATGATCTCCTGTCGTAACACGGTTAATCTTGGCCTAAACGACGTTAATAGAATATGCTAAACAGCCACCGTTAATGCAAAGATAAGAGCAACGCTACGCTGAAGTGGCTACCTTATCGGTCACAAGTTTTATCCCCAGTCGATTCAATTTTTCATTCTATCTACGCTGTCAAGGTCAGGTAATATAATAACTGCCTAATGACGGGATATCATTACAAATAAGAGTTTCAATATGATATGGTGCAATTTATAATCATTCTGCTTGTTCATGTATCAATTTTTTAATATATATATATATATATATATATATATATATATATATATTAAAAATTGATATATAATCTATGATTAATATTTGATTCGCCTGATGAGGCCCAAAGAGGGCAGAAACATGAGCTAGTTTGTGTAGTAAATCCACATTCTACAATTTATTACCAGCTCTCCTCGAAAACAACTTAACTTCAAGATTAAAAAGTTGTATGTATTGAGCATCCTATGGAATAAATGCATTTCAGAAGTGGCTTTATTTTATTGATATATTATCATATTATGTTATACTACTAAGCTGATTTGTACCACACACAGACACACACAGACACAGACACAGACACACACACACACACACACACACACATATATATATATATATATATATATATATATATATATATATATATATATATATAAGAAATACCTGGCATTGGTGCTGCTCAGGGGAAAATAACTTAAAACCAGAAATAAATATGTTTCTTTTTACTCTTTAATTCATTTCATCGGTACACAACACAAATTGATCATGTACACCGTGAGCTAATTCTTTACTTCTGATCAGCATCATTTACGAATGCAGTAGAATAACGACCTGAGTTGAGTTGTGATTAAAAACGTCCAACATTCGTTTAACTACAAAAACAAAAAAAAAACTGTGTAATATTTTTCATGTATTTCTCCCGAGGGGTTGTTGGTGCTTTCAATGAATAGGACCTCCGATTCCCTCTTAGAAAATGTAAGTTTTGGAAGGAGTCAAATGTTTAGTTACTTGATAATGTTA
>OY735210.1:15685259-15760259 GCA_963457665.1 Thysanoteuthis rhombus
ACAAATTGGATTCATTCTCGCTTAAAATCCTCTATGGTCTCTGCAAGATCATGCAATAAAATAGATTTTCTTGAGAAAAAAAAAACTTATGAATTTCTTACATAAATATATCATTGTTTTTACTTTGAAAAATGCATATAAGTATTTGCATAGGTTCAAAATCTGTTATTGTTGCTCAAAGTTGCAAGAACCTTTAAACATTTTTTGCTGGGGTATCCGAATTGATTTATCAGTTTGAAAACTTTTCTTTATAGCAACGTACGTTTGCTTCATCTAATTATGTAATCGATTCTGAACAAAAATTCAGTGGGATACTAACAAAAATCTTGTTTCTTTCATTTTATTTTTCCCCCCAAAAAACAACTTTTCCCAGAAATTAAGCGTTCAGAACCACAAAAGCATGCTATGTTTTTTGATTGCTAATATATTTAGTTATTCTATAGTAATCATCCTGTACTCTCAAAACCAAGCAATTAGAGCGAACTATCTGTTATGATAACTACAGTGTTTAAAGATAAATAATGAGGAAAAGGTGACACTCCACCTGTGAGTAAAAAAAAAAGAAATTTGGGGGAATATGTAGGGGATCCTCCTCTTCCCTCTCTCTATTCGAAAGATTAATTTTTTTCCCGAGTATCAGTTAAAATATTTTGACACTCCAATGAATTTATTCGAATTATGATTGGATAACATTATCAAGGCGCTGGGTAATAACGGGGACGTCAACGGGAATGTCGATACGACGTTCCTCATTGTTCCATCAGATGCAACTGGTGTTTACTTCTTTTTTTTTAGTGGTATTTCATGCTGTCAAACAACACACACACACACACACACACACATATATATATATATATATATATATATATATATATATATATATATATATATATATATATGTATATATATAATGATATCCGACAATATATGAATATAATGACATGAAGTTGATATAACAATAACCAAACATCTTGAATGACTGTCATCTACCATCTCCATGACAACAACAGAAGAGTTTACGTCAAACTGTATTATCATTCTGAAATTGGTGGTGAAGAAGCTATGGTGTAATGAAACACGTTATCATTATTTTAAAAAAAATACCATACTCTCAATTCCTCTAAACTGATCTAATTTTGATGTTTTATGCATGTGTTTTTGTGCTGGACTGAGTTACCTTTGGTATATATATGTATGTATGTATGTATGTATATATATATATATATATATATGTATATATATATATATATATACACACACACACACACACACACACACATATATATATATATATATATATATATATATGTATATATATATATACATGTATAACAAAGGGTTGAGCACTCTTTAACTCGTTCATTATAAGCTTATACAATGCTCTTCCAACTTTGGAATAGAGCACTCAGGTGGATGGAGAGTTGTGCTAAAGTAAATGCCTCGCTTGAATTTAACCTTACAAACTGTCTAGATCTGCATAGGGTAGAGGTAAAATGCTGGCCCTTTGGTCTGAAGCAAAGGTTCCGATCCCACCCCGTGGTTTTGAATAGAATAATGGACAGTCTATAGCCTCTTACGACTGGAGAGTCGTAATAGAACGAAGCAGCTTTCCGTGGATGACTCAATTATTTAAGTATGTATATATATATATATATATATATATATATATATATATATATATATATATATATATGACACTGGCATAGTTTGGCACTCTCTTCCTGATAATCTTTTTTGTTAAACGATTTTTGGTTGCTGCTGGTATCTCCAGTTGATATTTGCACAGTCTATGTTTAAGAGAAGTAGCAAAAGACTATATATAAACTACATTTCTAGTATTTTCTGCTTTAACTTTCTGGGGTAATAGAATGTTAGCACACTGATGTGTTTGGTGCTGGTTGGTACGTTGAAAATGGGACAACTTAGTACGCTGTAATTGTCCGTAATTGAAGCAGGGAGGAAAGAAAGAATCCCAAAGAGAATAAAAAGAAGCTGCTGCCGAAACTGTAACAGATTGGTAATCATCTTAATGTAACGTTACTCTTACCATAGAGCTAAACAGCCTGCTGGTCAGTCAAATAATTGCTTCGTGTGAAAATCTTGATTTCTCCATTTACAGCCGATATCAATTCTATTGATATACAACTACGGTGTCAGATTGAATATCCATTCCTTGAAAACATAATTGTTCACATTTAGTCCATCTGATAAAAACACCGCTTAATAATTGGTGGTCATTTCAAATACAGTTTTAGATAAAGAGTAACACATTTAACAATACGCGGTCGGATTATCTATCAATCCCTTGATAATATATACTCATGCATACACACACACATACACACACGCACACACACACACACACACATATATATATATATATATATATATATATATATATATATATATGTATATATATATATATATATATATATATATATATATATGTATATATATAAATATAAGCAATCATTCTGATATTCAGCGACTGCTACTGATATTAATGTATTACTGAATGTACGAAGGCGAAAGACCTGGGAATTTAAAAATGTATTTAAGTAAATTTAGAAATAAAGGATATAATTACAGATTGAGGTTTGTTTTGAGGTTAGTTTTGGGTTAGTATTTTAGGGTTGAGTTTGGGTTTCAAGTAACAACAATCATTTCTCAGGATGAAACTTCGAAGAATATCCACCATCAAGTTGCATTAAAGGGAAAATGAAAAGGAATATTGTTACAAACATCCCAAACCCTAAAACAATCATAGCCCAGAACTAATTGTAAGCCCAAAACTACAACGGAATATAATATTAAATTGTGTCCTTTATAATTGAATTCAATAGAATGTAGTGTTAAATGTTCTAGTTTATTGATTCCATTCATTCCGTAATACGTTAGCAACAGTAGTAATTGCCGTAGAAGAAGCCGCATAAACTAGTGCTATTCATTACCATCCATCAATAGTCAATTCACAAATCAGGAGTAAATCTTTATGTTTCTACATCTACTTCAAATGCGTTTTTTTTTTTTTGACTTTAGGTCGGGTTCTCTGAAATTCGAATATATCTGGCACTCATTATTAACACGAGTTGTACACGAATAACATTGTAATCGAACCATTCACTCTCTTACAAAATTAATTGCAAGGTAACAAAGATTCACAGTGATCTAACGCAAGACTGAAGCTTTCGTCAATTGCGAGATAATCCATTGCAACTTATCAATTTCATCTTAATCGTTGCAAGAGAAAACCCTAACACGCACAACTGAGATGCAATCAATCGCTATTAAACGAGCATTTTGTAGACTTGGCCATGGAACTGAAATGACTTCGGTCAGTTTGACATGAAATCTTGTTTGGATTGTGATCTTAACTGACCAAAACGATACTATTGTTCTTGAAACTAGTATCGCAGAGACATTTGGGCAAGCCTAACTTAATGTCAGGACATCCTGAGCATTGCTCATGTAGAATCACATTAAGCCTCAGTTAACCCTCATTGGTAATGGCATTGCGAATACACCCAGCTGGCTAGAACCAACAGCATCAGCAGCTGATTAAAAATATGCCAGTAAGTATTTACGTTATCTGCAATTGAAAATTATTCCACTTCTCTTATTTTCGATCACTATTACTTCAATAGATGACGTCATTACTATTGTGATAAATATACAATGGTTGAACTGAAACCATCATCAGCATTTGGAGGCCGCTTCAGGTATTAAGGGCATTGTGTTTTTTTTTTTTCCAGAATTGAATTTGAGGTTTCACTCTTTCCTTATCCCCAAACCTGTCTCTTCTGATTTCTGTTTCAGATTTTGTCTTTTTAATTGTGTAACTGTTCTGTTCATCATTCCAAAATAAGTCACAACCACCCAATTCTTCAAAGAACATTTTTCGTTTCGATGTTTTCCGTTGAACTAGTAGGAAGATCGCCCCGATTGTAAGATTCCATACCATTGTACCCTTGATATTAAAAATGGCAAACAAATACAAACGATTTCACAGTTTGATTTATCAAAGCAATAACAATATGATTCATTCATTCAATTCTGTTTTTCCGCATGCATTTTCCATTTTATGTTATGAGTACGCTGTTTTTAACATGGAGTGTTCAAGGTTATGAAAGTTTACAATCTTGACTATTTGCATTACACAGTGTTGCTATTTCTTGGTTTGAATCCCTAAAACTGGGTTACCCAACTGAAAATTGTACTTTGAATACGTAGTATTTGTCTTGGATTTTTGTTTGCAAAACAACCATCTGTTATTTCATTATTCTCATATACACAGAACATTTTTAAATTGTAGATTTATTAAGTTTATTTTCATCAGTTTCTCTCTTTTAGATATTTCTTTTTTTTTTGTTTACACGTAGAATATCACACAGAACCTTTGGCTATTTTCTTCTCTGATCATGAGTGACTTGTGCGGTAATGTGATCTTTCTAGCCTGAAAAAGACAACACTTCATTTTACTGATTCGAAAGCACAAGAAGCTGCCTATTTTGATCACGTTGGAACCGTTTTTTTTTACTTCACTATAAGTGACTGATAACATCAAGTCGAAGTTTGGAAAAATTTGAACAATTCAGGTAACTGTTTTGGGCTTTTCATCCATTGTTTGAAAACAGTATCCTTGATTGTAACATCGTTATTTTTGCAGAATGAATGAGAAGCGCCGTATAACATTTCCCCTTATCCGGAACTCTTTATCTAAAAAATGCAAGTCACTCCCAAACATACATCTCTGCTTCAGCACGGCCGACCATAGTTTATCTGCAAAAAAAAAGTTAGGTGACAAACTGGAAAATGACACCAATAGGAAAGATGTGAATGACGCAGATAGCGACTCTCGTTTTGCGGGTCCTTCTCCTTGTTTGCCCGGTTCGGTGGATTTGGATAATAACGAACATATTTTACTAAAGGAAATGACATCTGAAGTGACTGAAGTGCGCCTAAAACAGAACACAACGCAGCAAAAGGTATTGATCCCCAAATTGAAAGGTGACGAATCTTGGAAGGAATCGTTCTGTGATTTTGGACGTAATTGTCTCCGTTGTTACTGTCCGTGTCTCCTGCTCTGCACAGATCTCTGAAAGAAAATCTTAATTCAATGTGAGTAATATTCTTGCTTTATAAATATATGTAACCATATCAATGTCGGTATTTTCCCAGGATAGAATCTACGACAGATCTTAAAACAACACCATTGCTTGCCCTAATTATGGGTAGACTTATATAAAATTCGATATTCAGGTGCCCTTTATACTTATCAAAAATTTGCTGGGTAAAATTATACTCATAATGAATAATTCCTGATGCTCATCAAAATCGTAAAGCGTATCAAACGTAGAGCCTTTTTACGCTTGTTTTGAGCTTACTTTGCAAAGCGTTACTTGTGTGTAGAGAGTTCGATCTTCACTGGGATATCCACACTTCTGGTCTGATGACGTACTACAAGCAAATTAAAAATTGAAGGCGATTGACTCAATGATAGAAATTAGTAAATTAGACTTCTTGGTCATAACTAGAGTAGCAAGTCACATCTTCATTGTAGATATGTTTCTATATTAAGTACTGACGCTTTAAAAGAAACTTTTTGAAATAAGGAAAGATTGCAACTAACTATATACTGAAAATGCATACAGGTATAGCTCACTCTTCAAAAGCTCCTTTTTTTTCACTCGGGTGGTACTATCAGCAGATACAATTAAATCCTGTTAGATAGTATTTATAGACGATTACTCGATTCAAGTTCTTTCCCTTGCATTGTTTGATAATTATCATTTGATTTGGAAAATTTTGACAAGTGTATAGGTAGCCCTGACCCTCAGCTATTACGTAAGAGTGAGTAGATTTGGGTTCTCAGAAAATTGATTAGCTGGTGGATCTAAATAAAGGTGGTTGGGACTTTTCCTAAAATTAATAATCGGGGGACGGGTGTAAATTTGGCACACAAGAGTAGGCAGTTATTATCGCACTGAGTTAGATCTTCATGGGGACACCATTTTTTCGGCATGGTGCCCAGCCTATTTCACCTAAGTGAACATCAATGCAGAGCTGCTTCCCCGTGGACAGTTGGTCAGAAACCTGATCCACTGTACTTGGTCCCATCCTTTATAATAGTTAATGTCCCCACACTAATGACTTTGTGCTGTTCTAATCTTGGCTTATTCAATGCCGATATCACCCCCAGAAGCAGCTTTTTAGCATTCATTGTTAGATGTAGACCTTCCTAGTGATTCGTCAGGCCTCTCTATTATGGACATCACGAAGCCAATACTTTCTTAACTTGTCTGGTTTGTTGTAATGTCTTATTTTCTACCGGCCATAGTTTTCGCATATGATCTGTGGGGATGCAGGAATACTTTGTTAATACTAGTTACATTGGATTGTAAAACATACCGATATTACACTCACTGATACGTGATTCGTACAAAATAAGAAAAAAAAGACTATACATTAAAAGAAAAAAAAATTTAATACACCATAGGTAGACGCAAAGTAAACCAGTTCTTTAAGCAGTACACACACACACACACACACATATACACACACGCACACATACACTCACATATATACACACACGCTGCTCATATGGCGTTCTAATTAGCTAAGTGTGTGCTCGGTAGTAATAACGTTTTTTTTTTGAGAATTAAGACTTTTTAGTGATCACTGTCTAATAAAATGCAAGAGAAGTAAATTAATCATTCATCATTTTTATACCTCTCTTCTGTTCTTACTTACAGTGATTGAAAAATCAGAATTGATGCCATATACGATGATGGAAGTTGAATTGAAAGAGTTTCAAAATCGAGGTCTTGCTGTCTCAGATGTCCTTGTGCAGCATGAAAAGCTCATGTGGAAGGGGAGTGTTTCACAGACCTTTACAGACGAGGAATTGTTAATATGTTCGAAGTCAAGCATGACTATTTGTGAAGACGGGTTCTATACCTGAACACTGCAATCGATTTTCGGAAAACATTTTTTTCTATTTTATATAGATCTCTCTATATACATATATATATATACACACACACACACACACACACACACACATATATATATATATATATATATATATATATATGTGTGTGTGTGTGTGTGTGTCTGTGTCTGTGTCTGTATATACATAAACATTTGCAAATATACCTCAGTTCTTTGGTGTGCAATGTTTTATCAGACAATGGTTATAAGGTCATTTAAATTACTTTATATCAGGAACTCTGATTACCACGAACACACACACACACGCACGCACATACATACATACATACATATATATATATATATATATATATATATTAGTATATGTGTGTGTATACGTACACAAATACATCAATCCGTAGATTATCATAAAATATGCATTTATTTGGCTCAAAAATATTCAATTTTCAACATAATCTCCATCTTTGTGAATGCGATTGATTTATTAATGAATATCAATAATACAAATCGAGCACCATACTGACGCAGGTCAAAATTAAGGTAACGACTCCGTGTCAAGCTTTCAATTTAATGATACAGCCTAATATATATATATATATATATATATATATATATATATATATATATATATATATATATATATATATATACGCGTAATAATACTTTGAAACTATATTTGAAATGACCTGCGTTAATACAAGGGAAATCACCATCATCATCATCACTATCATCATCTTTAAACGTCCATTGTTGGACATAGACCTTCCTAAGTATTCGCCACAGTTCTCTATCTTAGGAGTTGCAGAGCCAGTATTTTCTAAATTTGTCCAGTTCATCCTTCCATGTTGTATTTTGTCGGTGTTGGTTTTGAATGTGATTTTAAGGGGATCCATGTTATGAGTCATGATGTCCATTGGTTGTCTGTCATTATTGCAACGTGGCCTGCCCATTGCTATTTATTTTATCTGATAGAGTCTATGATGTCTCTGACTCCCGTTTTCTTGTGATCTCTCCATGTGAGGTTGAGCATGATTCTCTCATGCACATGTTGCATGCTTCTGAGTTTGCAGGTTTTGTCTATTGGTTAGGTTCCAAGTTTCAGCTCCATATGTGACTATTAGGAGGATTCTTCTTCTTGGGATTATTGGGATCAACTTGGAATTGGAAGAAATGAACCCGGCATCCGATATGTAGCTGCTTCAACGTAGCGTTGCTCTTACCATTGAGCCACCCATCGATTAGGCAAAGGCCCAATTAACTGCTGCATATTTAAATTCTCCCATATTCTTAATCCACTGTTCACATATGCTCTATTTCCCAACGCAGAAAATTATATTATTAAGAAATAGATATCTGTGTGTATATAACAGATCAATAGACTAGTTTCCCGCTGTTTTTGACGCCATTGTACCTGACATTCTATGAACTTATGCCATCTTTCAGCTATATTGTTCCTTTCTTTCACCACAGAAAGTAAACGAATCTGTTTTTGATTCGATAACTTTCTCGTGGAATTTTCGATATGTTGGATTTGTTGGAACCACTGACCAGTCAAGGGGAGTTTCTAGGAACAAAGCAAGTGATTGCCTGAAGGTGACACATCTGGTGGATATCTCGCGCGTGGAAACATCCCTGCACGATGATCGTTTGCTGAGGCGACTTTGAAAGTAATGACTGGAGTCGCTATACAACAGGATCACTGGTCGATATCCTTTCTAATAGAAAAAAAAGAAGATATTTTCCTTTCCGTTGCGCCATTCAAACGAGCTAATTGCTCACTGAAGCGTTGGCATTTACGGTTTGTTCAGCTTCGAGCGATTAGTAATAAAAGAATATCTCTGAATCCTATCAAATACAGAGATTAACTGTTTTCATGGTAGGTACTGTTCAGAATGAAATGCCTATTCTGGATGAAGTCACAATTTTCTCTATTTTAGACTCTTCAAAAAATCAATTTTTCATTGTCAGTGATTATACTGCAGCAAATAATATTTCTGCATCAAACGAGAAAAAAAACAGTCGATGTGTTTTACCATATTCTAGATTGACTGACAATATGAATATTAATATTTTTAGGTATATAAAGCATGCATCATGTTGCTATACACACACGCACACATACAGATAACATAACATGGGGACCAACTTGTGCATTACGCACATTTCAGTCTGAGGTACGAAATGTTGAGATACATTGGGTGAAGATAATCTATGTATCAATAGCTCTTTCTGCTTTGACAAATATTGAGCACTGCGTTTAAAAACCATCAACGACGGGAAGGATCTGTTTCTTTTGTTGTATTCTTACAAAGTTCTACACACGCACACACACATATACACACACAAATGCCTCTCAAATGAGGGACTAATTTTCAGGGTTTGAGTCCGGTAGTAATAACGCTTCTTTTTTAAAAATCCAGACTAATGATCACTGCCCAACAAAATGCAAGAGGAGTAACTAATCCATTTATCACTCCCTTTTCCATTTTTCATGGATCAACCCTAACACAGCTTGCTACCAAAAGATTGTTACAATTGAGTGACTAACCAGTCCTATTCTGTATGTTTCTAAAAGTGATGGATACATCCAGCCAAGTGGAATAATTCACTTGTATGACACCCCGTGCGTTTCTACACCATTATGTACCAACATAACAACGTCAAAGTTTTGATTGGAATAATCAGTGGGCCTACGTAAAATGTCAAATTATCCAGCGTTGTCCTGTTCTCACAAGATTCTTCGCTTTATCTCTATATAACCTAAACTCCAATCAACTCTCGCTTTCTTCGAAGGAATCATCCTTATATCACATACTGGAAGTTTTCACTATCATCAAACGCACCAGCAAATTATACATGTTTATACGTACGTTAATATATATATATATATATATATATATATATATATATATATATATATATATATATATATACATATATGTATATATCTAATCATTTAACACTGGTGCTGGGCTGAATATGTTTTTTGATGGATGGTTTCCACAATTATATATATATATATATATATATATATATATATATATATATATATATATATATATATATGTGTGTGTGTGTGTGTATATATATATATATACAAATAAGTGTATGTGTGTTTGCATGTATGTATGTATATGTGTATATATTGGTATGTATGTGTGTGCACGTGCCTGTCTGTATACGTGTTCATAACCTTGTTTACAAATAAGTGAAAAACATATTTCGCATATCAATATATCTGTAAGTGTATCTACTAATGTACATATTTATCATTCAGTGCCCATATATATGTTTTAGCATATGATTTGCTTACATATACGAATACAAACATAACTCAATATATATATATATATATATATATATATATATATATATATATATATATATATACATTGTATATTCTGAACTAATACATATGAGCAAATCTGATGGGCATATCTATACGTAAAGTATAATGAACATACGCCTCAATAGATAGACAGACGGACGTGTTCACACACACACACATAAGTATATATATATATGTATATTTATACATACATACATACATACATACATACATACATACATAAATATATCGTGCAGACAAATAGACGATGTGTGCAGATACAGTAAATACATTTACTTGAATTAACAGTTAGCAGGAAGTTTTCTTTTTTTGATTCGGTGATTCTCACCTTTAAACACGCACTGGATGTCAACTGGAATTAAACGTGACCACATTTCATTTTGCAACAACTTTGCATATGTTTTGTTACTTCCGAATCCTTTCTCAACGATTTTTTTTTTAACTTTTGAAGACGATTCGCTTTATATCTAATGCTTCGTCTTGTAGAATTATATATATTTATAACCGAAAGAGTAAAAAAAAAAGGGGTAAAAATGTAATAAAAATGAAATAAAATCCATTAGTCGGTTGTCGACTAGTGAGTAAGTATTAGCACAAAATTGATAACTTATTTATCTGTATTTTACAAATATACATAGATTTGTTTTTGGAGATGGCTCAAGCGTTCAGCTGCAAGAAAACTGGAATCAGCGGGTAGAGTTCAAATTCCAGCTAAGCTGTTTGAGTTCTTTTCCACAAATACCGTTAGAAAAGGCATGAATCAAGATCTTATTTTCCGAGCTATTGATAAATAGCTGGGTACAGTGAAGTATTTAGCTTTGGTTTGCAACCAGTTTAGGAGATAGACCAGGAAAGTCAAGCAACTTATTTATTGTTGTAAGAATTGTATACGTTTAACAGGGATCTTCATCATCTTAACAAACTTAAAGGAGATTATAAGAGATTGGTCTAGTGAAAAAACTAGAGGATGAAAACGGACAGGTAGAATAATTGCCGTCTATACCTCCTTACAAAACTTCCGTTGCAAGTGGGGGGGGGTTGGAAAAAGTTACTGAAAGAAAAATTTGAATCATCAGACAGACAAGGTTGATGAATGTTTTGCTCGTTTTGAAATATCCTTTTAAAGATTAAGATTAAGTAAAATTTCTGAAAAGTTAATTCTTCATGATGGATAAGTGGGATTACTCGTGCATAAAAAAATATAACTTTTGCAGAAAAAAAATCCAACATGATTATTTATCAGTTTTTCATCGTATTTCTGTCGTTTTTATCGCAATTTAACAATCTTAAGTTAGCAGCATAAGTCAAAATCAAGCAAAAATAAGCTTCGGGTGAAATCTCAATTCATGACCCGTATATCCAAGTCTTGTGCTTCCTGATTCTTTCTAAGCTAATGTATCTTCCACATAAATACAGCATTTGCTTTTGTAGAACGGGTTGTGTATTTTGACTTTGATACTGATGAATTAGTTCTGGGCGGAAAGATAAGAACTTTTGTTTCTCTATTCAGGTGCCCAGTGCGTAACCTTATATGTCTGCTAATATGCACTAGTATCTGCCCATCTATTACATATTCTGTAGAGTGTTTCCTTTCTCCACTTTTGTACAGGAATGACTTCCTTCACTGCTGAGTTGCGTTTGAAGTTCTTACAAAACTTGTTGCACTGTTTTGAGCATTTTTATGTTCTTTTTACTATTCCATTTGGTGTATTTTACAAATCCAGTTTTGTTCTTTCAAGCACAAATGTCAATGTCGATGATTACTTTTCTCTCTTCTTTTTCTTTCATACAACCTTAGTTAGAATCATCTCTGGGGCACAGCGTCTTATGTATTGTCAGTGGCGTCTTTTATCTATTTATGTTCTTCTTTTACCTATCCCAAGAGAGGTTGTACGTATCCAACTATTGATAATATTTGTTTGTTCAGCGCTCCTACTTAATTTCTATTTTACTTCGAAAGGGACCCCTCATTACACGTTTTTCAGTTCAAGTTGACCTTAATTTAACCTCTTAACGTCTTATTGGAGACGTTAGATACGCTAGATGTTTCGTATATATTGTTCTGTTAATTGAATGAATGCAAAAATATTGCAGTTGCTATTATTTCAATTTCAAATGCTGTTATCTATTGACCTGTGGGATAAATTACTAAGGAAATAAAGAAGGACCCTTTCCAATTGAAGATTCATTTACTCTATAATTGAACAACGTGAAATCCACAATCGTATCTTCATAGGGAATGTATTCTCTCTACAAGCCATTCATTTGGGTAAAGATGAAGTGGAAATGGCATAGCCAAGGTCACCAGATCTGGCCAAAATGGGAGATATCCTGCCACCCCGGTTCTGGATCAGTTTTCCAATTTGTTATTGTTGTATCTTCAATTCAATCAGCCATGTTCTTATTTAATATGATTTTAAATATATATTTGTATATATAACTATTTACAACCATGTTTTGTTCAGCCCAGCAGAAGGCTTTTCGTTGTTCACAGTATCTGGTGTTCCAGGGTGGCCATCCACCTTCGGTGATCCAGCGGGAATCGATGCTTTCAGTATGATTTGTGCCGTAATCTGCATGGATCAGCACACATATACACACACACTCACTTTCTCTCTCACACACACACATACACACACACACGCACACACACACGCACACACACACACATATATATATATATATATATATATATATATATATATATATATATATATATATATATATATATGCGCGTGCTTGCGTGTTTGTACAAAAGAAACGAATGTGGAGGTTTTAATAGAAGTCTTACGCTGAGCAGGATGGTGCCTGCATTTGAATCATAAAAAGTCTAAAAGAAAATAAAAGCCGTAAGGGGTTATTGGATAGACTGACTGAGATTGCAGATTTGATTGTGAGATTAAAGGAAGAATGGAATTCGATCCAGAAGAATATGAACAGGGTAGAATACAGATGGCCAAATGAAGAGAGAGAGAGAGAGAAGCACAAAATGGAAATCAAAGACAAGATACATAAAGAAAAGAACACACTGAGAGGCATTGAGAGAGGAAGGGAGACGTTTCATTTTCTAGTTATGCAGTCTGACACATTCCCATCAACCCCAGCAACAACCGGAAGTCCATTAGAGAGGATCTGCTTTGGACAAAAATGGTCACCTTGTGTTTCCGGAAAACGAAAAAGACGTCAGTCAAGCAGAAAAAATGCTTTACGTTATATTCGTGACAGAGCTCATAAACGATGTTCAGGTTGGATTGTTTTTTTATTGGTTATTTTTTATTCGATTTTCGTTTTAGCTGTTTTTGTGTTTTCATTGTATTTGAGTTTTTTTTTTTTTTTTTGTTCGGTTTACGTTTTAGCCGTTTTCCCCATCATCTTGGTGTTTTTTTTTCCTGTTCGTTTTCCATTCTAGCCATATTTATATATTAATTACATTCAAGGCTTCATTTTTGTATTCGTTTTTCGTTTTAGCCATGTCTTTTTATTCGTTATATTCCTCTTTATTTGATCGGTTTTTTCATTAATCAAATTCACGATGCCGTTGGTATTCGTGTACAGATGAAATCCATTTTAAAACTCTTTTTGTCCGTGTGTGTCGAAAGTCATACATTATAAAATTCAAAATAACTTCATTTTCTCTCATTACGTTCCTTCTGTGTCTTTGTCCTTTTCACTACCTTCTGCTTTTTTTATTCATATTATTTTGTTATATATATTCATAACTAGGCGTTCCTATTCAGATGCATATGGAACATATTTGTTAGCACTTTGGCCATTTAATGTGATTGGTGTAATGTATTTATCACATTTATAAAAGCTCTTTCAATATATAACTTATTTTCGCCTTCATATCTCCGATATTTCCCTTTGATCTTTTAAAACTATCCATTTTACTTATGGTTCAACTCAAGGTCACCTGAGAAAGGAAAACAGTGGTCATATTTTTCTTCTGTCTGTTTCTTATTCTCTTTTACTCTACATGAATATTTTATTGTGTTAAACTTCTGACTTGTTACACCATTCAAGCTTAACTGGAGCCCTGTTATATCTCGAAATCACATCCCCTGCTATCTAAATAGCCAGCTTCGCGCGAAACTGGATAAAGAATTTAAGTTTTCCAGTTTGAATTCAGAATTATCCGTCTTCTAGACAAGTCACCAGCCGTAGCTACAGAGCCTGTTTTGTTCTGTTATTGAGAAAATAAATTGATTTATGCCTAGTGCATTTGTGTGAAGTGAGAGGCAACTGTCTCAGTTGGAATTTGAATTTGGCTCGCCAAATCCATTCAATGCGTTATTAACTGTTTGACCACTCGTACTTACAAGGCAGGTCACACAGGTTGTCAACTTTCTATACGCCATTAGGTATCTCTACCCTTGTGGTGAATTTGTTGATATGAATTTACCTCCACTGTCTCTAGGAGACCTCACATAGTCGAGTGGAAAAATGGAAAAAATTCAAAAAAGAACCCCTGTGTAGACTCAGACCCAATCAAGTCATCAAGCAAAAAATCGGTAAAATTTTGGAACATATGCAGTCAGTAATGACCTTTGCCCAGGAAATGTTTCTAGTTTGAAAAGTGCAAAACTAAAGCTTCCAACCATGAATATATATATATATACACACACACACACACACACATACATGAATCAATCTTTATATACATAGATGAGCGATTCAGTTCCCCTTTGCAATTGGAACTTCTTCCATTGAAGTTGAATAATCCAGTTAGTAGTCTTGAATAACAGCTAAAAGAAATAAGAGATATTTATTTACCTTGACCAAATGCAAGGCTAGATTTGTCAGTTTGGAATGTTTCATAAGCGCCAATCTCTCTGGGATAAGTAAGGAAAGTTGGCGACAAATCAAGTGTATAACTACTGTACGAATTAATTCTGAAGGAGTCAATGACGTTTCCAATTATCTTAAAGAAGTTTTGGTGTTGGGTTATGAAAAAACAATATAATTATTATCAAGTACAGGCAACCATAAAACTGTGCAATACGATATTTTTCCAACCAAGTCAGCCCAAGAGTGTCCTCATAATCTTGTGAATCGAATATGTATATACATATATATATATGTGTGTGTGTGTATGTGCGTGTGCGTGTGTGTGTGCGTGTGTGATGATATTGAAGATTCATACATAAGTGGTAATGATAATATTCATATATATATATATATATGTGTGTGTGTGTGTGTATATATATATATGTATGTATATATGTTTGTGTGTATTTTCACAGCTCAATATCTACAAGAGATGTCAACCAACAAATGCAGACTGTTTCAGTGACTTGAATGCAAGATAAATCAGGAATCGAACCTGCAGCAACCCCACGTTCTTTGATGATCTTATCACCCTGCCTAAGCCAAGAGATACATTGTGTAATAACAGGAAATCATTTTGAAAAGAGGTTCAAATGATATCGCGCATTCATAATCATCACGACAGATTGTATATCCATTTCTTGTTCTTATTCTTTTTATTCTTCATTCAAGTTGTATCAGCACAAGCCAGAGGCAGTTTTGGAGAATGACAACCACAAACTACTCTGGGACTTTGACATCAAAACTGACCACCTCATCCAGGCAAGAAGACCGGACTTTGTAATAGTAGACAAAAAAAGGAAGGCCTGCCAAATAGTAGACGTTGCTGTACCTGCAGACCATAGAGTAAAAAAGAAGGAGGGTGAAAAAAGGGAAAAATACCAGGACCTTGCAAGGGAGTTAAAGAAAATGTGGAATATGAAAACCAGGGTAGTACCGGTCATAGTGGGCGCAATAGGAACTGTCCCCAAAACGCTGAGGGAGAGACTGGAGGAGATCGGGATTAGGGGGAGGATAGAGACCGTACAGACCACAGCACTACTGGGAACTGCACGGATACTGAGGAAGGTGCTAGAGATATAAGTACTGCAACGAATAGTAGCTCTGTCATGATATGCGAAAGAGAGAGGAGACGTTAGCTGAAGACCTGAGGAGACTTATTGTCACTCAGCCTTCAGCGATAACCACTGGGCAACCGGTGTGAAACTGTAAATCGTAGAATTACTGCGACCTATGAGTACTAGGAGAGGAGGGCTGGAGACTTGAATAGACTTGCTGTCACTCAAACTCCAGCGGTTACCACCAGGCAACTGGTGTGAGATTCCAAATGATAATAATAATAATAATAATAATAATAATAATAATAATAATAATGATGATGATGATGATAATAATCATAATAATGATAATAATCATAATGATGATGATAATAATCATAATAATGATAATAATCATAATGATGATGATGATGATGATGATAATAGCAATAATAATAATAATTATAATAATAATAATAATAATAATAATAATAATAATAATTTCAAACGATTGACCAAAATATTGTCATCTTTCTATATCGTTCCCGATCCAAGTGTAATGCAATTATTTTGAATTTCTAATAACACTATCGTATACGTGGTCATGAGAGTATCCTCTATGCATAGAGTTAGGCAAATCAGCTTGCTTCTTGCAAAACGGCGAAAAAATCATTTTAACAACAGATTCATGATCATAAAAGAGCTAGGCTAGGAAGTTCTCTCACAAACAGTGGCGTATTCTCCACACTTGTAACCTTCAGTTGATTAGTTCAAGATATTGAAAATTTCCTCGAAGTATGAATGATAGACACGATTGCAATAAAGAAATATAAAAGAAAACGACAATACAATCATTATTGGTAGTAGTGTTGAAAAATTCTATGATAATCAATTACATTTAAGTCAAAATAAACAGCTACCAGTTTGAAATAAGAGTTGGATACGCTAAGATAAAGATGAGGTCATTCATAATATTATAGATAAATGTAGCAAATTAGCTGAGGAGAGGTAGAAAATATGGACAGGGGAGAGAGTGACCAATTAGGGACGATGCAATTGAGTGTGATTCAATCTTATTAATTGATCATGTATCCAAAAATCAGTTTTCCTACAGGATAGCACAGAGTAAAAGGGGAGAAACGAAAAGCTGGGAAGATATGTTGAACTTGCCAGATACCTTACTATTTGATGGATTATGAAGATGGTATTTGCACAAATCAACATTGTAGCTCTTGGAACAATTGCAAAAAGTCTTCAAAGGAGATTGGAGGAATTGTAAATTTGAAGGAGAATTAGAATAATCCATATGGTAACGTTTGTAATATAAACAGGAATAATGAGATATGTATTGGAGCATTACAATACTCAAGTTTTCAGTCGGATAAAAAATCCGTTGTTTGCTGCAAGATTCGCGGAACTCTTTTTAAAACATAGTTTACTACCTACCACAGTGAAGTATCTCTAGCATAAGTCCGTTATTTTGGGGTTGAATGTAATTTTCAGGGTAGAAAAATTGCTGTAACAAATCGATGCTATTTTCCATTCCTAAAGGATTATCCTTCTTGATATCTCTTGTTTAGATATTTTTCTATTCATGGATTTTTTTCTGATGCTCTTCTGTATCCCTTTAGCTCTTCAGGTAGATGTTCCTATATCCATGACGAGTGAGAATCCTCCCAAGAAAATTGTTCTCTTAGGCCTTTTTACAACTGAGAGAGGCATGTTATAGGTAAGCATTTACTTGCCAGAGTTTTCTTTTCGGCATTCATTCGGATCAAAATCAAGATAACATTTTTCACTCACACAGAACATCATTTCCCCCATGACGACATCATTACTGAAATCGATGTGAATACTGAGGCTAAAGGACGTGCTGCCACTAGATCTCCCGGTTATATCCACCATGTATTGTTGATGTGAAAACATCATGTGTACAAATTGATATCCTAACGATATGGGCAGATTTGATGAAAATGTTTGTCTGTTATTAAATTGTAGAAAAACTGAAAGATTTTTGGATATATTGTCAGAGACAAACAACAATGGTTAGTCATTTAATAGAAACTCTCATGAGACAAACATATTTTGAGAAGCATGCTGTGTTGGGCGTCATGAATTGAACAAAATTGAAAATGAAGAAGTTACTTCCGTTATCTTCTGTTTTTGGTAGTGATCACAAAAAAGCCTGAATTTTAAAAGTAAAGGTGGGTGAAAGATATTAGTCAATTTAGCATAAAAGTACGTATACATACATGCATATCTGCTTGATACGTATGTATTTACGTACATAAATACATACACACGAGTACATTTGAATGCATGTATGTGTGCACATTGGAGTATATATATATATATATATACATATATATATATATATATATATATATATACGTAACGTTTGCAGGAAGGCAAAGGCCCAAATAACATGGAGATGAATCAATTATTTGGGCCTTAGCCTTTCCACCGGGATATTTAGTTCACTGGTAAGTGCAAGCAACACTTCATTAAAATAGACTGTACCTGCGGTTGATCAGGTAGAAGCTTTAACGTAGTGTTGCTCTTACTATTGAGCTAAACAGCTCGGCAGGGAGGCAAAGACACAAATATCGTACAGATGAAGCGGTTATTTGAGACGCTGCCTCTTCCCTGGACTGTTTAGCTTAATGATGGGAACAATGGTCCGAGGATTACACCAGTGGCAAGAAACGCAGAATCAATGTGAAAAAGTGAATCATCCATGTACTCTGATTTATATATGGTCTATCCCCAATGTTGAGCACCATCATGCATTGTTAACTCAGCCTTCCAAAGAGTATACATATATATATAAAAATATATACACACTCACTCTGCACACACCATTGATGATGGAAAGAATCCCGAAACATGTCTGAACAATTTACTTCTAAGGATTAATAAACCTTACCTCTAAACACCTCACTCCCGAGTCTGTCTCACTCTCTACAGTACACAGTATATAAATATACTTATATATATGTATAAATATACTTATATATATATATATATATATATATATATATATATATATATATATATATATATATATACAGAGAGAGAGAGAGAGAGAGCGAGAGAGAGAGAGAAAGAGAGAGAGAGGGGGTACGGGAGTCTAATAATATCATACGTATGAATAAAAACAAAAGTAATTCTGAAGACAAAAAACTGAAGTAGGAAATTTACAACACAATATTACTGATTTCAATTTGAATTTAATTCGTTTTTTATTTTTTTTATTGTGAAGTGCATTCAGTATATCATTATATTTTGTTAAATCTTGTTTCCATACATGGTATTTACTATTCTCAAATACTTCAACCTCCAAAATTCTTCCTTTTTGTCATTTTCATCCATGTTGTATTCTATTTCAAACTTTTCTCTTCCATCCCTCCGAACAGCATTCATCTATTCATCTTTATGCAGTTCTGCCCAACCCAGAATCTTTTTTTTAAATCCCAAGTTTTTATTTTGCTGTTCTTTATTCTTCTTCATTTCTTCATGAGAAAGAAAAGTTCTTCAGTTATTCTTGAATTCTCATGTATTTATATAAACCTCTACATAGATTTTTGTTTAATTTGGTTAAAAGAAGAGTTTTTGTATTTATTTTGTGTAAATGAAGAGTTACGAGGTGTGAGCTGATATATGAATAAATTGTTGTTTTTCTTTCAACTTTGAAATTCCATTTGAAATGGTCTCCCGTTAGTACACGGTGAATGTATCATTTGGCTAAGACATCGTAAGTAGAATAAATAATTACAAAAGTTGGGCATTTAAAATTATATCTTTTGAATCATATATCGATTTCCTGATAATAATGATAATAATAATAATAATAATAATAATAATAATAATAATAATAATAATAGTAATAATAATAATAATAATAACAATATTAATGATGATGATGATGATAATATGTTTGTCCGTCTTTTTATCTCTCTCTCTCTTTCTCTCTCTCTTTCTCTCTCTCTCTATATATATATTATAAATATATATATATATATATATATATATATATATATATATATATATATATATATATTTGTGTATGTGTGTGTCTGTGTGTGTGTGTGTTCATATTATGATGTATCAATCAGTGTGTGGCTTGAAACAACTACTGGATGAATTCGATCTAAAGTTGTATATTGTTCAATCTGTGTGATCAATGCTAAATATCAGGTTGCTTGCATTGGCAAAGAAAGACATAATGATCTAAATAAATACCTGTTGTATAAAAACAGGGCTTTTTTTTCAACATTGGTGTAAATGTGTATAACTTGATGAGTTTTGTTATCATTTTCCTACTTTATAACATGCAAATATTCAAGCAAGCTCTTTCCGTGGGTAAATGTCAGCATGCGTCGGTCTCCTGACGAAGCTGCCAGTATTGGCCTATGTTCCTTAAACCCCTGGGTGTTACAGCTGTCTGTGTCGTTGACCAATAGAATATAGGCAATCATCATGGAATAACAAAAAATGAGATGCTCTTATGACTACAAATATGATGAATAGCTCAGCCCTATCGCTGTTCCCATTTTTCTTTTATATGAATTTGTGTCCGCCATTTTGTTTTTCCGGTTGGCTTTCTTTTCATTACGTGATTTTTTTATAGTTTTTTCTTTTTATGATTTGAGGTCTTGATCTTATTTTTCGTTTTTAGATTTTTTTTTATGGTTTGAATTTATTGAGTTTCTCGTCCGATTCAGAAGTTGCCTTGCAAATTCACTACATTTATTTCTTGATTTTTTTTTTTCAATTATCTCAGATTTTCGTTATTTCTGCGTTTATTAGCATTTTAATACCAATGTCGATGTTAAAATTCATTTTCATTCATAGATTTACCTTTTGGTTTGTCAGTAATTCATGATCATTATTTCCCTCGTGTAAAAGTAACTCGTTAAATACTCCCGATGTTCATTATTATTGTTATTATTATTATTATTATTATTATTATTATTATTATTATTATTATTATTATTATTATTATTATTTGGTTATCACATATGAAATGTCGTTTTGTTACATCAGAGATAGTAATGGTAAAGTGAAAGATTTACTCATATATATTTTTTGCACATTCAATGTATACAGAAGTTTTTTGATCCATTAACAGCAATGGCGTCTATCAAAGCTGGTAGACTGGTTTTCAAGTAGGAATTCTAATTTTTACATTAAGGAATCATTTGGAGCCAACACTTATATAGTGTGAACTGTTCATCGCTGTTTCAGTAGGTTTAGATATTGAAATATTGATACCCATGTTAAATCTCGGTGTAGGCCTGAACCTATTCTTACTGATAAACTGTTACCGATAGCAGTGACCAACAGCCTACGAACAGCCTCCAAGACACTCTTCAGCTCCAGTGCTATAAGAATGGTTGAAAAGTTTGAAGAATCAATCCCACATGAGCTGTATAAAATGCTCCCAGACAATACCCCAGCTCACACATTTGAATTTGATGCCACTATCATACTATCACAAGGCCAATCGACTAAATATTTGACAAGAAGAATCAGCAGGTATCCAGTTGTGAAAGTCTTTTTGTCACATATTGCCTTTCCATCAAAGAAACAGTATTAAAAGTAAAAGTAACGAATACACACAGCCATTGCCTGTATACATCGACGATAAACTCCTACTTTTTTTCCAAATCTGCTAGCAGCGTAAGTCGAACTATTTTGAGAAAATAAAGTTGAAAGTAATAATTTAATCATTTGTTCTTTATTCGATGTGTATTAAACCTTTGTCATTAATTCTGACTGCTATTTACCACAATCTTTTGGATTGTTTATCTATATTTGACTTGGACTGTCAATTTATGACAATGAATAAACAGCACGGTTCGGAAGAGAAGAATAAATTCTCGGTGCAAATAATCTTTTCTCTCTATTTGGTGTTGTTGTGAAAGGAAAAAGATGTATAAGAACATATTTTCCACTGTGTTATCAAATTTGAAAATCAAATTTTCCCCCCGGTGACGCCAGATATCTCGGCTAATAGTTTATATATTCCTAGTTCAACTTGATTTCCTACAAGGCCAGTGGATTGAGGGCGTGAAAATGTGAAGAGGAAATTGTGTCCTTCCCATCTGCCAGATAGGGATGACCTCCCCTCTCTCTTTCTGTTTTTCTTTCTGCCTCCGTCTCTTGATCCGAAATTATGGCTTTTACTTCGGTTAGAAGAGGTCTTCGAGACCCCTTTTGACGTGACAATTATCTCGCAATTTCCTACTCAATGTTATTATAGCAATAGTTACTAAGACTATATATTTACCTTTAGTCAGAGTCTAACAGTAACTAATGTAAAACAAATAAAAAATGTCAAAAGTACGTCTTTATGATGTATATATTTTATTGTGTTCATTACGAAGAAGATTATTTTAAAAAATAAATTACTTAGTGGTAACAAGAACAAAATATTTTTTCAAATCATGGTGAATAGGATTGAGCCGTTTGATATAATTAAGAATCAGTCAGATACTTGCTTTTGTATAGAGATAAAATATATTTTCTATTATATGATATTTTGAAGAAAAAAATATTTCAACGAATATATTCTCCACGTGGCCCTCAGAGGGGTCCTGACTTCAAAAAGTCCCAAAACACTATCTAACCTACCAAACGGATCACATACCTTTTTACTCTGGGGAATTTTTTGAAAGATAATTTCCACTTTGTATATTTTGTATTACTTTCTTATCCTTCTCATCATTATGGCAAATATCATTTTAAAATCATTCTAGCTCGATATTTCCCCTTTTTGCTTTTTTCCTTTGTTTACCACACATCCACACCCATTCATCCCAACACGTATCCTTTATATATATATATATATATATATATATATATATATATATATATGTGTGTGTGTGTGTATGTATGTATGTATATCACACTTTTTTATATATACCACAACAACATTTTTGCTCTTCTATAGGAATAGAGCACTCTGGTGGATGAGGAGTTTCTGCGTAAAATGAATATATCGCTTAAATTCAGCCTTACTGACCACCGAGTTCCGTAGTCCTGAGGTAAGATATCGGGCTTCGGGTTTCAATTCTGCATCGCGGTACTGGATGGTATAATGTCTATAGCCACACTGAAAAGATGTAATACATCGAAACAGCTGTCTGTGGATGACAATATATATATATATATATATATATATATATATATATATATATATATATATATATATATATATATATATATATATATATATATATGTAGTTGTCTCTTAGTATGTCCGTATGCAGAAATTACATTGAAAGAAACAAAGACGTGTCCAATTTTCACCAGGCTGCACTCAGATTTGAACCTACGATCCACCAACAAAATAAATGGTCAGATTTTTAGCCTGATGCTTGATGTCATGTCATCAGTGGACAAATGTTTTTACTTTTTTTCTAATAAGAGTCATTCTCAGAGAGTAATATTCAGTTTTAAATGTACACTTAAGTACAGTTGTTTAAAAAGTTCTTTCTTCAATCACCCATATCCTTTTTTAATGTTAATGCTATCATTAAATTGTTAATGTTCTTCTTTGATTCAGTCAATCAGATATAATTTAAATTTATAGAGTAAACAAAGCTGCTCTATGAAAATCTATGTAAAATAAAACATCTTTCCAAATAACTGTTTTGGGGCATACATTCGAGATACATATTTATCTAATCATTTGATAGGTCATTCAATTCCCCCGAAGAAAAAATGATATGTCCACAAGTTTTTAGTGAGACTAATTTTTTGGAAAATTCGTCTTAGTCTAAAATTTGAAAAATATTGAATGATAATTTTTCCAAGTATTTGTTTCATTTTTCAATCTATAACACCTTTTTTTTTTAATTCGTTAGTTTTAAGAAAAATATATTTCAAAGTCTTTAGGAAGAGGACTGTATTTACAATGTACAATGCTAAACTAGACCATTACTTTCCGTGTGTTTTACGGAACTAAACTTTCGAAGTTAATCAGTTACTTCCATTAGTCCTATCTAGTCATTTGTGAAAAAAAAAAAAAAAAAACTTTCAATTAGCGAACGCAACAAGTCTAGCTCTGTCAAAATCGGCTACAGATGCACAAAAGAGCCCAAATTTTTCTGTTACTCCGGGTGAAATGCGAAGTGATGAAAAATTGATTCATGAATTAACTTCTGTTTTTCTTTCACGAATATTCTACACACTTGATGTTAAAAACATTATACTAAGATGTCCGTTGTTTTAAACATCGACCGAGTCAGTGTGCGGAACTTGACAATTCATTTACGATTGTTTTTCTATACAACTGGTCGTGAGAACGGTTGCAGGTGAGCCACTTTGTTTTTTGACCCCTTTTATGCACCCGTAATCGATTTTGAGGAAAATTTTTCTTTATTGCGTTTGCAAGACGATGGAATACCAAATATCATTTTGGAAGAATTTTTTTAATAAGATTCTTATCATTGGGATCTCAAACCTGAACATCTGCCCTCAAACATTTCAGTAAAGGTCACGAAAAAAACTGCATCAACTATGTTCACCTGTCAGAGGATGCATGCCACGCCGGTGGCCAGTTTCGATCACGCAATCTACCAGATAATGCAAAGATTTTTTTTTTCAAATGTCCAGTCATTTCTTCAGTGGGCAACATCGAAATGCTGTCTATTAATTATCTCTCTCTCCCTTTCTTGTTCTCTTTCTCTCTCTCTTTCTCTATCTATCTATCTATCTATCAATCTATTTATCTATCTCTATCTCTCTCTCTCTCTCTCTATATATATATATATATATATATATATATATATATATATATGTATATATATATGTATATATATATATATACATATAAGCTCTTTAGTTGTGTTATGACGTAAATATAAATTTTTCATTCAACTGTTGTTACTCTTTACTTGTCGATATTTCAACTACAATCTATCCTTTACTATAACATTGATAAGGTGTTGATATCTAACATAGTAGGAGAAGATTGTATTAAAAAGAACGGTTTGAAAACTTTCCATTGTAATTCCAAATAAAACTCTCTCTTCGATTATCACTGGTGCATGATCTTCAGTAACACATTTCGCCAAAAAGCTGAGTGAAAATGCCATGAGTATCCCTGCAGAATAATAGCCGGATCGACTTCTTATTTATTTCCATGAGTTTTTCTCACTAAGTATTCTTTTCAGGATAAGATTTATTCAAAACTGAATGCTAAAAATGTCATTGAATTTGGTTAATTCATTGAATTTTCGAGAAGAACTTGAAATATTTGTACTCTGTAAGTCTAAATATGCTAACGTATCGGGTACGTTACTCCGGTTTCTGAGTTTCAAAAGTGCAGACATTGTCAGCTTGAACCCGCCGAGGGAAAAATGAATAACAAATCGATAGAATGACTAAAAGTTATCACAATTTCTAATTTAGTACAAGCTTTCTGTCCTACACTTACAAACTGTACAAATACCATTTGGAATAATGAAAGCATTGGTGGAAAAAGAAAAAAAAATCGTTATTTTCCAGTGTTATTCTAAAACGAAGTGGAATCGGATATGCGCTGAACACGCCAGACTTCGCCACTCAAAAGATATTGTTGCATCAGATTTCTTTACTTGATGATAGCACAAGCCCCTTATCTACTACTAGTAGTATATTTGATTGTTTTTCCAATTTCTTTACTTTGCTGAAGTTTAGTTATTTCTGAAAAATCGAAAAAAAGGATGAGAATGCTCTATCGGAAAACACTCTGACATTATCTATCTCATATTTTGTGAGTAGTATTCAATGAAAAATTCATTTTTTTTCTCAATATGACTTACAGATTTTCACGCTCTTTCTTTTGTAATTCGTTAGTAATGTATTGCATTATTTTCATAGTTTCTTCATTTTCACTTCCAAACTAATTCCTATCACATCTCGTTGTTAATCCTTTCCCGCTCATCTTTCCTTCCATTATTTTTTCTACCTTCCTCCCTTACTTCCTTCATTCCGTCTTTCTTTCTTTCTTACGAGTGACTTTTCTCTGTTTTATTCATTAGCAGTCACTATGAGCAAACAATGGACGTGTCAACGATTGGTATGTCACAGGGGTCCTGGAATGAATAGGCCAAAACTGTTAGAAGGCTAGTCGAGGGGAAAAAAGTGAAGATACCAAGTGAAAACCCCACCCTTTAACCATCCGTACATTGTTGTGGGTATTCTTGGTATTCTGGTCTCATTGAAGCAATGCAGTCATGAGAGATGGAATTGACAGCGAAGATAGTCCGGCCGTCAACTTTAACTGATGACAGGCAAAGCAACCGAATACAAATGCTACGGGGTCTCATATATGAAGAACTTTGTATTTGTGTACACACACACACACACACACACACACACACACAAATATATACTGAACATAGATATGTTTTAAAATATCATTATAACATACTTATACATGTCACAATAGATTTGAACCAAAGATTAAAAAGACAAAAATTCAGAAAAAAGTGGTGAAACAAGATAGAACATTAAAAAGAATTTAGATTAAAGATTTCTGATTTTCTCCCTGGTTTAGGATCTCGGGTCGAAATTCAGTAAAATGATCTTTTGATTTTTCTGTTTATTTGTTTGCGTTCAAACGGGTTGATCTCATTGGTTGATTCACCTTTCTATTATGACATAATGAAAATTACGTCATAGAAAATCTTTAAGTTTCATACCTGATTCATCACACATTAAGAAAGATCAAAATGAGTTGAGACTTAAATAAAAAACAAACTTAGAATCAAGATACTAGAATCATCTAGAGAAATTACCCAATAAGATAGCTTCAGCTTCTCTAATACCAATCCATACTTAAATAACCCCGCTATTTTGGATGGGTATATTTTAGTAACGATTTAATGAACTTGTATGCATAATTTCTGTCAGTTTGTTTGTAGCTGATGCATCTTATTCGTTGATTTACCTTCCTATTATGGCATAACAATTACGTCACAGGAAATGTTTAAACTTGAAACGTCTCATCACTCATTAGTGTAGCTTGAGTTGCATTCAGACTTGAAAAAAATAAATTGGATTACTTGAATTGATAGAAAAAAAAACGGAATAATTCTTTAGCGTCAATCCATAAATGATAAGGGCTGTCTTTTCAATTGAGATTATTGTAGAATATACATACACACATACACACACATGCACACACTTACACACACTTACACACGTATATATATATATATATATATATATATATATATATATATATATATATATATATATATATATATATATATGTAACAATGGCCATAGTTGCAAACAGATTTAAACCTATTTATAGGATATAACTGTAATGTTTTTGTTAACAGTGACCCTCTTTTGAAAGCTTCACAAAGTAGGGGCTAAGGCTTAAAAGGTAAATACACCTGACAGCATATATGATTTGAAAAACATTGCCTCGAGAAAAAAAAAAGAAAGTCTTCGTTTGTCACTTAATGAAAATGATTCTTCTGCATGAATATGATTCGTTCTGTTTGAAGTATTGTGTGCTTCGTCTTTGATCTAAGTTTTTTGTTATTGATTCGATATAAATGTGCTTACAGCGTACAAACCGGTATATTGATGGCTCTACCAGTAAGATTCAATTCAAGTTTATCCAAATGCTTGCCTGATCAGTAGACTTTTTGCAAATCTGGCAGCACTGCCACCATCAGATGGTCAAGTACATAGGATCTAAACAGACTGAAATAATCAATCAGGGAAAATCTTTTATGCTTGAAAAAAATCGAAATTAGTAGATATAAAGGGAATATATATAATATATATATATATATATATATATATATATATATATATATATATATATATATATATATATATATATATATCCATCTATCTATCTATCTACATATATACATACACACACACACACATATATATATATATATATATATATATATATATATATATATATATATATATATATATATATATTCTATAACGCCTTATTGCTCTATTTTCAATTGATTTTTGTGTCACTTTAGTCACCCAGTTCCCATTCTTTACAAGTATTTTCTTTGTCCCCCTATACTTCGTTATCATTGTACAATGTGTAAATCATCCCTCGTTGAGTAATCAGTTATTTTCTATCTAACTGTTTCGGGGAATTTGAAAACAAAAAAAAATATTGATATGACACTCCTGCAGTGTTAATCAAATGCTGTTTCCATTCATTATCTAGTTTTTGCAATACATTTAGTTTGTGATTTTATATAAGGTTTCATGTGCATTGAATATTGATGTAATTTCATACGATGCTAATTAAAGTAACATTCCCTATTTTTAACGATGAGGGATCGATAAGTGTAACACAGACATGGCTCGTTCTTCGAGTCATTTCTATTGGACGTTCACCCATGTGAATATTAAATCAATGTGTCGTTTTTAATTTCAAACTGCATTCAAACCAACTTATGACATCATTTTTAAAAATACTAATTACACAGAAAAAAACTCCTTCGAATCGATTCTCAACCAAGAGAAAAATATATCAATTATCTTCCATTGACCTCAGATTCGATTTTTCCACGTTGTTCAACATAAAACTTCCATTAAATGTTTTAAAAAAAACACTTTTAATCATCAAATAAAGTGTCCCTATGTATATGGTTTTGACTAAACCCCTCTCTAGCGGGTAGTAACACCTTAACAGATGATTCCACTGATATGCCTGAACAATATTTTACATGTCTACCTATAAGCTAAATAGTTTGACCGGAGCCAAATGGTTTCCCCTTTCCCAGGTTCCAGTCAATACAATGATCTTTCACACTATGACTGGTTCAGTCTATTTCTGATACATCATTCCCCTGACATTTATACAATTGTATCTATTTTAATATATATCATCATCATCATCATCATCATCATCATCGTCATCGTCATCGTCGTCGTCATCATCATCGGTCTTTTAACGTCAGTCGTTGGACATAAACCTTCTCCAGGATTCGCCACACTCTATCGTTCGCGTCACGGAGTCAGTATTTTCTGACTCTGTCCATCTCTCCATCTTGTATTTTGTCGGCCTCGGTTTTTGCATGTGATCTCTGGGGATCCATGTTGTAAGTTGTGATGTGCATCAGTTGTCTGTCATGCTTGCAACATAGCCTGCCGATACACTATTCATTCATTCGAATTTTATATTTGTGTTAACATCATAATTTTCGTCATTATTTCACTACGATCAAGTTGATGAGTTTTAAAGTGATCAGGATGTCTAATCATAGCTTTATTAAGTCGTCTAAAAATATTACAAATCTCACCACCTCGATCAACCATTCTTATAACTAAAGAAACATTGTTTTGTATAAAATCAATGAATCTCAAAAATGCTTTTGTGATTCTTAATTATTCCAATATATATATGCCGGAATACTAATGGTTACAGAATGCATTCTCGCTATAGGGAACGGGAAACTAAAAATATATATAGTTGAAATATATACAAGAAGTTGTGTGTTTTAATCTGAAAAATCTGTAATGAAATCTGAATTGACACACCCTAGATAAGGCAGTATTATATAGTGTTGCAATGTAAATAATTACTTATTCAAACCATATTTCACATTTTCTATTATATATAAGAAATTTGAAGGCCTGCTTATACTGTCTCCCTGATGAGCTGAGAACCATTGTTATGAAGTAAATATCCACATTTAATCGATGTATATATATATATATGTGTGTGTGTGTGTGTGTGTGTGTGTGTGTGTGTGCAATATATGTATCAATGCTTAACTAGTGCCTATTGTGTATGTATATATCCGAGCGATATGCTCTGATAATTTCTCAATTTCTACGTATGTAAAGGTGGTCAAATAAATAACACAGTACCTAAAAACTTTTACGATATCTGCTTGTTTGCCAAAATGATCATAAAAAAGTTGACTGTGAATATCATCAGGTCGTTTTCTTCAAAGCATTCATTGCTTTTGTTCTTCGAATAAAAGAGATTTTATTCTTTATGATTGCCACGGTAGGGGTCGGGGCTGTTCAGTAAAATAGAGATCAAATGATTCAGTACTTAAAAGGATCTTTGAAAGTATTTCAGCCCCCCAAGGGAAACAGGTGCTTTACAAATAAAAAATAAACAAACTCGGAAACATTTAGTGAGCGCACACCTCTGCCTTGTCACTCGCTAAAACGTCGAATTATGGGAGGTAACTGTACATGGAACCACACCAAAATTTAGTCATTCCCTTCGTAGCCAATTGCTTCCACAAAATTTTATTGAAATTGATTAAGATCCATTGAAGATATCCCATGAGCAGATGCAGCATCTTTAGAGATATTCTGTGTTCTAGATATATTGTTACGATGTAGAGGAGGTAACCGTATTTGGGCATTTTTATCTCTCATTCCATAAAATATCATCGAAATTCAGAGAATGTCTTGTGGATAGACAGACGGGAATATATATTGTGTGATACATATAACTCTTTAATTTCGTTCATGGAGATAATAACTATAGCAACTAAACTATACAACTCTCATACAGTGCAACAGCACCACATACACTTCCGGCATCGCTACCAAAGTCATTTCTTCTCAACTGAGATATTGATAAAATTACTGTGATTACTGATGGTTGTGATAATATCGAGGAAGATAAACAACAATAATTCGAACAGTAATTGATATATCGACACAGGCATAGAAATATTCAAGAAGTCGAGATAAAAATTTGGATAACAATGACCCAGAAATGATGATCATATTCACGAGAATGCCTTCCTCATCTCCGATCAGTAATTGGTAAAGCAAGTCTAACAGAACATTAAATCAAATCCTTACTAGACGCCCCACACTTGTAGCGCACGAAGGTTAGTATGAAGTTCATCTTGCTTTGAACGATGTAAATAGCAAAATGATGCCATGGGCGATTACTGCTGGAGTGAACTAGATCCTCTGTGATTGCTCTGACTTAGTAGCCTTGAGTCGAATTAGAGAATGACTATGTAGCCTCACTTTACATTAATAAATGATAACCTAGACTTTCAGACAGTTACTACATAATTGAATTCGGTCCTACTTACGTCGCCCACACTTTTAGCTCAGTTCTATTATAATCTAAATCCAAAAATAAGTTATGCCCTTTGCCTTTGTGTAATAGATACCTAGTTATCCTTGCAGACGGCCTCTAGTGAAATTAGTTCGATTGCCATCAGAATGCTCTTCATTTATATAGTTGTGGCACGCTAATCTTAGCTTTGTAAATATCAATAATATAACTTAAGTTGTGACACTGTAAAGAATGGATTAGATTTTCTGTGCAACAAACAAGTGGTATGAGCATAAACAAAACTAGATGTAATTCTCTGGCTACGATGGGGTGATACGTTTTACATTTAGAAGTTTCATGGAATTTTTTTCTCTATATTTGCTATGGCGGATTCTGGTTTTTGTATTGACCAGTGGTTAGCTTCGTAAACTTTTGGGCGTTTGCATAGCTCCCAATGGATTACCTTTCCGATTAACTTGTGTTTATGTCTATGTTCCATATGAACTGTCTTGAACTAATCACTGACAGAAAATTTTGTCTCATCCTTGGAATTGTCTACACTTGTTTGTATTCTGACTGTCTTGGCTATGGGAATAAGAATTCTTTTTTTTTGTTTCAAATGTCTTTTTCACAACCATGTCCATGTCACCTGAAATTCATCTTCAATTTCCTCTTGGAACGTCCGTACTGTTGTTTCTCCACCTGCTTTTTTTGTGTGCGGGGGGTCTCGCTAAGAGTTTTTAAGATCCTGTTTTTCCTTCTTCTCGTTTCTATTGTAGCTTCTAGCAATTATCTCGTTTCTTTCATTACTCTGCGTTGTGTTCTCCCCACGTTTCTTCATTGCAAAATCAACAAAATCAAAAGTGCTAACAAGTTATCTCCCCCTTCTTCTCCTCTTATGTGCAGTCTATCAACAACATCCCTTTGATGCTAGGCTTCATGATTATCATCGACTTCTTTGTTTTTTCGATCCAAACTTCTCAGCTTTTCGCTCATTCAAAAGGGGAGGGGCGTCAATCAATTGATGTTATTAAACATTTATCAAGTGAAGTAGAGGAAATGTTAATTAACATCTGTTGGAGCCGAGTGTGTTAAAAGAAACAGAAATAGGTCTGGTTAGTCACTCAACAGGAACCATCAAGTGACCAACGTTTTTGAACAGCATGCCTTGCTATTGGGTGAGTAATTAAAAAAAAAATGGAAAAAAAAGGCTAATCATTGAGTGATTGCAAAATGGTCTGATTATAAAAAAGAGAATGATGCCAGACAGAGAATGAGAAACCGATTTAGCATGTATACACATTGTAAATTTAACTCTTCACTCGCATTCGGGGATATAATGATTATCAAGGAGTTTTTTTTTCGATATAATAAGGATTGTAAGTTATGTTTGAATCATCAGCCCTCTTGCACAGTTAGGGTGGTCTGAATTTATGGAACTAAAACATGTAACCTTACCAAAAGATTGACCCTAAAACTGAGAACCATGCAATGTGAACATCGCATTAAGAAATCACAATACAGTGCAGAATTTTAAAGGGAAAAACAGGCGTCAGGAATATCAAAGAATAAAAAGAATCAAATGACAATGGGCTGGTCATGTTGCAAGAATGTCCAACAAACAATGGACATCACGATTCTCAACATGGATCCCAAGAGATCATATGCTAAACTGTGACTAGCAAAATATAAGACGGCGTGACGAACTAGACAAGTTCAGAAAGTATTTGCCCCAAGACGCCCATGATAGAGAGGTCTGGTGAATTCTTGAGACGATCTATATCCAACGACGGACGCTAAAAGGCTGCTGTCGTTGTTGCTTTTACTGCAGCGGATGATATACGCATGATACATACATACATACATACATACACAGCCAGCCAGCCAGCGAGCCAGTCAGCCAGTCAGCAAGCCAAACAGACCAAATTTGGTGACAGTTTTGGTTGATGGTTTCCCATACAGAATCCATTATCATGTAATTACTACGTAATCCAATCAGATCATCATGTGAAAGGCATCTACGCGATTATGACTAAATAGAAACCACTGTAGGGACGTAAGGGCTTAAATTTTAAACAAAAATTCTCGTATCAATGGCGTTAATCGAATGATTAAGAATGATTGAAAAGGAAAAGCTTGCTTGTGTTTCTAACTCGAAGTAAGCATGACGGAGAAAATAATGCATAAAATGTATTACGCAAATGTATTGTTAATGATTTTACTTAGTAACGCATTTCCAATAATTTTACAATAGAACTGCAATGAAAATCAGGGAGAAAGGAATTGTCAATGGCTAAAAATTAATGCAAACATTACAAAAAAATTAGTGTTTTATAGGTATAATTATCATTCGCATGGTTACGCCATAGTTTGTAGAAGGGATTGCAAACAAAATGTAACAGCAAGTCTCCATTGGTCTTCTCTAATATTTCCCCCGATCCACTATGTGCCATGTTCTGGATCTTCTTACTTCAGTCGCTCCTCCAGCTATTTGCAGGAGTTGTTTGCTGCAATCCATTGAAATATTAGAATAACTATTTTGCAGCATTCAAGACACACCCTGTTAGTATTTTGGTAATATATTACATATTCATTTTAAAGTTGAACTAGGATGATTCATAGATCCCAAGGATGACTCTAAAGCAGACTTTCATTGTGAAGGGCACTGGGTAGCTTAGAGGATCAAATCCTGAAAGAAGAAAGTGCGTCTTAAATGCTGCAAAATGCTGCTGCTGCTGCTGCTATTATTATTATTATTATTATTATTATTATTATTATTATTATTATTATTATTATTATTATCATCATCATCATCATCATCATCATAATATGTTTACACCAAATACCCGTTGGTTATTGCTGGGGTGAATGACAGCAAAACTCCTTAAATATTCAGTACCTTTCTCGATTGTAATGTTTTTGCACAGTCGCAAGTGTGCCAACTTTTTTTGGATACGGCCCTGTCTTTCATGCTCAGCTGAATATAGTCCAAGTCTCTTAGACTATGACTAGCCTGACAAGCAAGAAAACTACATGTGATAGTTGTGAACAAAAAATAGAGGACCTTACAGATATTTGAGGTAAATGTGCCAAATAGCGTGCAAGATGACGCTGAAAGAGAAGGAAAGTTTGAAAATGTATTACCTCTATTATGTCTCTGTGACAGAGTAAGTTTAGTTTTATAAAAGACTTCGTACAAATTCACACACACACGCGCGCATGCACGCACGCACACATACACACACACACACACACACACACACACACACATAAAAGCAGGTTCAGTAACATTCTTCCGTTCTCAACGCTCTTGCACTGAGGAATAAAATTAATACACCAGTGATTCTTTAGTGTCATTCAAAATCAAAATATAATGAATTGAAAAAGTGTTTCATTTACCAATCACACACACATACGCATTTGTATACAGAAGCAGGGCGTGCAAGCGCCGATCCGAAGAACCAATAGCGCGCCCAGAACAGCCTGTTGCGGCTGGTGGCGACCTCTGCGTGTGAGTCATTCAAAATAATTCAGGGGCTCTTCATTCGCCGGCTCGAACCGGCTCTGGTGAAATGAGTCAGACGGTTGTTTCTAGTAGCCGTCCTGCTAGTTATTAGACATGAGTCACCCTAGAGGCTTCCTTGATCAAACAGGGACAGACCCATTAATCTACACCATCGGCTAACTTACATGTGTGTTGAGGAAACGGTTCGTAGTGGTGTGAGTGTTATATATACATGTCTGTATAATCCAGTGCCGGTGTATGATTGTGTACTCGTGCATGAGTCACTACACACAGATATGAGTGGTTAACTATACGTGTGTCTGTAGAAGCCGGCTTAAAGGTGTGGATATATCGATTTAGTGCATACATGGAAATGTTTTAATGTTATAGTGACGACATCAGTATTTGCATGCAAATCTGTGCAGTTGGGAGCTTATCAAAACGTGAGTGTGAGAGCACAAGGGCAATGGATACACTTGTTTTCTAGACACAAATTGAAGTTAAGATTCGGTGGGCTATATGCGACAGTGAACCAATGAACCCACTGCCGGACACGTTGTTATTAGCCGAATTTTTATCTAATATTTTCATTGTGTACAGTCTGAACTATATGATTGATATGCACTTCCAAATGAAATACATCGACAAGGGAAGATATCATGTTGGAAAATATTCAACGAGTGTATGTAGATTTTCACAAACCTACGATAAGTTATAAGTACACGTGCGTTTGTGTGTTTATACACTCTGATACACATTTAGCTAACTAAATATACATAACTTGCTGGGAATACTTACAGACTGAGTACATTCACAAATGTACAAATACACACACACACACACATAAACATATACATACAGTGGGAGAGAGAGAGGAAGAGAAAGGAACAGGAGAGAGAGGGAGAGGAAGAGTGAAATATATATATATATATATATGTATATATATATATATATATATATATATATATATGTATATGCATATGTATACTTTTTATGCAAAGGACTGTTTGGTTATAGAAAAAGTCCTCCAATATATATATATATATATATATATATATATATATATATATATATATATATATATATATATGCAATGAACTGAATACAGCAAAACAAGGGTATACCACCGTCAGGCAAAATATATGTATTCAATATGTATTTATATATATATATATAAAATCAAATAATTGATGGGGGTGAAATTAACATTCGTATATGAATAAAATGATTGACATGCATAAGCCAAAAAACTATCTTATAACTATTTAACAAATATATATTATAATTCTCCAAGTATTTGTACGAGCACAAACTTCGTGTTTTATTCTGGGAATGCATTCTCTCCAAATTGGTCTAGTTGAAAGCTATGTAACCAACTCGTTTGGCAACTTTTCTATAAAGCAATATCAGTTTTGATTTAATTGAGAGATAATCGAAAAAAAATTAGCAGGATATAAAAAATATATGCGGTTTCCATAGAGAAAAGGTTTCAACATTCAGAAAATACGAGGAAATGCATGCTTGATGCAATAAAAAGTAAGGTCTCTGTTCATCACTATCTAAAACGAACCATACAAGTAAAATTATATATATATATATATATATATATATAGAGAGAGAGAGAGAGAGAGAGAGAGAGATAGATATATATATATGTATATATATATATATATATAGATAGATAGATAGATAGATAGATAGATAGATATCAAATGAACATAGAAATTTGATCTATAACAACAAATAAACCCTCATTCTGTTACTTCAGCTCATCAGATAGATGTGTATGTACTTCAATTACCTATCTATCAATGAGTCTATCTCTCTATATTTACATGTATAATAAATGTATTCGTATACGTGAGTTTGTAAATTTTTGTTTGTTTATAAGTTGAATACCTCCTCAAACATATCTCTGCAAATCATTGCCTTGACTACTTCCTAATTTTTCTGACTTGCGTGTGTATGTTTTTCTATTTATGCACACGCAGGTGTACACTTTTACTCACATAAAAACACATGCACATAAATTTACACACACACACACACATATACATATAAGAAGTATCTTTGAAAAGTGTTCACCCATTCAATATTAACAAAAAATAGTTAGCTCTGTCGATGACACCTCACTGCAGACAGAGGAACCACACCGGAGAGTTAATATTCCCTCTCATCGGTTGTCAAACAGATTGACTGCATGGTAGAGTTTGTGAGGTCCCTAGACTAATATTTTGCAGAGATTAATGAGCTATTGCCCTAGGTAGGCTATTTTGCTTTTTTTGTTGTTCCTAAGTAGTTTGATACTTTTCGAACAAGTCTAATATGCATTTGCATGTATAGCTGCTTGGAAAAGATAACAAAAGGTCAGATAGATAGATAGATAGATAGATAGATAGATAGATAGATAGATAGATTGATAGATATCAGATTTATGGATACAGCTCCATCAGACAAGATGTGTTATCTGCAGGCTCCTATCAGTAAAGAAGGGTTTATACACTGATGATAGCGCGGGATAATAATAAGCGTGATGAATTGAACAGAGATGGAAAACCGGGCAAGAAGGAAGGACTGACAGCATCATGCAGCAATGGAAACTGAAGCAAAGACAAAAGAAAAAAAAAGTAATAAAGATGACTAAAAAGAACGGTAGAAAATACTGTCGAGTTGAAGGCCCATGAGAGCGTCAGGCTGGATCACTGCGAGTACACGTCATATGACAGATCGGCAGTTTACACGTAACGAACAACTGATAAGATATGAGGATGGGCTGGATGGGAGACAGCGAGAAATAAGTGAAGAGAAATGAGACGAGATGCATGGTGGCCGAGCAGATAAACGCTTTGGAAAATGGACTCATTGAGCCGAGTTCGAACCTCAGCTGGAGCGGTTTGTATTATTAGCATTGTGGCCCTCAAAAAAGCATGAATCTCTCTCTTTCTTTGGGGGGAGAGAAGCAAGGGTTGGGAAACAAAATAGTGAAGAATAAAGGTGAAAGACCTGAAAGTAAAATTTATATTAGAATTAATGGTAGATATTCCTTCATGCTATCTGAAAACAAAGCCTCTCCGTGAAACATTGTAAGCAGAAATGGTGTAGCGTTCCTAGTCTCCGGAAATAACCTTTTCTTGTCATGCTTAGAATACTGCCCTTATGAGCTCTCTTTGTTTTTCTTATGATACTTGATGATACATGCTGCTTATGGAAGTGCAAAATAAAACAAGCTTAGATTTTTGCAGAAACATTTCAAAGCTCTGGTTGCTTGAGGTCATTCGCTTAAAGTGAAGTGACGTAATGGGAACTTTTGTTAAACGAAGATATCTGTATTTGATCAGCCTAGCTTAGTATGTCACAATGTTGGCATAAAGTGAGAGAGAAAATCATAACACAATAGACAATCTTGCTAGGAAGTATATTTTAGCAAGTCGGTCTTATTCTCAGGTTTTTGTACTTGTTAAGTCAGGCACTAGGTCACAACAGTAAGGTTACCGTTATGACTAAGCTTAGTTCATCAGCAAATTAGTGATAAGTGAGTTTTCCAACAATTCAGACGTCCAAATAAATCTTAATATCTATCTATCTATATATATATATATATATATACATATATATATTTATATATATATTTATATATATATATATATATATATATATATATATATATATATATATATATATACTGCTCTTAAAATTTGACACAAAATGACTCAATATATATATATATATATATATATATATATATATATGTATGTATGTATATACTGCTCTTAAAATTTGACACAAAAATGACTGAATATATATATATATATATATATATATATATATATATATATATTGTGTCATTTTTGTGTCAAATTTTAAGAGCAGTATGCTTTTGGATAATCAGGGACATAACATTTTACCGGTCAAAGCTGAGCCTGACACAAGGCTACAGAAGTTGTGCGCCGAATGAAGATCTAATTCTTCACACTTGCTCATTGATCTGCAAGACGGTCTAGCATGAAGTTGCACCGTGTTAGGTTGACTAAATTTTCGAATTTATTGGAGTGATTAGAGGAAGTAAAAGGGAAAAATGTTTTATAACAAAGAAAAAGGAGAAGAAACTAAATACTGAAAAATATGGCTGGTACAAGCATTCCATGCACCCTCGGTGAGAAGTTTTATGCAACCCCTGGTTGTATCTTAACAACTTTTTTTTTTAGTCCGAATGCATCCAAAAATCTCTACACCAGATGTGACTGATGATATTTGCCAACTGGACGAGATTAATGCGATACCAAAATGGAATATTGAGAAGAAAAAAAGAAACAAAAACCAAATTTGGGCTATAATACTGGAATTCCAGATCGCCAATTTATCCCTGATATCAGCCATCTCATCGAGTCAATCATTGTTGAATAATGAGATGAACAACCGTAGCCACCAAAGATGGCAAAGTGGGTATAACTTTTTCTGATATGTGCGTGTGTTTGTTGATGTGTTTGCATGTTCTTTTGTGTCGAATTGATAGCTTGTTTATTTGTCATCCCAGTGCTCCTGGCCATACCGTTTTGCCTACAGAATTGGAATCTGTACCCCACAGGACCCCTTCTAAAAAGTGAAAAAAAAAGTGCGTTTTTACCATTTAAATCATATTTTGACGAATTTGTTTCCTTGCACATTCCATAACTCCTGGCCTTACATTGTTATCTACAAACTTGGAAATTGGCATCAGTAGTCAAATAGAATCTTTTTAGAAATGTTTGGCAATAAAGAAAGGTGGAATCAGTAGTCAAATATAATCATGCTAGATTTTTTTTCAAACTCTTGCTTACAAATATACCGCCAAACTGAGATACTAGAAGAAATGAGAATTCATACCAAAAGTTACCCATGACGAACGGAATTGAAGGGTTTAGTTTAGCATTATGACTACATTGTAAATAGAACTTCCTCTTATAAGAATTTTTTAATATTTCCTCTTAAAACTGATAAATTTCCTGTTGGTTTGCAGGCTTGATAAATTGAAAGCACATAAATTAAAAGAAAAAAAATTCTTTATTGGGTTTTGAGTTTGGTTCGGCGTTGGTATTTACCTTGTTTCTAAACACTGGTGTATTGTTGCTCTCACTGATATCTTTAGCGATAAGATAAGTTTTTTATGTGAGTGCTAACGAAAACCCCATGGGAATTCAGGGGGGTTATCGACCAAAAAATGTGAGCAATAGCTGAATTGATCTCAATTATTCTTTAGTTCAAAACCCATAAGAATAAAAACACACATAACCAACTACTTTCTTATCTCTAATGTCAACATGACAGTTGCAATGAAAGAAGGAAACATTTACATTCGAAGTTCACCTACGACGATTCGGACACGATGGTCCAGTTAAGCATTATAATTACATTGCAAATAAAATACCCTAAAAACCTTAACCAAGAACTGACAGAAAGATTGACATTACAGAGACTGTTTAGGTTTAGATTAGGGTTAGAGGTCGTGTTAGTGGTTTTACTCTGAGAGAAACATGTTTTATTGTCAATTTATAATTATATTCCTATTAGGAAATATGAAATCGACGTAAACCTTAAAAAAGAGAGAGAGAGAGAGAGAGAGAGAAAGAGAGAGAGAGAGAGAGACTATATCATATTCACAGACACGTATGATGAATTGGAAGTAAAGGTGCAGTGTATATTTATAGTTATATCGAGAATGAAAAAAGAAACTAATAAATAGTTCCTTTCTCAAAACTGATAGATTTCTGGAAGATTTGAAGGTATAACTCATTGGGAGCCCATAAAATTGAGAGAAAAAAAGTGAATTTTTCCCATCAGGTTTTGAACTAGGTCTGACGACTGTATTTACCGCGTTTCTAATCACTGAAGTATTGTTGCTGTAACTGTTTCTCAAGCGATAAAAAATTGTTTTATATCAGTGCTAACGCAACCCTCATTGAAATCGAAAGTTTAGTTTTCCTAAAATTCGACCATTGAATGTGTACTTTGGATAAACTTACTTGCTGATTTCGGATATGCCATCGTTTTTCTTTGTGCTCATTGAGCATATTTCAAGGGAAACCTGCGCAGGCCAGTGCGCAACCTTGGGCAAACTGGCATATGCCCTGAACGAAAAAAAATCCTTACCACGGTCAGATATGACGAATGGAAATTAATGATGGATTTTGGCATTATGATTGCATTCGTAATAGACCCCTTCAATAAAACCTTTTTTTAAATTTTCTTTTCTAGAACCTGACAAATTCAAGAAGGTTTGAAATTCTTACAAACTGAAAGCACATAAAATCAAAAATGAAAACATTGGTACTTTATATGATGAAGTCTCAAACATACTTGTGAGACCACTGGAAAAAAATCCACTTTGGAAGTTTAGATATGACCAATGGATAGTGAAAGTTCGACCTTAGGATGAGTGCTGTGGGTAATATGGAACTTGATCATACTTCCTTAAGGGAAAAATGATCATCTAACAATTAATTTTTGAAAAGATCGGAAATCAAAAGACCATTTTTTGATTGACCCATTTTCTGAGATCATGACGCACCCGATAGATATCGACGATTCTCTTTTTATTTTGCAAAATAAGATCTAAAGATGTGTGCTGTTGGTGATCCAAGACTTGCCGATTTTGGACATGCCTTTGTCTCTGTTTTGTGATGCTGAGTCCTTAAAATCTTCGCGTACAAACACGTACATGGATAAATGTATACTTTGACACTTTTAAATATTCATTGACCTCAGTCAACTGCTCGACAAAGACCTTTTCGAACCCTTTAAATGACGAGCAGGATTGCACTAGATTCTGGCGTCTTACCACGATATCTTTAAATCGTATCCCTCAATCTTGTGTCTTGTCCTACCCTCCTTTTTTACTGTACCTCAGAATCCAATGGTTTCGCCAGTTGTCTCTTCTTTTCGCTATGTTCCCTTTCGATCTCCATTTTTTTAGCTTAATTATGTATATCATTATATTTTTTACAACTCATCCAACTGCAATAGCTGTATATTTGAACTTCCGAAGACAGACCCCTGGTCATTATACCAATGCATTTGATAGCATGATATTTAAATATTTTTATTCCAATCTGCGTCTTATCTGCCGGCAAATGCAGCAATAATTTTTCATTGTTTTTGTACTTAATTTCAATTTCTCTATATTCGTAGTTGTTTTCTTTGATTTTCAAATGAGCGGTAAATGTCTCAAATTATATATTCCTGTAAAATGTAAAAATGTAAAACGATCATGTAGGATGTGGTGAATGCAGCCGATGGCTTCGTGTCGATTGTCTTTCACTTAGGCTTAATTCATCTTTGTTTGACAGTTAACAAGAGTTTCGGCGTCCTTTTTGCTTTAATAAGTGACAAAAACAATTCCCCATTATTAATCGTTATTTTCATAAGCAACATTAGTTACTGGTAGATAAATGATATATTTGCCCTGTCTCTCACTGCTTTTTGTTGCATCCCGTTAACCGTCGTATTACACCATTATGCTTATGATGCAGTTTGCAACTCGTTTTTACGATTTTGGGATATTTATCACGTGCCACGTGAGCTATCCTATCTTTCTGATGAGATATTTGCATAAAACCCTTTTTACACTCGTTTAGCGATTCAATATAGAAACTGATCTGTTGTTGATTTCAATTTGCTATTTGTAATGATTGAAATTTCAGTCGAGTCGTGGACAATGATGATAATTTCAACCCAATCGTAGATCTTTTGACGAAATGAACTGATATTCTACACTTTGCAAATATACTAATCGGTAATATGAATTGAATAATTTTACTTTTACATTCTACAACAACAGGGGTTAAATTCAGTGATAATAAGAGTAATAATACATAAAAGGAATGGTTTCCCGTACTTATTTGCTGAGATTAGTTTCTAATAGAAATGACAAATCGAAGGAAAATTCAGCAGGAATGATGAACTGAGTGGGGCTGCCTGTCATCACCATTTTATCATTTTGAAAAAAAAACCTGGGGTCGAATAACGTTAACAAGACTGAAAACCTCTTGCCACAGGATAGGGCGGAATGTTGTTGGATATTAGATATCTTATCACGATTTGTGATGGCATATAAGACCCTCCTCCAAAAACAGATGCAAAATACCCCCGGGTCTTGTATGCAAAGTTAAGCTGATTCTAATCTTCTATTGTTGCTTTTTCTGCTCTATATTCTTCTACTAAACCGTATATGCAGAGTGCCATTAAATCGAATGCTCACCCGTAAATGCATTGAAACATTTTTTTAATATTCTAAGTTAGGATGGGGATCTGAAATGCTTCAGCGTCTGACGAAATCAAATACTTTAGTTGAATAAGAACATGCATTGATAAAATTTAAATTAGTGGTAACGATAGCATACAGAGAGAAAAGTCGCATATTAAACATAGTTCTATTAAATAAGAAATGCCTTGGTCATATAAAATAAAAATACAATTTTAAGGCATCTCAGAACCCACCTTATTTCAGTTGAAAATATTTCGAAAAATGTATGTAAATATATATACATATATATTTATTTCACTTATCAGCCGATTGGTTAAGTCTTTCTTTAGGGGTTATGATTATCTTTTTGAAAATCATAATGAAAAAAGTGGTTCTTATATGATATCGAATACGGTAATGTCGTGAAAGTTGAGAAATAGAAAAATGATTATTATTCATGGAACTGTACAAAATCATGGTGAATGAAATTTACGAAGACAAAAGATGGGTACAGAATGCGATGATGTATACAATGGACTCCTTTTATTCGATGATTTAAGAAGCTGTTACACAAAATTCGCCTTTGATGAGTGGATTTTATACGAAATGTATTAATAATGAGTAAGTTCAATGCAGTCTTTTTCATAACACTTTCACGGCCCAATGATCCATGATTAGGTTATATGAAAGGTTTAAACATTTTAATTTTTTCAAATGCATTTTCATTTGCTGTTGCTGCTTATAATCTCCGACAGTACTATTTCAAGAATATAAAAACAGCGTGTTGTTAAAAATGCGTATATAATTAAATAGTGCCATTATAGCAAGAGTTTACTTTGGAAACTATCCCAAGAAGATGCACGACGATTGAGTTTCCGACGGAAGGTCAAGAGGGAGGGAGAAGTGAAAAAACCTAAAATGTTTTCAGGTAGCGCATACTTCAGCCAACGTGCGTACTCAATCCAAGGAACCCCACCCAAAATCTAATCAATTCTCCCCCAGACCATAACCCACCCTTGCATAACATTTCATTGAAATTTATTGAGAACTTTGCGTTCATTCGTGTGAACAGTTTCCAGCGAATACATAAATACATGACAAAAAATTCGGAAAATATCTCTCATTCAAAAACAAACATCTGGATTCGTTTTCTTGACCTATGACCCATCCCCCCACAAAATATCGAAATTCATTCATAACCAGAGATATCATTTGGACAGACAGACAGAAAGACGAAAAGGTGGAAGGACAGAAGGGGTGATAAAAGGTAATACATATGACTCTCAACTAGTTGATAGAAGGGAAAATAAGAAAATATGGAAGAATAATAAACAAAAAGCAAAAAACAAAATGGTTAATAAAACAAAAAAAAAACAATGAAAAATAGAACAGTGAAAAAAAGACCTGGAAGCCAGGAGGATTTTTTTAAATGAGGAAAACAATGACGAATGGTCAGAGTGGAGATTTGCTTGCTCTAAGGGCCTTATGGGTTATGATAATGACAGATAGAGGCGAGGAAAGATTGCGTGGAGAAAAAAGAAAATCAGACGCCGGGTTGTTTAGAAACGTGTGCATGACACGACACTCCATTACTGAGGATATTACAGACGAAAGTAATCTTTTTTGCAAGTGAAATATGATGAACAAAAGGAGAAGTTACACATGGACACATATAAATACATGAAGACTCACGCAAAGATTCATAATGGCTGTCCTTTGCGAAGAGCAATATGAAATTTCATAATGTCTGTACACATACATGCGTGCTTATCCAAATGCGTTGTACGTGTTCATTTCTATTGACAGTATTGTGTGTTTGTACGAAAAAATATCACTGGCATAATTATTTGTTCATATATATATATATATATATGTGTGTGTGTGTGTGTGTGAGAGAGAGAGAGAGAGAAAGAGAGAGAGAGAGAAAGAGAGAGTACTGATAAATAGGTACATTTCTAGTCACGTAGTCATTAACTGAATTTTGATCTGATATTTCCGTGTATAAAGTTAGATCTATGTCATTAATATAAAGTGTATTTTCAAATAAGATTACATACATACACATTCACACACAGACACACACACACACACACATACATCTGTATATACATCATTGTGTCATCCACAGACAATTGTTTCGTTGTATTATATATATATATATATATATATATATATATATATATATATATATATATACATATATACATATATATATATATATATATATATATATATATATATATAGAGAGAGAGAGAGAGAGAGAGAGAGAGAGAGAGAGATTGATGAAGAGATGGATGAATAGTACTAGAGGGCTGAAAATTAAAACATTTACCCTTTATTCTGAAAAAATCGTTTTCTAAATACTTTTCTCCATGGGTTTTTACTTGGGGGTCAATTTTCTGTAAAAGTTTATATTAAATCATTCCCTTAGTTTGCATCCAGCGGCTATCATGCTTAATAAATGGACTTCTCTAGTGATTGCCAACAAACAAAAATTGAGGGAAAAAACTGATTTATTGATCGTCTTTTTTGCCGATTCATCAATTAATCAACCTCAATATGACATGCTGCCAAAAGGCATTGCTCCTAATGAGTTTTCTATTGAGTGACTAACCAGACCTGTACAAATATGATTATAGTAAGTAAAATATATTCCAGGCATTTGTTAATATATATGCTTGAATAAATGAATGCAAATAAAATTGAACGTTTGGTTTCCTAAATGAATTCACGAAATGCCAGAAAATCCCTGTAAATGTATTTTAATGTATGCTATACCATCGGCCTGCGTATATCAACAACCTTTATTCTGTTTTTTTTTTTTCATCTTTATTTATTTTCATCTCATCATCCACTTGTACCACAAGTGTCCTTGGTGATATGGAAATGGCAGTTGATGTCTTAGTGGATCACCTCTGTGACGCACAGGCCATGGGACTGGAGCGTTTCGAAGCCACGCCCTCGATATATTGCCTACAAGGTCATCCCCTTGTCATTTCTTTTTCGTCCGTCCATTTCGATCGTTTTGCTAGTGCTGCTCTCTACATTCTTTTCCTTCTCGGTTTGCTAGGCCCCTCAAAGCTTCACTTATGAATTGCTTTTTTCTTCTTTAATTGTTTCCTAATTCTTATGTTGACTTTTTTTCACTTTATTCATCTTGAATCGGAGTACGTCCAATTTTCTTGGTTGTTTTAGTTCAAGTATCGCTCGTTTACAAAATGTTGCATCAGTTAAGTCGTTTTCCAACGTTTTGTTTTTTCGACTAACTTATCTATTCTATTTTACAATTCATTTTATTGAGTTCGTGTGACTTGTTAGTATAGATCCAGATCATTTTCAAAATAGAGAGAGGACGGGGAATTATTCCCTATTGATAACAACTCTTCCTCTCAGATGTGAATATCTATGGTGGAACAAGTCGAGAGATTTGGTCTTTTGGGACGAGTTCGTTTTTCACGAATGCTGATTTACACAGAAAGATCTGTCGGCTAAGATTTCTCAACAATTTCGAATACTCGTACAGTATACGTTACTCTAAATAATAAGTATCCTCACGTTTTACGTTGGAATATCTATATAGACATGGATACAGATATTGACAGAATTATTTCCATACGCATCTATATTATTTGTAACGTATCATATAATATATATATGTGTGTGTGTGTTCATACAATAAGCTTTCAGATATATTATATTCTTACACTCATGAAAGTTTATCATACGAAGCTGAATAGATTCAGCATTCCATGAAATTGTTTGTTTTTGTCTAAGTAGACAATGGTTGTAATAGCTTTTCACTGCGTCAACCCAGGCGACTAAGGTAGTTATTTGCTACTGGTTTGCCCAAAGGCACACATAATCCTCCAATATCTTCCCTTGTCGATTAACAAGGCATGCCAGTGACGAGAAATTTGTTTCAAGATATCCGAAGTTGAGAGAGATTTAGAGAGAGCTCAGGTAGGATTGGGTTCATTCTTTATTCGAATGCATTAGTGCAGGGTGAACGTGGACAGCTTGTTCTAGGAAACGTAGTGTGCCGATTCTGTACTATTAACTAACAAGCTAGATAAATAAATTCCTGGAACTACCCAAAATTTTGATGAATTCCATCAATTGATAATAATTACTCACACTGAAAAGCAGTTTCCGTTGTCTTATTTCCTTTGTCATGGATTTGACGATCTTACAAAGAGCAATTGTAGCGGCAAATCAGATTGTTTCAGGCAATTTTTGCTATAATATTCTAGAACATATATAAATATATGATACTCCTCTTGTGGCCTCATAAACTTATCCTGGTGATATCTGCTACATCAGGTGATATCGTTGCATCAGGATTCGAACCTGCTAAATGTGGACAATTAGCTCTTCATATTTGCACCCAGAAACCTTTTTTTATATTAACTGATCTATTTGCTTGATCAAGTGATTGTGACTAAATAATCTCATTCAGTAGCATTGCCTGGCTGACTTTTTCACAGTCGCCAAAGAGTGTCTGTCGATGTAAACTCAATGAGGACCATTCTGGTCGGCTGACTGTGCAAGCAGTTCTCTAGATAATTAAAATGGCTGAAAACCGTCTGAATATATATATATATATATATATATATATATATATATATATATATATATATATATATATATATATGTGTGTGTGTGTGTGTGTGTGTGTGTGTGTGTGTGTGTGTGTTCTTGTATGTGTATATGCATTTGTGTTAATGTATGTGTGTGTGTATGTGTGGGCAGAAATCTGATTGAAAAAAGTTTTATTTTACTCAACAAATATTTCTCAGCATAATATTCTTCCATGTCATTGCTCTTAATTCAGTAGTTAGTGAAAATTAAGTCAAACTTTGCACAATAGAAAATTTTGGTGGAAATCTAGCTAATAATTATGTGTCGGGCTGCGCTCTTACCGATCTATCATCGTGCATGCATATATACATATATATATATATATATATATATATATATGTGTGTGTGTGTGTGTGTGTATGTGAATGTGTGTGTGTGTGTGTGTGTATTGGGGAAAAAATCCGGATAGTGCCAAGATGTTGCTTCTTATTCGGAAGATTAAAACAGGACTAAATTATGTTACACATATCCTGGTATACGAGTGTTGAGCTTCACACGATACAGTGTGTGTCAACGTTCAAAGAAACCATAATTCAGCTTTTTGAATTCTGACTTTTCTAATAGATAAGCCCATCCTTGATATATCGGCATAGAATACTTTTTTCGACTCAAACAAATTGGACTCTTTCCCACATTTGGTCGAGCCAAGAAATATCTCTGAACATACATAAAAACAATATCAACACGCCTGCATGCACACAAATCTCTTGGTGCATAAATACGTATATTTATTCAAACATGACAAGATCCATCATTGGAAAGATACGCCAGTACACAAATACGAATAAGATATGAATAATTCATTGACAGGACACTAACCTCAACAGTTGCACGCACTGCACCATACACTCTGACTTTTAACTAGTTTTCTGGATATCATTTTTTTCCCTCTTTGTTATTGTCTTCCTTCCTTCCTACTTTCACACCACCGTATATTCGGTCACGCAACTGGTTCGTTTTCTTATTTTCCTTTACAAGAACAGCTTTTTCGGCTAATTTTATTTTATTTTCATTTATGCGTATGTGTGCATTTAAGACCGTTGAACGATACGGTAAGGATTTACTATGCCATTGGAAGAAAATCGTTACACACACACACACACACACACATACACATATATATATATATATGTGTGTGTGTGTGTGTGTGTGTGTGTATGTGTGTGTGTGTGTGTGTGTGTGTATGTGTGTGAGTGAGTGTGCGTGTATATTATTCGTTTATAGTCTATAGGAGAAAGGTATTCACAATTACACACTTACATATGTGTGTGTGTGTGTAATCTTGCTTTATCCCCTATGATTTGAACCGTTATATATGTGTGTGTGTGAGTGAAAGAGAGAGAGAGAGAGAGAGAGAGTGTATCTGTGAATATGCATGTATATTCAGAGGTAAATAGATCATTGCATGGAAACGTACTTATATATATATATATATATATATATATATATATATATATATATATATATAAATATTCATTTATTTATTTATATATTACATACAACGATATTTTGCAGGCCGTTTGACAAACTAAACTTACCATAATAAATATCTACAAGCACAAACGTTTGATGTATGAACGAATATAGGTGCAATATGTCTTCATCTCATCAGTGATATCTAAAGAGGATTATAAATATCGAAGGAATCACGTCTTTAACTTGAATGCCGAATTCCATGACAAGTGCGATCACACGGAATACTGTACAGCAAAACGTTGGTTGAGACACACACATATATATATATATATATATATATATATATATATATATATATATATTACCTGATAAAAAAATGATGTGTATTTATGTGTCTGCGTGTGTAAATGTCTGTGTGCAAGTGTTTGTAAGTGTATGTGTCGTAATAGTCTCTGATATAATAGTCACGAGTGCTTACATCAGGTTTTGTCCATGGACAATCGCTTTCTTCATGATTTTGAATATATTAGGTTGGTGGAAAATGAATTTTGGTTTTCGTCGTGCATATTTTGGAATTATCTATTATTAAACTATATTCATCAGATTCACTGTTTTAGCGTACAGTTTGCTCTATTTATTCAAGCTGAACTTTTGTTTTCCACTATGTATTCTAGTTTGTCGAGGCTGTCAGATCGAAGATGGCAGAAAGCAAATTTACGCTATTATTTCGTATGAGTTCATAATAGGGCGTATAGCAACAAGAAATGCTTGCAATATCCACCAGGTATTTGACTGGGGGATGGTTAATGAATTCACTGCCTAACATTGTCTCAAAATTTCCAAAAAGGAGACGAGAGCATTGACGATGGGGGTAGTCCTGAACATCTTTTGTGGTTGGCAGCATCAAATCGAGTACCATCAATCAGGTAGACCTGTGCAAAACAGCTCAAGAGATTGCAGAAGAACTAAACGTTAACCAATCGTCAGTTATCTGACATTCGCACCAAATTGCTAAAGCAAAAAGTTCCGATAAATGTTGAATGAAAATCCCAAATAGGCAGGAGTGAATCACCAAAACAATTCCCTGAAAGAAACAGGCCTCAAAAGAAGATTATGGCCACTGCTTATGGTCAGCAAGTGAAATGATCAGTCACAACTTTTTGAATCCTGGTAAAACCATTACAGCAAAGGCATATTACCAGAGAATTACTGGAATGCACCGCGAGCCGCAAGGTTCACGGCCAATATTGGTCAACTGAAGAAAAAATAACTACAATTCTTCTCCATGTCAAGGCCCGGGTATACGCCATGCAAATGTTTTTGCAGAAATTGAGCAAACCTAGTTAAGGGACTATTCCCAACCCATTCACCTAGCAAGACCATTCTCAGACCAACTACCCCCTTTTCAAATATTTCAGCCACTTTGTGGAAGGGACAGTCTTCAACATCCAAGCAGCAGCTCAAAATCCCTTCGAAAAATTAAGCAGTTAAAGGATCCAGGAATTCTTTGCTTCCAGGATAAATTGACCCATTTTTAGTTGACAGTGTTTGTAGATTCTGAATGTTCTCATTTTGATTATCAATGTTTGTTCTAAGCTGATACTATATATTGCTTTGGAGTTGATGGTGAAAATCTGCAATGTCTTTTGCGCGAATCTAATGAAACATATTCTTCAAGTACCGATATCAGCTCAAAGTTTAGGTACAAATTAAAATATCCCGATGACTAAATTGTTTAATTGCTAAGTGAAGCTCTCATGTTACTTCGGCAAAATTAATTCATCTTTGAACTTGTGAACAAGTTTCAACTTTGAACAAACACTTACAATAAATAGGTTATCACAAATTTATCTGCAACGAGAGAAAATGTACTCTTCCAACTCCATAGACCTGAAATGATACATTAATTCCCTGGCAAGAGATAACTGAGTATTAAATCTTTTTTAATTATTAATATTATTTGGGTGAAGGCCGCTTATGGTGATATGGTCATATATCTATACATATGTGTTTGGGCATTTGTGTGTTAGAACGTGTGTATCATATACTGGAAATATAATTCTCAGCCTGGCCCGATTTGTTAGCACATATTTTCCAGAAAAGACATGCCCATGCATATACAAGAAGTATCATGATATATAGAGAGAGAAAGAGAGAGAGAAAGAGATACAGAAAGAGGAAGAGAGAGAGAGAGAGAGAGAGAGAGAGAGATAGAGGGAGCAAGAAGAATGAAAGAATACTTCTCTAACTCTGGAATACGGCGCTTTAGTAGACGCAGATTTATGCGTAGGTAAATATACCTTGCTTTGTTTAGCCCTACTGACCGTCCAGTTCAGTGTAGGACAGGGTAAATTGGCTGTCCCTGGGTTGAAGCAAAGGTTTTCAGCCAACTTCGTGAATCTGGATGTTGGATAGTCTATAGCCACACTGAAGAGTTGTAATACAACAAAACAGCTGTCCGTGAAAGACATAATTATCAATATTATATACATATATATATACCAATGAATAAATGCAAGCATATATATATCGATGTTTCTATATAGACAGTCGTATGTATCGCAACATATAGCACATATGTTATGGGGAGATGGGGGTAACTGGGTACACGGTCTGGTTAAATCACCAAATTTAGGTTTTGTTCCCACCACGCGACGGTTCCACAGATAGCTCCATTTTGAGCATGGTCCCCTCATGTTCACGCTGCATGGTTCTCACTTTGAGGGTCAACCGTTTGGTTTACGATTCATGTTTAAACTTCATAGGTGACTATCGGTAAGATACATAGGTTATATACCCTTCTTCTCAGGATTGGTGGGATATTCCCTGTTTTTGAAAGTCTACCTTGCTCTACCGAAAGCTTGCCAAGCTAGTGTGATTTTTGCTTTATTTGTACTTCTTTTGATGACTTCATGGAGACTTACTGCTATAAGTAGATGTAGTGGTCCACTTTCTCCAGCTCTGCATTTTCAGTTTTGCTGTGATTGTATGCAATTGATGCACAGGAAAAACAAAAAGCCTGCAAAAAAATAAAAAGAACTTCAATCCAAAATATACGAAAGAAAAATACGAAGTTGATAAGAGTAAAGGAAAAAAACTAATAACCCCGATGAATTTATGTCGTGATTATTATCTTTAAATTATTCTTCTATCTTAGATGTATTTTCTATTTACTATTAATACTTCTGTCTGGTTCGGAATTACATATTTCTCAGTTACAACAATATGATGATAACATCTGTACCTACTATCAGGAAGAGGAAAATCTTGCCCTATCAGATTGCACCTTTCATCTGCATAGTCCAGGTAGGTCGGTGCACATTTTTCCGAATGTTCAAATGATAATACAATAGACCTAACTAATTTTTTAGACTTGAGTGGCCAATCTAAAGGAAATCTCTTTTCCATTGTAACTTCTGGTCGTGTTTACGTTTTCAAGAATCGATTTCCTGGGAAGTTGCGCCATCTAAGTGAAAACATACCAACTAGCCCCGGCCTCCCCGATATATTTGAAAATGATGACGTATACATGAGACATTTATAGTTGAACATCTATATGGACAAATATGCGCATCGATAAATATGGTTGCATGTGTTTGTTTATTCCTGCGGCCGTGTCTCATCTTTATATATATATATATATATATATATATATATATATATATATATATATATGTGTGTGTGTGTGTGTGTGTGTGTGTGTGTGCTAATAGCATAAATGAAGTTCCAGGACTATTATAGAAAAAAGACACGCACTTATTAAGCTGTCAATGTAGACATTCGTTAATGGATGTTTGCATCCGCTTAGTTAAGCTTTTCTTTTCAGTTTCGTCATCACTATCCTTCCCATCATCTTATATTATTATTATTATTATTATTATTATTATTATTATTATTATTATTATTATGTTGTCGTTGTTGTTATTGTTGTTGTTATCATTATTTGCGGCTCCAGGAATGGTAACAATTTTTTTTTTCAGACGAGGAAGACGTTTTGAAAAGAGGATGGATAGAGTAAAACAGTTTGCTTCGCCCGGGGAAATTGATGGTTTTCGAGAGATGATTTATGGTTGAAAGAAGATAACTGTTTCACTCGTGGGATTTTATTACACTTTCCCTGGCGGTAACGTTCATTGTGATTACCGTGTTTCCGATTATTATTGTTAGCTTTATTCATATGATTTGTGCGTTTGTACCAGGAGTCCTAGTATTACACGTTATTGCATTACGCTCCTACACCTCTTCCTCTTCTTCCTCCTTCAATCACTCGATTGCTCCCACCTTCATCTAAATTACATTATTATTATTATTATTATTATTATTATTATTATTATTATTATTATTATTATTATTAATAATATTATTATTATTAGCTGAGAAGACGTATACAACGTGAATGATTTTCATAAAAAAACACGTCTCTTAAATAAATGATATCTTCAAAGTAGTTCATTTTACCGAAAATGCCTAAAAGTTGATTGAGAAAAATACCTTTATCCACCCAAAAATGTGAACATTCCTCTCTGAGTCTATGCCATTGTACATTGACAACTTTTGGAGATATCGTGTTGTGCACATATGGCTACGATTAAGGGAAGGCGATTGTGAAAAAATTCTGAATCCAACCCAAAATATATACAGTTATGAGCTTATAGTACATCCTTCCATGAAATCTTATTGGAATTCATTGAGAACCTTTGGGGGTATTGAGCTATATGCATAATAATACAATGCAAGATTTAAATACTGCTTCTTTAGCCTTGCACATTCTTCCAGAAAGGAATGTTGCTATGATGATTATGAAGGATCCCTGGATCCACTCCAAAGTGTGTTGACCACCTTTCAGCGAAATTCCATTGTTATTCATTAATAATGCTGTGTATGTATTGTTACAATAAACAGGAAGTGTCTGACGATCCTAGATCTGCTCCTAGATTCTTTAGCCCACTGCTCAGACTTTCACATTATAGACATCTTGCCGTGTACATATAGCAATGTAGGGGATGTAACTGTGGAAATACCTGGATCTGTCCCCAAATGTAAACACTGTTTTCCTTAGCCGATCGTCCAAGCTTTTCGACAAAATTCTTCCAGAAATCAATTGCGATCACTTGTTTTGTACACAAAGTTACGATGCAAAGAGGGGTGATAATAGGGTATTCATTAAGATCTTTCGGTGACATTGTGATAATCCAGAAAAAATGTATGATCACAGCAAATTTATTCTCTGATGCCATAAATATTCCAAATCCAAGTAATAATTCAATCGACATAAACTCAGGGTCTGTTTTCAATTCTAATCATATGATAAATTGGAATCGCTCTACTAAAACATTATGTATTGGCTACAACGACTTTCTTATTTCTTAGGTTAAAGCATCCTGGAGAGGCAGGACTAAGTAGATTCTGCAACCATGTGCCATATTTGCTGGTCAAGTACTACATACATAAAAATAATATAATTGTTATAGGGATGAGTTGTAGTTGTGGTAGAACTATCATTGCAGTAAAATTTATTTTCCCTTTTATTCTCCTCATCCGATTTCTTCTCTTTTCTAGTTGCGAGCAATCATACCGCTCTTTATCTAATGGATTTGATAGAAGGCGTTTTTACGCCAACGTGTAACCTTACTCTTGCACCTTGAAGTATTTGCGTCCACTGCCATTTTTGCGGGGATTGCAAATAATATTTATTCCGGTGGCTACGCTGGAGATAAATCTGGATGCTGGTGGTCAGGTGATGGACCAAGAACTGTCTAAGCTGTGACCTATCCTTATCTGTCATTGTTCATCGTGAGTCCTTCATCCTTGGCCTCTTTGAGATTTGAACTTCCTAATTCGCCACCTCACCCATAGTAAGAAAGCCTTAATTGCGAAGTGGAAATGCCCTGATTGACCCCTTCATCGATGGAAACCCATCCCTGTGATATTTGTATAGCTTGTATTCGATTAAAATAGGAATTGTTTTCGGAGGTTTCCGGAATAGTTCCCATATTTTCGATGGTTATCGGTTCCATCTTCATAACTGTTGTTGTTGTTGTTGTTGTTGTTGTTGTTGTTGTTGTTGTTGTTGTTGTTGTTGTTGTTCTTCTTCTTCTTCTTCTTCTTCTTCTTCTTCTTCTTCTTCTTCTTCTGCCTGGTGGTCACAGTAAGAAGTTGAGTGAAAGCAAATCTCCTCCAGTCTCTAGCCCTCCACTTCTCACTCTCCACACCAGTTGCCTGGTGGTTATCGCTGGATGTTGAGTAAAAGTCTCTGAGGGTTTCCAGTGCTGTGATATGCGCCGTTTCCACTATATCTTCTTCTCAGCTATTAAGCCATTGCTAACGTCTTGGGGTCGTAGATCTCTTATCTCTTATATTCTCCTCAGTAATCGTGCTGTCCCCTGTAGTATTGTGGTCTGTATAGTCTCAATTCTTACTCCTAATCAAAGTACTCCCAATCACGTGTTCATTGTCTTTAGTACTGTTCCAAGTGCACCAACTATCACTGGTACTACCCTGATTTTTATGCTCCACACTTTCTTCAGTTCCCATACTAGATCCTGATATTTCCTTATCTTTTCACTCTCTACTGTATTTATTCTGTGTCCTGCAGGTACGGCCACATCCGATTCCGACTCTTATTGATTTTAAATAAATCAAAGAATATTATAATATTTCAAAATATCAAATTTATAGTAATTCATATAGTAATGAAATAAGTAGTAATGCAAATTAAATGATTTTCTTTCGAGATTTGTCAATTCACTTGAACAACTAACCATTGAAAATAAGAAAAAAACATCGGAGTTGTAACAAGAATATTATTATTGTTGATTATTATCATTGCTGTACAATTCCTGATGGCTTACGTCTAATCATACCACCATCGATATGACTGAAATTTTATCAAAATATTTTTTCAGCATATACCATTTGTTCGATCCATGCAAGTGATTTCAAATCCATGGGTTAGAGAATTGCAAGTGGGTTAGAATTACATCGTTTTATGTATTCTGAACATTTGATAATCTCACCAAACAGCTACTGCCACCTGGATTTGAAACCTTATCGGTCAGATTATAGGACTTCAACTACTATTACTATTATACTTCTCATCTTTCAGTTTCCACGGCTGTGGTTTTTCGCAAGGGATAAAATGATAGCAAGTACATAAAATGCCCAAACTGTCTCCTAATCATTCCTAATAATTTTGATATCGCGATTGTGAGGAAGGTTTTCCATCAAATCTCCTCGTTACTCACATACTTTATTCTGTAGTCAAACTCGGGGATCGGCAAACTTATGACGACGCAGTCCAGATCAGAATTTTTTTTTCTAATTTGTTCTCTCTTTATGACAGGCAAGCAAGATCAAATATTAATTCAAACAATGATCATACAAGACTGTTGAAATTATTAATATAATGAACAACATTGTATATAGAAAGAATCACTGGAAAGGAAAAAGTTGAATGTACGAATTTTGCTGTATATAATGAAAAAATAACGCTTGTATCATAGGAATAACATCCAGTACCCAAGATAACCGAGTATATTAATAGATGAGCAGGAAATGCGTTACCTTGAGACGTTTCAACAATAAAAGATTGATTTGTTTGAAGCGAAGCTAACAATGAGACCTTTCTCTAATCTGCAATACTGAATTCTATTTTCGCAAACCATAATGAATGATTTTTATATACAACGTAGGATGTTCAATGAAGTCGGTGGGCAAGGTGAGAAGTGGCTGCAGGCCGTAGTTTGTCAACCCTGATTTCGGTAATGCTGTTGTTTGTATGGTTTGATATGAAGTCTCCTAGATTTTCCTGAACTCTCCCTGGTATTTTAGTTGATTTAAGTGATACAGCCATCTTGCTGGTTTCACATCAGGCGTATTCGTCACACCAGTACTCTCCCCAGTATTGTTGCTGATTTTAATGTTGCTGTCACAGGGAAGGGGGGTAGCATGGAATCTAGATCTTCCAACCCTTTCCTCACTATTACTGCTGATTTTAATAAAACTGTCGTTTGTACAGCGTCAATTGCTCGTCGGATTTGAAACCTTTTTAGTCGTTTCTATAAAGATTTTTTTGATAATTCAAAGAGCAGCGGGAATTATGGGAACTATTATCAATGTCATATTCTACAATTCAGTCGTTTTTTGTTTTTTTCTTGAAGGAAATCGTGCTAAACGTATGAATAGAAAAAGATAAATAACGCATGTTCAACCAGCACAAATCATAGAATTTTGTTTTCAATAAAGAGTCATTTAATGATGAAAACATTAGTCACTTGGGAGTGAATATGCATAAATAGGCGTCCATTTCTTAACTCGTTGAGTTTCTACGACATCAATAACTGGCAGCAAACAAAGCAAAAAAAAATTCAGTGAAAATTGTTCGAACAAGAATGGGGATTGTATCCATATAACCTAAGGAGTAGACAATCATTTTGGTAGAAATAAATTTTGAACAATCAACTAAATAAAAAGCTAAATAACAACAGACAAGGGTGTCAAAAACGCTTTCCTTTAATGAAAGTGATCCCAAACATTATCCGCTACTTGCCAAAGTTTTCCACGCCTCCTCGGCCATTTGGCGCGTTTTCCACATTTCTCTGCCAAATTGTGACTGGGGAAACGTAATAAAAATGGCCGACAACCTATAATCTCGTGTTTCCACATCGGGAAGCCGATAACTTGATTTAAGCACTTATACTGCTGACCCGTTCGATGCCATCTCCTACTGTCTAATATTGTTTACGTACAGAGTTGATGAGACTCAAAACAGGGCAAAGATGGCAGCCATGCAACTTAATCGAATGCTTAGTCAGGATATAATAACGACAGAATTTGCTTGTAGTTTTTGATACATTATTTTTTTACAATAAACATTATTCTTGTAGATTATTACAAATAAATCAAAATTATGTTCATATGGTCTAGTAAACACGCTAGTTTTTTCACCCGTTAAAAGGCGTGTTTCTAAAGCACATACTGGGACACGCATGCACTCAAAGGAACATATATACATATACTAACAAAAACACACACATACACATATGTTTATAGTGTGTACGTATGCGTGTACATAGTTGTGTGTATATATACGGGTATAAGTAAACAAGTCAGTTAATTTTGATCGGACATTTTTATCATATAATATTCGATGTGTTTTTTATGTAAGAGCGCTAGGTTAAATGCACGGCAAATGAGATTATCTGTTGTGAAAAAATAAATGACTTTCCAATCATCATACTACGGACCTGTTGACCAACTTTATATATATATATATATATATATATATATATATATATATATATATATATATATATATATTATAGAAAGTTTCACAACTTTAAGCGTAAGATATATAACAAAAACTTTTATCAAAAGTTTATACAGAATTTCATAATTTGATACAATGTGTGTATCCAGTACTTCACTAAAGAGTTGTATACAGGAACTTTACACAGACATTTGCGATGAGACCAAGAGAAAAGCTGAAAATGGAATAGGAAAAACGGGGAATGAAAGGATAAATGGTAGATGCTGAGGTCAAGAAAGAAAACAAGATATACATTGAGAAAAAAAAAACTTTACGAAAAGATTCAAATGATTGTTGGGATTGTTCAAGTGAGGTAGGAGATTGATTGAAAAGGTTTTGTCGTCAAAATCACTTATCACCGTGTTAGAGTACTTACTCGAGGTTCGGTTGGACGTAGAAGTGTACTTGCTCCCAGTACAGTCGATCATGGTTCAATCCGCTGTCAAGTCATACGAAGAACTTTTAGATTGTACTGAATTCCAACTTTTTGCAACTACTCACTTTGGCAGTGCATATACTAAGTTGGACCGATGAAACAAATATGTCTTACATATCACAAAATAACCAAAAACCTTGCAGATGATATTGATTTCTGTTCAATTATTTCCCTTTGCTTGTCTGCTTCGGATTTTCAGTAAGTGAATGATATTCTCTTTTTCAACTATACTATTATTTCAGTCGATTATTTACAGGTTATTGATTGAATTCAGTTGATATTTATTGACTATAATAAATCATATTTACTCTTGGTGTTTCTGAAAACTGTACCTGATTATTTTGCATTTGATATAAAATATATACAAATGAGCCATCCTGAGCAAATGTTGATTACGCGTATTTGACTATATTTGGTGACTTGCGAAATTTAGTTAAATTGAGTTGATCCAAATTACCGTTTTTTAATCAGGAATCAATTCAGTGGACATATCATCAAAAATTACAAAACAGAATCGAATAATAATTACGTTAATCTATTATTTTTCACCTTGTGGTAATATCTGAGTTTTAATCTAGTGGGAAATGTGCTTTGTCCTTTTCGTAACTTATAATTTTTTTTGTCTGAATTTTCTTAGATCGGGTGTATTAATCATTATATATGATATGATCAGACTATTTTTCTCAAATATTTGTTCATTTTTTGAAAAATTAGCTTTCCCGAATGAACTGATTCCCCGAACGGTGATTCAGGACATCCGATGAACCCACATATTTTTTTTCCTTACCTGATCTTTAACCACTCTGATAATACAATAACAAGCATTATAAGATTATTATAACACTGGGCAAAACAAAAAATGCAGCGACAAGGATATATACAAACAGATTTTCAATATAAAAAAAAGGTGTAAATTCTCTCAGCCGATATCATTACAAAAACAGCCAACAAACGCAGACGACCAGACGGCACAACGAGACCATACCCCGACTCAACAGTCGCTCCCCCACACATCAAAGGTGTTCCTACCAAAAAAAAAAATGTTCCATCTGTACATGGTGTTTTGAAACGGGACTACACTACGTTCACACCTCTCAAAAATCAAACCACCTACTGACAAAAAAGAAACCACATGACCAGAAATCGCGTATATTCCATCTATCGTTGACTTTATAAAGATGAAACATACTGACCTGTGAAAATTAGAATTGAAAAGCACTGAAAAGCTGTAAGATATGGAATAAATCTGACATGATAGGTCATATTTGGAGGGGGGCTTCTTAAGAAAAGGAGGCAGATTACTCAATGCAATGATGGACATTTGAAAGTACTTAGACAACTCAATTTTGACAAACAAAAAAGAAAAAGAAAACGGATATGACGTGTCCAGTCCAACCAGACGTGCATTTTGAGTTGTGATTCCACATTCTACAACCAATAACACCTGATCAAGTCCAGAGGATACACGGCCAAAACGTTGTGGAACAAAGACTAACTGGACAAGTAAGATGGTTCCTACCATATTATACATAATGATTTCAAGGGTTTATTTTGATATTTTATTTGTAGATGATATATTTCATTTTCCACCTCCACCATTTTCATGAAATGCCTGTGCTAACAAAACTCTAGAGCAGCACCGCTGCGTCCACTAAATGTTCCGTGGTCAGTGATGACACCCTGGAACTGGTCTCCAGCAAAATGTTTTTGTTTTGTTTTGTTTTTCCTAAATACATTTTCCAGATGTTTGTCAGTTTTTATGGGGAAGATTCCGTTTTCAGAGTTGAAATACTGAGAAGTTAATTACAAAAAAACAGATATGTCTGGTCCAAATTCTGTCAAATTTGATTGCTCATCATCAACAGCAGCCTTTTAGTGTTTGTCGTTGGACCTAATCATTCCACAAGATTCGCCAGACTTCACTCTCGTCGACGGCACATGGTCAGTACTTTCTGAACTTATGTTGATCGTAACTCCATCTTATATTTGTCAGGCCCATTTTTGCATTCCTGTGAATCACGTTGTGAGGTGTTTGACTGTGATTCTAGCAACATGACCAACCCATTGCCATTTTAGTTTTTTATGGATTCTATGATATAACAGTCTCCTGTTTTTCCTCAAATATATTCTGCTGTCTTGTGAAGTCTCCACATCATGTTGTATTGGTTGCATACCTTTCCTTTTAATACTATGGGTTTCCTTTTTCTTGACGGTTGGGCTTGATCAACCGAAAGCTTGCCATCCTGGGGTGATTCTTTGCTTGATTTCTTCTTCTCGAGGATTTCATTGACATCTGCTATCGTACGCAGATGTAGTGGTCTACTTTCTTCAGCCCTGTGTTTCTGATTTTGATGGTTATGTATTTGTCATTAACATGTTTGTTGAACACGACATTAGTTTTAAACTTTATAAAATGATTCAGATACATTTTGCACTCGTTTTAACCCATCCTTTCTTTGATTAATGGATCATTATGCTCCACCCAATTACGTCCTTATTTGCCAAATCCCTTTCTATCCAAACTGTCTTTCTTGACTTTGAAATATCTTTAGGATTTCTTACCTTTCTTCTCTTCGTACCTTTTTCTTTGTGCCATTTCACAATTTTTCAAAAAACTTGGATTCCTTTTTGGACACATTTTCTGACAATTTCTGATGTTTTCAACTTTTTGCCCTTTAGGCAATTTAACTCTCTTTCATCTCGCTTTCTGTAATTCCCACCTGCCTTCCAATATTCCTTATGCCAAACTTTGATATTGTATTAAAATCATTGTCAATAAACTTTAACCCCCTCCACCTCTCCACTGTACGAATCATGTTGAATGCAAATGATACAGGGCTCCATATGATTTGCAAAAAAAATGTATTTTTGAAAGGAAATATCAGTCTCGTACAAAAAATGTCGGGAAGGGATAGATGAGATAATATAAATTGGTTTGAAAAAAAAAGAATAGAAAAATCTATGATTGGGAGATAAGAAAATGAAATATGGAAAAATTTAAAATCTCGACACAGGAAATTGATGGGTTGCTTTTGATAAATAGATTTTATATTTCTCTCTCTCTCTCTCTCTCTCTCTCTCTCTATATATATATATATATATATATATATATATATATATATATATATATCACTCTATCTCCCTCTCTCCCTACACAAACACACATACACATGCACACAAATATATACATAAATAAGTGTGTGTGTGTGTGTGATTGTTTGATGTGTGTCAGTGTAGATAGATGGATAGATAGATAGATAGATAGATGGATAGATAGATACAGAGAGAAAGAACATTTATTTATTGTGGCCGATCTATCCACAGCTACCCATCGAGTCCCGGTTTCGGGAACTTGATTTTCTTGCATTTTTATATTTTCTCCGTCCTTTCTTATTTTCGTATATATATATATATATATATATATATATATATATATATATATATATATATATATATATATATATATATATATATATAGAGAGAGAGAGAGAGAGAGAGAGAGAGAGAGATAGAGAGAGAGAGACGGATTAAAATTATTGAATATCGTTTATATGTATATGTACGTATACATATATAGTCAACTAACTGAAAAAATGAAATAGAAATGACAAAATGTCAATAACAATGTTTTATCAACTGTGCTTGAAATTATCTTAATAAAATATATCTATAGTGAAAAGTAAACGTATCCATAACGTTTCCAGATTGATTTAATCTTGACATTGTTATTCATAACTGTATGCACTGTCATTACTCTTGTAAAATGTGCGTTGCAATTCTGATTGTTCTCGAATCTGAACCTCATTAGTTATGTTTGTCTTCATTTAATATAAAGAGAATGATTCTGTTGAATACAAAATAATCTTTACAGGTCCCGATAAAATTAGATACGATTGGCTCAAATTTATGTGGCCAACACATCTGGGCACTGAATGGCCAGGAAAGCCATCCTGTGGGAACCTGTACATGAATATCAACGTTGCTTGTTGATGTACCTTGTCATTGCAAGGCATGACGTTACGGAGATTGGAAACTCACTAGAACTATTCAAAGATTATTTGTTCTTTTACACATGCATGGGAAAAATTGAATTTTCAAGCAATACATAATAATATCGATATATCTATCTGTTTGAGACTTGACCTAATTCCGTACAAAATCAAATGGGTGGAATAAAAAGAAAAAAATGTTACACTTTTCCTCCAAGAGTGCCTTGAAAATCAACATTTTGTCTGAAATCAAAAGCTAAACATTCGTGTCAATTATACTGAACCCACCGAACAAGCCAAATACTCACAAAATATTGCTCTGTCAGGCACATTTGTTGAATTTATTAAGCACACAGTGAGATCAGACTCATTCCTATAAATGTTGCACTATTCTTCAAGTAAAGACAGCCAGGCTGCCTTTAAAAAACAAACCAAAAATAACCGTCGTTTTGTCGGAGCTCAAACAGACAGGTACACAGTAAGATTGGACCCACGCCAGTACGTATCTTACGATACAAGACATTTTGGATACATTTTAGAGTAAAGCACATCTGCAAGTATCTGCATGTTGCTATATGTTAATGTAAATTTGACTGGAAGATGCATACATAGATGCAACAAGTGCAGCATGCAAAGTGCATTGGAAAAATAATTCATACTGAAGACCCTTTACCTACTTCTTTTGAAGAGAGCAAAGGCTTAAATTGAGAAAAATATTACTCATTAGTTCAGTCTCTGTTTGATCTCATTATGTCTAAATTTTAGATTCGAAATCCCAGGTAAAGCAAAGGCGTCCAAACCACCCGACTGAAAGTTGTGTGTTTTATTTTGTATCTTTCTAATCTGGTACCCAGTGCCAACAATACATATGGTCACCCACGTTGTCATTAGTTTGTCGATTCGGTTTCTAAACCCGATTTGAATTTTGATTTCGTAATTTATAAACTGAAAAATAAAACCGAATAGGAGAGAACCTGACCGTGGTTTGGGACCAAATCGGAGAGCTCAAACATCGAAGACTGTAAAAGTTCATGTCAGGATAAAAATGAGATTCATACTTATTATTTTCCTGTCTTGAAAATTATATTCCATTGAGCTTCGTCTGTTTATCCTTCATCGAAAAGCAAGATAGAATATTATAAAAGCATAATCCTATTAACTTCGATTACTACCGGATAAGCTAAACAAGTTTCCAATCATCAAAGGACGGATTTTATACAGTTTCTAATTATTATAGAATTTTCCTTTGATCTAGCCTATTACGACACACTTTTTAATTCCTTTGAGCGATTGCACTGAGTTTATCTATTTATTTTTTTGCTAATGGTATAAAAATATTCCGGAAGTTATGTTACAGTTAGTCGTTTTGGGCTGAACTAACTTTTCCTTGAATTAGATATGCACACTCATTTCTTTAGGCTGCGACAATTAGATGAAATACTCTCACAATCGTACATATCACTGAACGTATTTGATCACATATGCACTCACTGCCTCATAAGCAAAAAAGAAATATTAGTTGGGTTTATGAAGGCGATTACGTAAAATACAGATAAAAAAAAGTGGCATAAACTACAGAGAGAGAAAAAGAGAGAGAAAGACAGACAGACAGACGGACAGAAAGAAAGAGAATATTATAGAAAATCAATATTGCTTTTACATCTGTACACAGCTATCTGAAGTAAATGCCAGTAAATTTGATAAGCAAATTATTTATTCCGGGATCAGGAATATTTTCCCTCATTACCTAACGATTGGAGTTAACGTAAAATATTTTTTGTCGAGGGAAGCATATCTACAAAAAATACTTTTTCATTCACGCATGAACTGACGAAAAGAACTGCATTCCTTTTATTTCCATCCTATTCGAATGCGTATCAAATCTGATCATTTTCTGGGAAACAATTCATTAATTTTTGTTTCCTTGAGATCGTTAAGCCAGTGAACATGTCCACTTTCGGTACGTATACAGAATGTAAATTTCGACTTCCAGTTCTATAAGTTCTATACATGCATTTTGCTCTTTTGTCTCAATTAATTCCACGGATTCAATTAATCATCTTTGTTCTCACTTCACTTACAGCGAGAATCTTTATTTTTTTAAATTTTCATATGTCCCGATAAAAAGAAATAGAGCTGACTGAAATCTACAGTCCGTTATGGCCAAGAGACCAGTCCAACTCTTTCAATCCATTCTTTAGGGTAATTTGAGTACACGCTTGAACACTGAAATCAAAATGACAAAACATCACATCTTCTTGGAAGCTAATGATGAGAAACGATCTGAGCAAATGGATTTTATCATGTCTAAAACCGAAATCATGGAGATTTTCTTTATATGTATTTGTTCCTTAACATATGCATGGAGACGAATCCAAACTTTAGCCAATACTCAATGACTAAGAATTATCTATCCATCTATTTTGAGCTTTGCTTAGTACAGCATCTATTCAAATGGGTGAAATTAAAGGAGAAAATATTACACGAGTCTTCTAAGAGTGGAGCCTTGGTCTGCTTTGAAAATCAACATTTTTTTTATCTGATCTCAAATACAGAAGATTTACGTCAAATTTATTGAACCCACCAAACAAGTCAAACATTCTTCAGTCTGGTACACCAGTTACATTTTTTTTAGGTGCACAGTGCGATCAGACTCACAACAGTAAATTTCATTCGGTATATGACCTTATTGATACAAATATTGGTAAATCAAATCTGCAAATAAGTGTATGTCGCTATGTGATAAAGGGGATTAAGCCAAGAGACCCGTACATAAATACAAATATTGAAGCATTCAAAGGACATTGGTATAAAAGCAATTCACCAACAATCTACAAGTGGGCAAATGATAATTCTTTCTTTCTTTTCGCTGTTGTGAAACAACGTTTGAAATATTCTCTGTGATTTCTATGAAACATTTGACTCGGTGTAATTTTGTGCTTTGAGCAATAAAACGACAGTGTAGGGAGATATAATTATTAGACTGGCATCAGGATTATAGATCCACTCATGGAACTTCTTTCACAATTCCTTTAACTAAAGAGAGGATAATTGCTCCATCGTGCTAAGTAAGAAGTTAATTTGTGAAATCGTTTGTGATACCAACTCCCTCCAAATATGTTGATATGGAGAAGCATGTATGAAATTTCAAGAACGTATTTCGAGTTGATTTGTAGATATACATCATGTTTTATCGAATATTTTCTTAAATATCTGGTCAAAAACCTTATGAAGTTGGGGCAAATGTTTTACGCCAAAAGGACGTACTTTAGGGTTAACCCCGACCTGAGTCCATGGATATCGATTCTTTTTCCACTCGAAAATGATTTTTAATTTTGTGCACCGATTACTCTCAATGAGTAAGAAAAAACGTTTTGTTACCACCCTCCCAAACAGGTTTTTTTACCACGTTTTAGGCTCAACTTGCAAAGCAAATCTCTGCTAAATTTTAGTTCATGCCAGGAAGTGTTTTAACTTTTTTTTCTGTCAATTCGGACTTCTTGAATTAAAGTATCTTTATTTCAAAGCGCTGTTTGGAGTAAAGTTGTTCTACAAAACGTCGTTGTCGATTCATGTTTGTATGGAGGTGATAACTCCGATTTCATGTACTCGTATCTGCAAAGAAACAGAGCTCCAAGGCAGATGGGAAATCCAGCGCTAGAAAGAATGGCAAATGCATTGCGCAAGAAAGAAACTTCTGCCAAGTTTCTATTTTAACCATTGCAACTCGTTTTGATCAAACAGACAAAACTCTTCAGTTTTCAGTGTTGAACTTTTGTGTAATAACAAAAAGTTTGAAGCCTCTATAGCGTTTTCCATGTTTTTTTAGTTTAGTGTATAAGTTACTTCAACATAATAGTGTTCTTTTTAATTCCTTCTTTACCAAACACACACTCAAAAATACCTTATCCAAGCTGATTCCTTCATAATTACAATTGTTTATCTTATTTTTCTTCGAACCATCAAATTGTTGTAGTACATCAACATACTGGAATCTCCTTGATAATTATGGATATCACAAGTGTTCAATATCAAATATGTTCTCTTACCCAGTTTACCTCAGAAAACAGTCGATGGAATTTTCTCATCATTTCATCGTGTGACATTAAGTAAAGGGTTTCAAAAAAAATTAAAGAAAAGAAATTTATCTTTCATTCGATCTCTGATCGATCTAATCTCTCTCCAGCGTATATTCAACTTCTTGATTAGAGCAAAGTTCCCAAACCTGCTAACACATAGCTGTGTTTTGTTTTTCTACTAGATATTGTACTTTCATCTCCTGCACTATGAACAACACGTGAAGCGGGCGCCATTCGAGTGTCGATCGGCCACTAACGTTCTTCGATCTGGTTTTTAGCCCCAATTTGAATTCAAATTTAGTGGTGTATTGACTTGCAATATAAAAGAAATGTGTAAAACTTTGACCTCTGCAGTTGACAACTTGTGATGTTTGTTTTAGCATAAAATGAAACTTATTTATCATTTTTGTTAGCCTCATGTATCAATTCCGATTGGGCTGCGTTTGTTCATCCTGCCCCGAAAAGCCAGATAGAATATCATGAAAGCATAACCCTATTAATTTAAATGACTACTGAATAAGGCGAAGTTTTTAATCATCAAATAATTGATTCTTTACAGTCTCTAATTATTATAGAATTTCGTTTTATCCAGCTCATTACGACACAAGTCTAAATTCCTGTGAGCTGTTGATTTGAGTTTTTTTTGTTTTTTCTTCGCAAATGGTATATAATAGAAAAAAGTATGGTGAGGTTTTGTTACAGTTAGTCTTCCAGGACTGAACTAACTTTTCTTAGAATTTGACAAGCACACTTATGCTCCCCTGGCCCACAAAAATTCGATAAAATACCCACACGACCGTACGTATACCTGAAAATGAAAAGAATATATATATATATATATATATATATATATATATATATATATATATATATATATATATATATATATACTATTTTGAAAACTTTTTTCATCCTTTATCGTATTTCATGACGTGAAGGATTTCAAATTGAAGATTCGTCCCTTGTTCAGTCTCTCTCCCCCTTCTCTTCCCCTCTATGTATTTATTCTAGGCTCAACTTCTCAAAAGGATTCTAACCACCCAACAATGAGTTGTGCTATGTTTTCTACCTCTCTAATCCGATACTGAACATTTTTCATGGCTTACCGCAGTTTGAATCTGATGTCATTAGTGTGTCGATCGGCCATTAGAGTTATTCGTTGCATTTTCTAACCCTGATTTGAATTGTAATTTACTGGTGCATTAACTGACAAATTGACATTGATGTGCAGAAACATAACCACAGTTTGAGACGAACACCAGTAAAGTCGACAATGTTTGTTATAGCATAAAATGAGACATATTTATCTTTTTTTTATTCTCTCTTATAAATTATTTCGATTTGGCTGCGTCTGTCTATCCTTATCCGAAGAGCCAGATAGAGTAATAAAAAAGCATAATCCTATTAACTTCGATTACTGCTGAATAAGCTAAACAAGTTTCCAATCATCAAAGAGTGGATTCTATACAATTTCTAAATATTATAGAAGTTCTTTTGATCAAGCTCATTACGACACATTTTGAAATTCCTTTGAGCAATTGCACTGAGTTTATTTATCTTTGCAAATGAAATAAAAGAACGATAGAGTATGCCAGGGGTTATGTTACAGTCAGTCTCGTGGACTGAACCAACTTTTCCTTGAATTAGATAAGAGTATTTTCCCCCTAGGCCACGAAAAACTAGATAAATTATGCACACAGACGTGCATATCACTGAACATACTCGATCACATATGCACTAATTGACTTATAAACGAAAAAAAGTATCAAATAAGATCATAGAGACGAACACGTAAAATACATATTAAAATTAGACACAAATCTTCAGAGGGAGAGAAAATAATACAAAATCAATATTACCTGTAACTATGTACACAACTATTTAAAGTAAATGCTTGGAAATTTGATAAGCAAATCATTTATTTTGGGATCAGAAATACTTTCTCTCATTCAAACGTAAAATGCTTTATCAAATAAACTCAACTTTTAAAGAGAAAAAAAAAAAATATTAACAAAAGCCAACACGTTTTTTATTTATCTATTTAAACTTCTGAACATAACTAACTTTCTTCTCGATGAATGTATTTGCAAAAGTTTCGAATCCAATCATATTTTAGGAAAACATTCTTAATATTAATTCATGTTTTCCCATTTTTCCTTTCTCATTTTTCTCTCTCTTTCTCCCCCTCTCTATCTTTCTTAGTCATTTTTTTCACTTACCCATTTCTTATTTGGAGCGTACTCCTGACTTAAATCAATAAGAAGTCGGTTCAACTATTGAGTCATCGAAGGAAATTCTGTTTATCATGTAATAATCCAAACTTCGATGAATAGAAAATAATATATTTCTTTCTTTCTCAACAAAATTGCTTTTGTCAAAATTTTCAAAAATTCAACTTTTGAAATAAGTTTAGGTCTACAGAATTATTTCTTTCGGGTTCCTTTCCTTTCTGTTTTTTCTGTTTTGGTTATCTGCAGACATTAATTTCAAAGTTGTCCAGTTACCGTATGTACTATGGATTGGCATTTTCCGTTTACACTCTCATCGAAGATAGGACAGGCTAAGTGAGACACTCTTCCAACGTGCGAGGACTGCCAATTCTTTGCTGTTCATACTGCATCTGTTATTGTTAAATAGTCATTCATCTAGGTACCGACCAGACTTGACATTGTTTTTATCTCGTGATCTTGCGAGAACCCTCGTATCCAACGTGAATCGACTGTATCCCTCTAGCCTCCTGGAGAAGTTTCTCGGTTTATCATCCTTGTCCGAGCGTTTGGCAGAGAGGAATTGGGTACCATTTTGAAAGTTTTCGGTATGATTCAATTGAACTACGTATATCAAATCGGAGCCAAGGGCTCTATCACTGGGTCACGGTGATCAGTGTTCACCACGGCTGACTTTCCGTAAATAAACAAATTGATTATCCTGTTCATCCTGAATGAATTAGCAGAGTTTGATTTTCTAGCATCGCTCCCTAAAATTTTAGATTCAGTCGTGCTTCATCGCCAGGGATGAGACATGGCAGTTTCCAACTCTTGGCATCACCTCTAGACTCGTTGGTCACCCTGGCACCTTCGTGGCATTGGTTGCAATGACTGGGCAATGTATGCCACTTGCATGCATGTAGAGACCCACTTTAGACCTGGCCTTGCGACGTAACTCTCCCCCCTCCCCCAGTGCAGATACTGGTAAATAACGAATCAGTTGTCTTTTGTCTAAACGACACATGACACAATAAAACTGTCACATAAAAACTTATTTTGGTACCATGCATTGATCAGAATGATCGAGTGAAAATATGAAATAAAGAGTGATCAACGTATAAGTTACTTCTCTCGCCTTTCATTGGGAAAAAAAAACAAACCCCGAAGCATTGATCATTTGGCAAAAAAAAATCATGCATACTAACTCTCAAACAGGAATCAGTTTACTTTGGACTTGCGTTGCAATTTGAAGTCCCCACTGAAAATCTATTGCAGGGGGAATTTTCAACAGACAATTTAGATAGACGGCCAGTTGAACTGCTGAATATAACAAGGTTCACTCAGCAAACTTACGAAATATTTCATGATAGATCCCTCAATTTTTCAATTTTTTTCCTCTCAATAAACACAAATTTTATACCGACAAAAATCATAGAATCTCATATTTTTCTTTTGATAAATGTTGAGATGTTTTTAACCAGCGAAATGATTTATTCTTCTTATCATAGAAAAGAATATACAATGCATCAAAATAATATATATAACGGTGATTACTGCATTAAGCATCATTTGTAACCCTCTCACCATTGTTGTATCAATCAAGATATTATAATTAATCTGATATTAAGTGTTTTCCGAAAAAAATGCTATATTTTTTTCAACGGATACCATTTTCATATCGAAATAAATAGGCTTATATCGATACCCAAGGTTTGCTTAGTTTCACTTGCTCACTTAGAAAAACCATTTAGAGACGTAATAAGGTGTAAATGTTTGATTTTTTAGCTTTCCAGCTCCATTATGCGGTCTGTACACGTGATATATACATTAGTAGCCTGACAGCTATCAAGTCAGACCATTTTTTTAAAATAAAGAAATTTGACAATTTTGTTACAAGTTTATCATTCAGCGTTCCTGATAGAAAATATATTAGAATCTAACAAAGATTGAACAGGAAACAAAAATCAGGATCCTTTCATCAAAATTTTTTCAATTTTGAAGCTGTATAAGTCCATTAAAATGAACTTTTTGCAATGCGTCGGATATTTTTTGTACTCTCTGTATCTTCTTCCTCATAAACTTCGTTGTTCCTGCGTTGTTATTGTTGTTTTTGGTTCTGTTCATTCCTTTCCCTTTTAATGCAAGATGTCTCTTTCAATTTGTTTCTCTCTGTCGAACCTTCGTCCAAATTATGTTGTTTTTACTTGGGTCTTTCCCTAGTAGAGCCATGATTTTTCTCTTGTCCAGACATTTATCGTTGGAAAGAAAGAATTTCCGGACATGTTATCTCGGTAAACGGCGGTTCACGACAACGCATGATAAAAAAAATAATGAATAAATAAAGAGCGATTGAAAGAGGGACAAAAAAAAAAAGGAAATAGAATTCATTTAAATTTAAAAACCCATTTTCGAAAAAAAAACAAAAAAAAACTCTGTTGCTGACTGTGAGCGAGCGGACGATAGGAGAACAAATTGAATAATTTAAAATGCAAAAAGCGTCCACAAAATAAATTGACGATCTTTCGGAAATTAATACTGACAAAGGGGAGCGGAAAGCAAGGTCGACAAATGAAAAAGTAGATGATAACAAAGACACTGGTGACAACGAAAAGCAGACAATTTATTTTTGTTATATTTTTTGCAAGATCTTAGATGCAGCATTGTCGATTAATATCAACTTGCATTGGCGTGGACTATGGCAATATAATGATAATATAGATGAATGGTAATAAATATCAATATAAATGAATATTGATAAATATCAAATCAATAAAATTAAAACTCAAATTGATAAATATTAGGTATGAATCGATTCATTGTACTTAAAGAAAAGTAATCTGCTCTCTTCAATGGCATAAAACAAAAGATTGCCCATTTTATTCAGATTTTGGAATTAATTGAATTGCTAAATAGTTTTTCTTTTCAAATCATTTGGGGGGGGATCTTTTAATATTTTTTCGTTTTTTTTTTTATTCTTCCCCTCTAGCCTGGCGGTCAAAAGTAAGCTAGCTGCTTTGATGTAAATATTATTGTCTCCATCTTTGATAATGTACACAGTCTAACTGAAATATCCTTAGAACAGAGAAGAGATTCGAGTGAGTCTCTTCCCTTTTTTATCACAGTAGCGATGATCCCTTAGGCAAGATGTCAGATGGTGAAGCTCTGAAGATTCAGAGAATCTCAGCATTCCCGTAAAACATTGTGAACTGGTTTTGTTTAGCGTGACTGATATACAAGCCAACAAAATTGATAATACAGGCTTCTAAATAAGAAGATTTTTCCCTACTCTTTATGTTTTGCAATATTTCTGTTTCTGTTCTTTTAATCGCAACTCTTAGAATACCATTCTATGGTCGAGTAGTGTTGATTGGAATTGAAGAAATAGCCCCAAGCAACATTTAAGCTTGCACTAGCAATCCCTTGGAAACTTGCATGTCCTGGGCAGCTGTTCTGTCGATTTGGCTACAATAGCCCACCTCTTACTGATGTTAACAACTGACCATTTGGCTTTTTTCTCTGCATGCCTGATATGCTTTCTTTCTTGTTTGCATACGCTATAAGTATTCGTATCAAAATTATTTGATTTTATTAAATGAAGCCGTGTGAATTGTTAATGAATGTAACAAGCAATTTCTTGCCTTATTTCAGCGCCTTCCTATCGATAAAAGAAATACTAGTCATGATTGATAATAAATGACTATGCTTCCGGTTAAAATTGTGAAAACTCTCAAGTTCAATAATATTAATGCAAACCTAAAGCATGAAAGGTGGTGACGTATGATGTTTGCAAAGGTACATGATATAGCTATATATCTAAATTTGGATGACTCCCGTCTCTGTCGTCTAATCAGTAATGCACTACCGTGGAAAGACATGCTCCCAAAGATAAACGGTTAGGAATTCAAATCTGTCTACTCGATTATACTTTTTGCCGAGTTCAATTATATTCTCGATTTACTTTTGGAAGATAATTTAAGATCCTCCATATACATTGGTTGGTAGAGTCTCTATATAGCGCCTTGCTGAAGTTATACCTTTCATTATCCTTACACACAATGCAATTGAACTGTATTGGATCAAAGAGTAAGGGCATAATGAGCCTTACAGTAAAATCTTTCTTCTCATGTCAGTTGCAGCCAGGGATTTTCTGCTTGCAGTTAGTTACAATTTCTTTTTTGTATCAAATATGGATTTATTCAGGGCTTCTAAAAATTTTGCGAATATAATCATTAGGGGATTTGCGTGTTTAGTTCCAATGTAGTTTGCTTTTTTCAATCTACCCATGCTATTGTTAGATTCTTCTCTCTTGTTCAATTGCTTCTGCTCATAAACATAAATTCTCAGTGGAAGTTACCCACTTAGAATTTTCCTCACAAGAGGTAGACACGTAATGGGCCTCTAGTTATTAGCATTGTTTTTCTTTTGCAGATCTTTTCTGAAATCATGGCAATTTTATCTTCTGTTATCCAGTCGGATATCATTGCTTATACTGAACATCCACGCAAAGCGTTGGGATAGTTTTTAGAGTATCAAACTTTCTAATCGGCAAGTCCTTCAAATCTCGTGCTTTCTTTATAATTGTTTTATTAGAAGATTCAACACAATCCTCAATACGTACAAGTCTTTATTATTCTCTCCCCTTTCTTAACATGTAAACTCTAGGAATGACGTTGATATTTTTTATGCATTGCCTTTCAGTGTTTCCTTTGTTTTGACCCTCTGTTCTGCCGGCACAGCTACGTCGACGATGTGGCCAGCCAATTTTTTTTTTCATCTTGACTATTAGTAATTTGTTTTTTAGCTGGATTTGAATGGTCAGTCTGGACTTCAAAGTTCCGATGTATCTTTCTTATATTTCCCTGGCTTGCTCGTACAATTTTTTGAATTAGTGTCAGCCTAACTGTTTGCATAATTCACTTTGTGTGACTGCTCTTACTCTGTCGTGTGTTTTTTTTTTGTGTTTACGATGATGCCCATAACAGTTTTGAGGTTTGTCAATTTTCTGTTCAATATTATCATTTGATTTTTCACACCAGCGATAACTGGTAGTTTGACTAGAGATCGAGTGACATACATACTACAGGACTCGATATGTATATGTGTGTATATATATATATATACACACGCACACACACACACACACACGCATATATATATATATATATATATATATATATATATATCTATATATATATATATATATATATATATATATATATATATATATATATATATATATATAGCTATTCAAAGCACGTTTTGTTTTACTGATTGAACATTGTGGCCTAGTTCTTCTGATTGTCAGAGTGCTTTTTATCTTTTCTGAAGCATATTATAATTTCTTTTGTGCAATCATCTCTACAAGTAATTTTCCTGCTACAACGAATTCTAAACATGAAGTTTTAGCATCTTAAGGCGATAGTCGTGTTTGTTAATATCCGTAATCAACTTGCGAAAAATAGAAACCAAATATTTCATTGTAAGTTATTCGTCGTATCTTTGATGCTCTTAGATTAGTCTCGACTGTATATCTTCTGGTCTAACGATCACAAAAACATACAAGCATTCACATCTAGAGATAAAAAGAACACCGTTTGCGCATTCAAATGTGGTATAACTGACTTCTGAAAAGTGGATATGATTGCTATAAATGTAGGTTTCAAACATGAATAACAAATCAAGACACTCAAAGTTCTTTTGGGGTTCTCTTGATGTTTTGTGATATCAACGTTCCTTTTCTCTTAGCTGTATTGTTTTTTCATTATTATATCGATAATACCATGAATTTTTATTTTGTATTATAATTGATTATCTTGAGATTGTTATCTCGGAATATTCGCCATAAGATTATCATTATTTTCATTACAGGTATCAAACACTTTTTAAAATTGCTCTTGACGCATCTGTTTCGCTTCTACGATGGAAGAACAAAAGGCAAAAATGGCAGTCGCTGGTTGTTTTTAATGAGTCTGTACGCAGGCAAAATCATCGTATTACCCCTTCTCTCTT
>OY735210.1:15765259-15770259 GCA_963457665.1 Thysanoteuthis rhombus
TCGGTCTTAACCAACCCACCAAGGTCTGGTGCTACCTCAAAAGAACCAAAAACCCAATCATGACAGAACAACCAAACCATTTTACCGCAAAAAACGGGGCACAGATCCAAGACCTGTGTGTCGTAACCGGCAGGTGTTCCCTTGTTAGCCACCAGGAGGGACCCCGTCGTCATCCTGTGACTGCTGGCCAAAATCTCGGCTCGTGTACCCTTAATGGCCTTCAGGAGGGACACAGTCGTCACACAGCTACTGTTGGCCAAAACTCGTATACCACTAATGACACCCAGGGAAAGCGCAGTCCTCACGGAGTGACTGCTATAAAGAACAAGAGAAAGAGATGGACAAGGGAAGAGAATAGACTAGTTATGTACTGTTACTATAAAAGCAAGCCTTCAGTGCGATCTTATAGAGAGCGTATGCTCCAAATATGGAGGGAAAAATCTGCTGTGGAAGTATCGAACCAACGCCTTGCTGACCAAGTAAAGCAAATTCAAAAGAAGAAATGGCTGTCTGAGACTGAACTACTAGAGATTCGCATAAATGTAGAGAGAGGTTCAGGTGACACATCTGAAGAATGCCCTCCCAGCACAACTAGTACCAATAACAAAACTAGAATAATCCCCCATGAGACCCCCGCAGTAAGCTACGCACCAGAGGGTGATGACGAGGCACCAACGGAAGAAGAGAAAACCAAAATACAAGCTTTGAAAGAGATCATGCGAGGAGAGAAAACAACACTCCCCTCCCTAAGAGACAAAGATAGAAAGAAAGTCGGAGAAGTGACCGAATAGGTCAACTGGCTTTTACAGCACATAGAAACAGACACCCTCCTAGAACTCAACAACCTAATTTACGCAGGGGCGAAAATGGTAGCACAAAGCTTCACAACACAAGATAGGAACCCGAGCAATAATAGGGAAGAGAAACCCAAATGGGAGAGAAGGTTACAAAAGCAGATCTCCCAACTACAGAGAGACGAAGTACTGCTTAGAAATACACCACACACAGACAGACCACGAGTAAGACTTTATAACAAATACAAGGTAGCGCAAAAAGGCATCGCAACTGTAGTCGAAGAGTTACACCAGAAAAGACTAGCCAAAGAGGCAAGACTAAAAAGATACAGACTAAGAACGGCCCAATACACACAAAACCGCACATTCCAAAACAATGAGAAAAAGTTTTACCAAGATTCAAATGGGGAAAGAAGGCAGGACATAAAACCAGATGCCACAGAGGCCAAGAACTATTAGAATAGCATATGGGGGCACCCAAAAAGACACAATGTAACACCACAATGGTTAGGAAACATGAGAAAAGAACTAGAAGATATAGACAAGGGAGAACCAATAGTACTGAATGAAACCACATTGAAACATACTCTTAGGAAAGTAGCCAACTGGAAAGCACCGGGTCCCGACGGGATCCATGGGTATTGGTTCAAAAAATTTACCACGTTACACGGCAGACTCACTAACCTACTCCAAAATTGTCTAAATGAAGGCAAAGCATCGGAATGGATGACTAAAGGCAGAACCACCCTCATCCAAAAAGACCCGGAAAAGGGGAACATAGCAAGCAACTATAGACCAATCACTTGCCTACCACTTATGTGGAAAACCCTGACCGGGCAAATAGCAGAGAGAATATACATGTCAATGGATAGAAGGGGGCTACTACCAGAAGAACAGAAAGGGTGTAGGATAGGAACCAAAGGGGCAAACGATTTACTCTACATAGACCAGATGATCCTAAAAGAAGTAAGGAAAAGGAGAAAGAATATCGCAATGGGATGGATAGATTACAAAAAGGCATACGATATGATTCCACATAGCTGGATACTCGAATGCCTTAGAATGTTCAAAATTAGCGAACCGGTGGTTAAATTCATTGGTAATTCAATGGAAGACTGGAAAGTAGATTTGACAGCCGCAGGGGACAAACTAGCCGAGGTAGGGATAAAAAGGGGAACCTTCCAAGGAGACTCGTTGTCCCCACTACTATTTGTTCTAACAATGATACCGCTTAACAGAATCCTGAAAAACAGCAAAGGATACCACTTCTCTAAAACAAAAGGAAAGGTCAACCACTTAATGTACATGGACGATATTAAATTGTTTGCAAAAAACAGGGGAGAGCTTGAGACTCTGTTCAACGAAGTAAGTGAGGACATAGGAATGGAGTTTGGGATAGAAAAATGCGCAATCATGGTGATGCATAAAGGAAGGCTTTCAATGACTGAAGGAATTGAACTTCCGGACAACAACAAGATTAGGGCATTGACTGCACAAGACCGATACAAATACCTAGGTGTCCTTGAATGTGACACGATAAAACGGGAAGAGATGAAGGAGAAAATAAAGAGAGAATACCTCAGAAGGATAAGGAAAATATTAGAAACAAAATTAAATAGCAGAAATCTAATAAAAGGAATGAACACCTGGGCTGTGTCAGTAGTTAGGTATACAGGACCATTCCTAGGATGGACAAAGGAAGAGCTCCAATCAATGGATAGGCGAACAAGGAAACTTATGACGATGCATAAAGCATTACACCCTAGGGATGATACAGATAGACTATACGTTAAGAGAAAAGAAGGTGGCAGGGGGCTCATCAGCATAGAAGATTGTGTCCAGAGAGCTAAAATAGTCCTAGAAAGATATGTGCAAACAAATAGAGAAAAAATCAAAAAGAGCGCGAGGGATAGTGCAACAAACAATAAAGTAGAAAACAATGGAACAGTACAGCAAACTAGAAAAGAAAAGTGGGAAGGGAAAAAATTGTACGGCGAGTTTAAAAGACAGATAAAAGATATAGCAGACGAGAAATCATGGACGTGGTTACGAAAGGGGAACCTTAAGAGAGAAACAGAATCGCTCATCATGGCAGCCCAAAACAAAAGCATAAGGACAAACTACATAAAAGCAAAAATCGACAGAACACAGACAAACAGCAAATGCCGCATGTGCGGTGAAAGAGATGAGACAGTAAACCACATAACTAGTGAATGTAGCCAACTCGCCCAGAAGGAGTATAAGCATAGACACGATAGAGTAGCAACGATGATACACTGGGAACTAAGTAAACAAATGGGATTCAACCATGGGGAAAAGTGGTATCAGCACAAGCCAGAGGCAGTTCTGGAGAATGACAACCATAAACTACTCTGGGACTTTGACATCCAAACTGACCACCTCATCCAGGCAAGAAGGCCGGACTTGGTAATTGTAGTCAAGAAGAGGAAGACCTGCCAAATAATAGACGGGGCTGTACCGGCAGACCATAAAATAAAGAGGAAGGAAAGTGAAAAACTGGAAAAATACTTGCTTTAAAGCAAGAGGCTGGCATCTTACCTCTTCCCTACACGGAACTGTCGATCAGTAAGGCTGAATTTTAGTGATATATTCGATCGTGCATGTATTTAAAAGAAAATGCGCAAAAATAAGGAATCTTTTGTCGAAATTCTATTGATTTTGAATGAGAATGAGTGTTCAGACATTCAAGTAAAAAGCATCAGTGAAAAGGACAACAGTGTAGTACACACGATTACAACTCATTTCATCATGAAAGAATGATTTAAAAGAATGTAAATTATCAACTATTTTATTTCTCCTTTGACTTGTGTTTACATTGCAAAGTGAATGGCCCGAAATATTGAGAAAAATGAGTGTCCTCCAGGGATCAAACCAACGTCCACTGTATAGCAGTCAATACCTAGCTCTGCACTTACCAACTGAGCTAACCGCATTTTGGCAAGGCTGGAATACCGAAAAACACACTTACATCACTCATTTCCCTATCATATAATCGCACACACACACACACACACACACACACACACACACACACACACACAATGAACTCCTCAAAAGAAGCTTTCCGGTGATTAATATCCACTGACAAACAACAATATTCTATTCTGCTTTATCCATTTTTTTCTTCAAGCATCCTCATATATAATCCCTCCATGTAAATTTACCTACCTCTTCATAATTTGATTTTTTCATTCTTAGTGATTCTATCTACTACCTGAAATTTTGTCCAAACTGATTCTTACTGTAACACCGGCTTCGATCCTTTGCTTTTATTTCTTCTCGGTCTCCGTAAGTCGTCTGGCTCTTCTCCTGTCTCCCCCCTCTCTCTCTCTCTCTCTCTCTCTCTCCCTCTCTATATATATATATATATATATATATATATATTTAGAAGGAACTATATTTCACTCTGCACCGGTGCTGATGTGCAACCCCCAAGTTTAGAACATCGAACGGATTGAACAATCTTTCTGTCTTCCAAGTTATCAATTATTTCGAGATTCCATTCCACTCTTCGAATCCTTCCACCAGGGATTCCATTTTCTATCAACCTTCCTTCCTCTTAGGAAGCCATTTTGCTCCTTATTTCGCTTCGGGCATTTGAGCAGGACCTCATTTGTGAGAGAGTGCATACCTGTATGAATTTGTGTGAGTGTGTGAGTTTGTGTAAGTGTGCATACACCTTTGATAGGAAATAAAAGGCTGTCACATCAAATGAAGATAATTTTTTGTATGGGTGTACTTAATTTTGGACTGCTACTTATTCATTTCAGTAGATTTTGGTTATGAATGATACCAATAACATTCGTTCTGATTGTATAATGCCCCACAAAAAAATAAAATACTGGTGCGTTTAGTTTAGAAGAAAAATTAACTTTTTATCAAGAACTGTCTTTGACTATACTATATGTATAGAACAGGCAGGCAGCATTTCAATTTACAATAATCAGACGATGATAAGGATCATCCTGCAAAATGAAAGGAATATCATGTTCGTAATTTGAGGAATAAATCGATACAAGCATATTTTCTGGAGTTATCCTCATCTTCATATTGTTTAACAATCGTCTGATCAACAGTATCATGCTATATAGTATATAATATATAGAGTTGCACAACCTCTTCCAAATGAAGAAAAAATCCAGCAAAGAATCTGTCTAGGTTGGTAAAGTTTCGGCAGAGCAAGCC
>OY735210.1:15772759-15790259 GCA_963457665.1 Thysanoteuthis rhombus
CAAAGATCGAGAAGAAGAAGTAAATATGTTAAAAAGATTTCAAATTTGTATATATATATATATATATATATATATATATATATATATAATATATATATTGATATATATATATAATATATATATATTGATATATATATATATATGAATGTGCGTGTTTACGTGTGTATGCATCAGTATGTTTGTGTGTGAGTGAATATGAATATATCTCTAAGTCTAAAGATGTAAAATGATCCTTTTTGATTCATGTCATTTCAATCAATTATTTCCAAATAACTGTCAATGCAATAATTGTAAAAGTTTCAAAGTATTTGGGGGAATCATCAATCGCTTACCGTATAACCATTTCGAGGATTCAAAAACAAAACAGTTTTAACATGGCTCCCCAGCTCTGTTCACCATCCCGCTAAAATTATGTTTTTCATATTTAATTTGTTTTTTTTTTTTTAGAACTGTGTCATAATTCATGGAGTTTGTTATTTTATTTGAGGTAATTATAATGTGATGCACATAGAAGTCATTCTGTGACACCATTGACACAAAGTTGAAACTAATTTACGAAGGCTATCAAAAAAAACTTTTAAATCCGTCAATCGATCAGCATATATAACAACGAGTGTCACTCAATGTGTTTGTGTTACTTCCCTCGTGTATTACCCATTTGACACAAATATTCCAAGATCATAAAACCTTGACCGAGTTATCCACGTCTTAAATCATCTCAATATCATCGATATTTCAAATTACTTCTAAATTAGCCCTTTTATAGATGGTTGGGACAAAATTCAATTCGAAATTCCAATGAATAATACCACTGGACGGACTCGTACTTTAATGTATCAAAAGTATTTGTTATTTAGTAGTATGTGTTCAATCTTTCATCTCGCCGTTCCACCAGTCATACAATAGAAACAGAGCTGATTGCTCTCCCCTATAACTAATTTCAGCCAATCCCAAGATCGTTCACACTGATAAGAACCAAATCTATCGTTTTTTTTTAAATGTCCAAACCGAATCAAAAATACCAGTAAGCGTCGTTGAAAATTATATCATCCTAAACTTTTATTTAATATACATCTCGTTTCTTCTATTGTATTTACCCACTTTGAGATAATCTTTCATTATTTCATTACAGTCAACATGATACGTTTTCAAAAGGTCATGACGCCTGGTCCTTGCTTTATTAGATTTAACGTCCTGATTGGACACTATTTTCATTTAAAAAAAAAAATTAAGTATCAAGTCGATAAATCTAGGCGTACAATCCTGAAATATTCCGATATGACCGGTTAAGAATATAAGATAGAATACTGCTTATTTAAAAAAATCATGCCATATGGATTGGAAACTAATCTAGTTCATCAATCAATATATAGACACACATTCTATTTTCGATTTTATTTTCCAATCATTGAAATGTTGCATGAAGTCCGTTTCCTTCACGGTTCAGCAAAAGATCTTTCGGATGAATAGTTCTACGAGACATTCCAAACCATCTCTCATCATTAAGGCAATACTTGTCATCTCTGAAAAGTGTACAAAAAATGAATATGTTTACCTTATATCATTTTGTTACTAATCTTCCCAAAAGGGTGTGAAATCAATTGCAGTTGGATTTGCAATAATCTAATGGTATGACTCATTAAGTATTTTGCAGTAACTTCCCGACTCCTTATGCGTAGAACGAGTAAGTTTCACCATTTTTGTTTTGCACCAAAAAGCTTTAGAGTTTGTAAAAACATACGTTTACTATTTTTTCCGGCAAATGCCAAGTCTATATTTTTTTTGATTTAATAATGAGATTTTCATTATGGATTTCGTAGAAATAGTACAAGAATCATAAGTTGAAATATATTCACTCCCTTTTATGTGTACTTAAAATATTCAATTTTTCTTTACCGGGCTCAACGTTATTTACTACCCAGAAGAGATTTGAATTACTATAAACTTTACTTTCAATATGGAATTTATATATTCGATTGTATATCAATGAAAAACTATTAGAAACAGATTTGCTAAGAGGTTTATTATTACGCATTCTGCGAGTTACAATAAAGTGAGTACCTGCATTCAAGCTGTCCAGTGCATAATTGGTAATTTATGTATATTATCATCTATTTTGATTCCTTATTTCTGACATAATACGATGTTATTACAAATGATATCACGTTCATAAGAAGATACTTCATACATGGTTAATGGTGTTCCTATGATATCCACTTCACACAATATCCTCTGAATATTCCATACCTCTTACATATATTATCCGTTGCTTCATCAATGAGAGCTACTATAAAATCATTTTGAAGTGCCAGGAGATCTTTTAATACTTGAGGATTTGTAATAGCAGAACTATTTTTGAGGATGTTCAAAACATTTTACGAGTTAGATTTTTTCCATTTACAAATACAAGTACTTTTTATCTCGATGGGTAGAATGCTGATTCTCTACCTTCTCTAGAGTGCCTGTCAATATGTGATTTCTATTGCGTAATTGCAATGCCTGGCACGCACGTTTGGGAATATCAATTTCACCATCTTTATCTATATTCTTAGATTCTACAGTTTGTTTGTAATTAAAACTTTGCTTCGCATTGCTGGTCTAAGGTTATATATTAAATATGGAGTATGACTTACTATTCTTAATTCACCTTGGAAAGTGTATTAGACTTCCTGACGGTTCAACGCTTTTGGTAAAAATCCATTGTCAAGTCCTTTTTTTCAAAGAAAACACTGCAAACATGAAGGATATTTCCTTTTTTTCTTATTGGTGGCTTGCATAATTTGTATGATTTTGTATCGATTATATCGAGAATATATTCGTACTATTGTTTTAATAGCGTCATCTTTAAATTTTACCAAAATGCAAATTTATTTTATAAGCTTTATATATCAATACCTTATCTTTTTGTTTGATTGTAATTACATGTTTTTCAGTGTGACTGAAAGATCCTTGAAGATCATCATGTATACGAATCTTGACTTTAACACACACACACACACACACATATATATATACACACACACACACACACACACACACACACACATATATATATATATATATATATATATATATTACTGTCGTGCAATCTCTTCATGTGAGGTTGAGTATGATTCTCTCATGCATGTGTTGCATGCTACTCAGTTTGTGGGTTTGTCTCTTGGCTAGGTTCCATGTTTCAGCTCCATAAGTGACTATCGGAAAGATGAAATGGGGGTCAGAGACATCATAGAATCCACAAAAAAACTAGTATGACAATTGGCTAGTCATGTTACAAGAACGAAAGACGACCGATGGACATCAGAACTCACAACATGGATCCTTAGAGACCACATGCGAAACTGCAGCCGACAAAAAACAAGTTGGAGAGACGAATACGACAAATTCAGAAAATACTGGCTCTGCAACGCCCATGATAGAGAAATTTGGCTGATCCAGCGAGACTTCCAATAGGTGTGTATGGGGTACGTATTTCAATCCTGATGATCTCACATTTTTCACAGCAACACGAGTGGATAGTTTTCAGGACGAAGAGAAGTTCGTTTAAGCCCAATTTTCAAATTGGTCAGCAGCGTTTGTAATGAACTAAAAAATGGTTGAAGAGAAATAAACAGCGTCCGGCTTATGGTGCTGGTCGTGTTAGGGATACAATATAGGGAGTGAACGAAAAGGATTTTAAAAAATTACGTCATCATATTCCTTCTTGTTTTACATCCATTGCAGACATGATAAAAAAGTACAAGAGGAAGAAGAAAAGAGAGAAAGAGGAGTTCATGAGGGAAAAAGGAAGAGTGAAAGAGGAAGAGAGTGAGACAGACAGACTGACAGAAAGAAAGAAAGAAAGAAAGAAAGAAAGAAAGAAAGAAGGAAAGAGAGAAATAATAGGGAGGGAGTAGACTACACAGTGTTTATATGTATACCATTTATACGTATTCAGTACTATTGCATTTATCATTTTATTTTTCATTTCCTTCCGGAGGAAGGGGAATGGATTGAAAGTCTATCGGAAACAAACAGTTACCTCGGAGATACAAATATAGACAAGTGCTGCCAAAAAATGTATATAAAAAATTGTAGTTTTTGAAGTGTTCTCTTGTTTTGTTTTGTTTGATGTTTTTGTTGCAGTCCACTCCTTATCTTATCATTCTCAGTGCACTCCCCGCCCTGTATGCCTGATGGGTCAATAATAAGTGCAATAAACATAAAATCACGACATTGATTCTTGTGATGGTAATTTGAGCGTAGATAAAAGGAGAAGAGATCAAAGGAAGAATCACTCTAGGTTGGCAAGCCTTCGGCAGCGCAAGCTAAACCTTCAAGAACGAGAAGATCCCACTAATCCTGAGAGAAAGCTGTACAACTAGAGCATACTCCCAATTGTCACCTATGGAGCAGAAACATGGAACCTAAACATGGGACGGACCTGCAAACTGGGAAGCATGCAACGTGCACAAGATAAAATTATGTTCAACTCCACATGGAGTATCTGGGAGAAAACAGGTGTCCGATACGTCATAGAATCCATTAAAAACTCAAATGGCAAAAGGCTGACCATGTTGCAAGAATGACAGACAACTGATGGACATCACGACTTACAACGTAAATACCCAGTTACCACATGTGCAACCGAGGCCGACAGACTACTAGATGGAGAGACGAACTAGACAAATTCAGGAAGTACTGGCTCTGCGATGCCTACGATAGAGAAGTTTATCGAATCCAGGGGAAGTTAGAGGACTGAGGATTGATGATGATGATGATGATGATGATGATGATGATGATGATGATTGATTATTCTCATAATTCGTCTAATTCAAGGCCCAGGGAGCATGGTTGGACTTATGACACAAGGGAATGACAAGCGTTAACTAAGAGTCGACTCATGGGTGGTAAATTCCCTCTTTAACTTTCACTTAACTTCTATTGCCGCCACACGAAGAGACACCCAAACTGACTCGACGAGATTTTTTCATTCTTCTTACATGTGTTTCTTTTTTGTTTTACAAACTTCCATTTTGTCATTTTTTTTTGTTCCAGCTGTTGTCATTGTATGAATAACCACGTTAATTCTGTGTAACTTATAACGGGGCGAGGTTGGAAATTGTATCTTAACCTGTTCCTGTGTATGGACATGTCATTGTATTGTATATATATATATATATATATATATATATATATATATATATATATATATATATATATATATATATATATATATATATATATATTTCACTGAATGTATTCTTTTTAAGAAACCAACGTGCATTTCAATTTCTTCAGTGTCAATTGTAGTCAGGGAAAAATTCTCTAAAGATGTGACAATTCAAGACACTTACGTTTGACAAATAGATGAGTACTTTGATAAACCATAATGAATATTCTCCCGACGCACATATACGAATCGATATATATATGAATGTGCGTGTGTGTGTGTGTGTGTGTGTGTGTGTGTGTGTGTGCCGTTGATATATATTTTTCTGTGTGCGTCTTAACGAGTGCATAGATTCTCAATAAAAAGCTTACTCATTTTCGGGCCTAGATGTTAGTCGGTTGGTTTACACCGTTATCCAGATATCATTAGGGTGGTATTTTCAGCTCTCGTTGTTTATGGTATTTCAGAGAGAAAAAATGATTTAACTCCATCCATCTTTTCTCCAAGTATGGTATAAGAGATAATACTTGATTATTAACGACGGGGAAGAACTGCTTATCTGACTAAGTCTACAACCATTGTGACGTGCCAATGTCGATATTTCGTGACCAGATCAGCTTAGAATGTAAGGAAAGGTTTAGGTTCAAGCGTTTTTAAAGAAATTAGTAGAAAAATAAGGCCAGCTCGATTTAGAAATTAGGTCCCAGGGCTGATAACCGTTTGGCTACGTTAAAAATCTGAGGTTCATCATCCCGATGCGCAAACATTACAAAGACAGACATTTTCATAAAGTCAAAACGACCAAAGAATCCTTTTTTTTTTTTGCATATTCGTATTGGGACGTATAGTTTGTAAAATATATCTATGATATAGCTGCGAGAATAAACGCATTACGCAACTCCAATTATGATAAAATGATCCATATTTATATTTAGTATTTTACTTACGCGCTAATGTTTATTGCCCTTGGTCAGGAACGAAATCATGACCTTCCTATTTATATTCCAGTGTTGGTTTGTTAGAAAAGATTGTTTCTCCTTTTAATGGTGTACCTGCTTATTGAGTTTCTACCCTACGGGACAAAATGCAATCTTACAGAACTTTGAAAGAGGGCTCCTCTTTCTCGGGAAACTATTAAGTTTACATAATTTGATAAAGTTAGACGCTGTCTCAGCAGAGAGTCTAACAAATGGAATGGTGCAGAATCTAAGAACATTGATATCAACGGGAAGTGGAGGCAGGAAATCTAAACGAAGAAGGGGCATAATGAATAAGAACACACTTTTCTTTGCGCCTCCCTGTTTTTACGTGTCACACTTTATTTCATATTTGTCTTCTCTTGCACCTTTATCAGGTGTCAGCTACCTTAGTGCTTGTTGATGAAGATAACTTCAATAATTTTCAAAACTGAATATTTGATGAAGCATTTGATCGTTCTGAAGCACAGTGTGTGCAAAAAGGATCTGATAAATTTTCAAAGGTTTATTTTGATATACTTTTACACGCATTTCCCAATATTTGGTCAATCGTCTGACATTTTTGAGGTTGTGTATCAATGTTGAAGTGATCTTTTTGAAATATATCGGATACTTTTTGAATTCATACTATTTAATATATTGAAAAAAGTGGAAAAACAGAACAAAGCCACAAATATGATAAGCTTCAACGAGAGAATCGAAATTCTTAGAAAACCTAGATCTCTATCTGATTTAAAATCCAGGGTTCGTAAACTAAGTACACATTTAAGTCTCTCAAATGAAGTTAACACTTGAATCGTTTCTACGTACGCAAATAACACACTACTTTTCTCACACAATGTCTAATCTGTTAAGTAGTAGACCAGACGTTACAACATTTAAAGCAGTGACATAGTATCAATCAATGATATTGCTCTTCTGCACTGGATCAACGTACGTGAAGCTTCAAAGAAGATAGAGATCATCTAGGGTGTTTGTAAAAACGCAGCATTTGGAGACAAAATAACTTATTTAATGAAACTTCGCAGTTGCCCCCTCAAATTTACTGTCAACTGATTTGCTGATATGGTAGACAGGGAATACACGTAAGCCTATTAGACATTCAATTGACTATAGATTTAAAGGTGGCAACTCAAAAATATCTTCCCAAGTAATATTACTCTTTTGAATGTTGCATCTTTAGGAACACCCAGAAGTTTGACAATGCTAACTGTGAAGGTAGGTCGTCTCGCAGAGGAAATACTTCAAAAAGGCGGATAGCAATGTCAAGGAACAAATATATTCATACGTGCTGACAAGGGCAGGTATGTTTCAGTCTCCGACTGGCTGGTCAAAAAAGTACGATTTACCTTCCTAAGATAGATTTTCATGTGACTATGTCTATATCTATATCTATATCTATCTATCTATATATATATATATATATATATATATATATATATGAATTGAAGGACACTGTTTTGCACCATTTTTTTCAAATCCTGAGTGCTAGCCTGATCTGAAAATCAGCATTCGAAATCCCTGATTCTATATGATCTCAAACAACAATCATCTGCACCATGGGAAAAAACATCCTTCCAATTGATGACGCTCTAAGTTATTATGTGCTGTTCCCAAAGTACTTTTCAATGTGTGAGCACGCACATACATTCACACACACACAGGGGTGTACATATTCATCCAACTTTCCACAATTCATATACTTTCAATATCATCTATTACACGTGTTTTTTTTTGTTTTGTTTTTTTTGTTTTGTTTTTCAATCATCTTCCAATTCGCAGAATTAGGTTATAACTTCGAAAACAGTATATCCGTAGTTATTGTCGATTCTGATTTAGTGGGTGCGAAATTAATCTATTCAAGAGGACTGGCGGTGGAACAAACATGGATGTATGAGAACTTATCTTGAAGAGATTCATATGAATTTATTTTCAGCATTCAAGTTTGAAGTATAAACTCGTACAGAATGCCTACGTCTGCATTCACATCCGTAAAAAGTAACAAGTCGAAAAAGAATCAGCGGGAAAAGTGACGGCGAAAGAAGAAGAAAAAGAACGGGAAGAAGAAGAAGACAAAGACAAAGACGAAGAAGAAGAAGAAGAAGAAGAAGAAGAAGAAGAAGAAGAAGAAGAAGAAGAAGAACAACAACAACAACAACAACAACAACAACAACAACAACAACAACAACAACAACATCGACGACGACGGTAAGACATGAAGAAGACAATGGAAATAATAATGAAGAAAAGATAAAGAATAGAAAGAAGAAGACCGATAAAAGAAAGAGGAGAATGAAATTGAAATGAAGTAAGAATGGGACATAAACAAAGAAGAAAAAGAAAAGGAAGAGGAAGATATTGGGCTGAAGAAGATGGGGACAGAAATAATGTAAAAAACATAGATGCGGAAGAATTCAAAGAAGAAGATGATGGAGATGAGGAATGAGATGAAGAAAAATCAGATGAAGAGGAAGAGGAAAAAGAAACAGAGGAATTGGAAATTACGAGTGCAGTGTGGATTGCGAGAAAAAAAAAAGAATGAGCAGAAGGTGTCACACGGGTGGGATTAGTGTGGGTGGCTAAAATGCCAAAGAGGGAGGAAGAGGAATCATGGATTACGACATGTGCTTACGGACAACAAACGGATACTCTCTCTCATGCGCACACACGCACACACACACGCATATATATATATATATATATATATATATATATATATATATATATATATATATATATATGTGTGTGTGTGTGTGCCACGCACAGGCAAAGCACCACGGCTATTATCAAGAAGGGTTTAACGTAGTTGAGGGGTCATAAATTGAAGTAGGTGCTTGTGTTGAGTGTCGGATCGGATGAAGGCGTGGCTCTGAGTTTAGGTATGAGAAAAAAAAAGATACCCGCTGCTTCAGGAAAGAGGAAGGAGAAGATTGAGAAATGTAATTAGTGGAGTCATTTGACACTTTGAAAGAAAAAAAAGCGTAGCCGAGGATATGAAGTGGATATGGCAGGAGAAAAAGATATTGAAAACGGAGAGAAAAAAAAAACAGAAAAGAAGGATTCAGAAAAGAAAGGGAAGAAATAAAAAGGAAGGAAATGAGAATGAAGCAGTGCTGTTCAAAGTGTGAAGGTTGAAGGAAAAGTTGGTGAATAAGAGAGAAAGAGATAAGGTAGAGGTGGGATTGGTAATAATCATCAGCAGCAGCAACAAGAACTTCAGTAATAACCTGATGTTTGTTATTAGACATAGACCTACCGCGAAGTCTTCTCACATCGCACGATCGTGGGCGTCGCGGTGCCAATATGTTCTGAACTTATCAACGCACCGTCTTATTTTTTGCTGGCCACAATTTTGCATACGTTATCCGGAGATTCATGTTCCGGCATGATTTGAAGAGGTTGTCTGACATTTTTGCAACGTGGTCTGTCCATTACCGACTTCTGATCAATTGTATGATATCTCTGACCTCCGTTAAATTCTGTGCTGTATTACACTCAGTAAGACTGGGGAGAAAAAAGAGAGGCATTGGAATAATATGAAAAATAGGAAATAAAGAACAGGATATAAAATGGGAAAGTATAAGGGTAAAAAGTCGCGGTGTTTATATCCATAGTCCTGTATTTCAATACAGTTTTATCTGTTCCCAGTTCTTTGTCAGAGAGACACCTATGTTTTCGCAAATATGTCTTCGGCGACATAGTTCTCTCGAAACCTTTTCAATCCCATCGTTCATGCTGCGTGCTTGCCACAGAGGCATTGTTCTATTTTGGAGCCTTTGGTATGAGTCTTCTCTGGAGTGAACCAATGACCCACTGAACCGAAATACTCCATAGCACTGATCGGGGGGGGGGTCTCATGTAGAACAAGAAAAAAAGAATGAATAGTAATCAACATTATGCATACTTCAGAATGATGATAGAGAAATACCAGGTTTGTCTGCAATGTAACCAGCCATTCTGAATTTCTTGAGAACAGTTTACGTGGCGTTGATGAATCTTGGCAACCAATCAGGAGGACTTTAATGCAAATGCGTGAATATACATGTTTAAGTGTAGCTATTCATCCGACAGATAGATACCATTGAATGCGTTTGTTTCATGTGACCATCACATCTACAATGACCGAACGAGACACTCTTTACATCCCACACAGAACTTTTTGGCAAAACGCCGCATTCCCCCTATCTTTCAATCCCTCATCAGTTTAAATTCATCTCCCTTTCGACTGTTAGCACTCCCCAAAAGTGATATTTCAGATTGTAGATGAGATTTCGGAGAATTCAGTGAGACAACCTTGTAGAATATATATATTTTTTAGATTGGGAGGGATATTCAGATAAGTGTCTGGGGTGCTTATGAGATTTATTTTCCACTAGACTAAGGAACAGTTGCCATAGGTAAGCTATTTTTCCACTTGTATCATATCGCTGGATAATTTTGGTCTCACTTTGTAGATAGAATTTGAGTGAATCAAATACATGGATCCATAAGAGAGAGAGAGAGAGAGAGAGAGAGAGAGAGAGAGAGAGAGAGAGAGAGAGAGAGGGAGATAATATTGATTGGTATGTCCAATAACAGGTGGGTCATGAGCACAACCCTTTTCTCATTCCCTCACTGGGTGCCCAACAGTTGTGGCCTCGTGTCAAAATAAGATCAGGTTCCTCATTAACGATGATGAAGTAAGTCAACATTAATAAAAAAGAATATTTAACGAAATCGGTTAACCTTGCTCGCTACTGCCGTTTCTAAGTTCACAGAAATTGCAAGAGCTTGTAAAATCGGAATTACCGATGAGGGAATCTTAAAAAAGAACAAAATAGATCATTGTGTCAAGGAACCACAATTCTTCTAACTGTCTTTATTGCATATTGACATAATGTGTTTGCATTGTGCTGAGTTTTAAATGTTTGTCTCGAACTCTGTAATTATACTGTCAGTGGATGAATCATGAAATATTATGGTGGCTTTGTGCTTTACTAAGCTAAGGTTAGTAGCAATCATTAGGCAGTCTCAAAGACTATCGTATTTGATGGTATATAAGAAGAATAAATCAAGCTAAGAATCACCTGAGGATGGCAAGTCTTTGGCAGAGTGAGGTAAACCTTCAAGAACGAGAAAATCCCATTAATCCCCGGAAGAACAGTATACAACCAATGCACCCTTCAAATAATCACAAGGAGCTAAAACATGGAACCTAACCAAGTGACAGATCCGCAAATTGAGAAGCATGCATCATATAAATGAAAAAATTATGCTCAACCTCACGAGACCACAAAACAGCCCAATACACCCGGGAGAAAACAAGAGTCCGAGGGATCAAAAAATTCATTAGGAAATTTAAATGGCAATGGGCTGGTCATGTTGCGAGATTGGCAGATGACAAATTGACATCAGGACTCACAACCTGTATCCCCAGAGATCACATACGCAACCAAAGCTGGCAGAGCATTAGATGGAGAGATGATCTAGACAAATTCAGAAAGTACTGGCTCTACAACAACCATGATAGGGAAGTGTTGCGAATGCTTCGGAAGGTCAGTGTCTAACAAGGGAGGTTTTAAAAGACTGATTATGATGGACACCACCAGGCAAATTAGATCTTGTCGATTCAGCATTTGAGAAAAGGTTAAATGCATGTACAAGTTAGCATTTATGGAAGTATGTTGCTTACAATAGGGTGAAAAAGCTTCTACAAAGCATTCAGTGGGGACACCGAATATAGCTGTTCATTTAGACAGCAAGCAGAGTGTGAATACCTCGACCAATGCCATTTTATTGGAGATATTGTATGTTTAGGGCATTTTAGAGGAGTTAATTGTCTGCTGAACCATTCAAAAATGTATTGATTTCTTCTTTAGTTTATTGCCCCATCCTTTCACAAAAATCAATTCAGGATTTTTTGAGAAATCCTGTGGACAGCTAGACAGACGAAAGGATAGATGATCATAAGGTAATAAACACACTTTTACAGACTTTCTTGACACGGGTAAATAATAATTCCATCGTTATATACATTGGAACACCAGAGTAACTTAGCCATTGTAGGAAACATTTTTGAGAGACAAGGTAGCAGTAGAGACGCAGATTCCGATAAATCGGCGAAGCGCACAAGAATAACTTCCATTTACAATAAAAGTAGCATTCATAAACGCAATAATAAAATATAGTAAGAAAGAACGAAAGTGCGTTATGGCAGGAACATTTTACACGAAGCAATTAACCAGTATAGCTGGTTATAAATCGGGAAACCAGACATTTACAGCAAAAATATCATACATCAATGGAATAATAAATCTTTGCATTTTCAGTTCGTATCCAGAAGTATAGCCGTAAGCACTCTTCTCTTGTAACTCAAATTGAGTGCTAAACAAAGATATTTGTCCCGGAACAACCATCTTCAAACTTATGCATTTCCTTTGGAAAAAAAATACCCGTAAATAAGAGATAATGACTATCTTTATTACTGATAATTTTTTGTTTTTGTTTTTCTATTTAAGGAGTGACTGCTGCTGATATAATGATTACTCCTCTCTCCTTACATACGCCTTGTATTTTGTGGATAGATGAACTTCAGATTTATTCACTGGGGTAACATAATTTGCATATAAAAATCAGGTAATGATACTTGCTTGTATGAGAAATCAGATTTGATTAGATTTGTTTAGCATTTCTGAAGCCTGAATATCAATATTCTTCATTTTATATAATAGATAAGAAAATTAACAGTACTGAGAGAAGCGCCAATAACATAGAGAGAGGTAAATAATGTCAATGACTTATCTTAACACCTAAATAATACTAACATTATATTTCGTTTTTGTATATATGGCCTCTAAGTAGCCAGAATGATGTATTGTGGCCAGCGTGTCGGAATCTAGGTCAATCTGATAAAAAGGGTTTTGCCCTCTGATAACGACCAAAAGTCCTATTATGACCTCCCGCAGGGAGTAGGTGGAAATCCCTATTGAAGGATGGTTCTCAGCTACTAGTTGTAGTAGTGGTTATTATAATAATATTATTATTATTATTATTATTATTATTATTATTATTATTATTATTATTATTATTATTAATAATAATAATAATAATAATAATAATAATAATAATAATAATAATAATAATAATAATTAGCACTACTGGGAACTGCAAGAATACTGAGGAAGGTGCTAGAGATATAAGGACTGCAACGAATTGTAGCTCTGACATGATAGGTGAAAGAGAAAGGAGACGTTTGCGGAAGACCTGAGGAGGCTTATTGTCACTCAGCCTTCAGCGATAACCACTGGGCAACCGGTGTGAAACTGTAAATTGCAGAATTCCTGCGACGTATCATACTAGGACAGGAGGGCTGGAGACTTGAGGAGACTTGCTGTCACTCAAACTCCAGCGGTTACCACCAGGCAACTGGTGTGAGATTGCAAATAATAATGATAATTATTATTCCCACTACTACTACTACTACTACTACTACTACTACTACTACTACTACTACTACTCTAATTATCAAAACGAATTCGAGTATGTAATATACAAAAGGAAGGAGGAAGGTAGACAGAGGGGAAAGCGGGTGAGAAGAAGAAGTAGAAGAGGCAAGGAGGGAAAGAGCAAGAGAAGATGGAGAGGGGAAGAGAATGAATGTAAGAATAGGAGAGAAAGGAGAAGAAAGAGGGTAAGGAAACGGAGAGGTGGAAAAAGAAGAGAAGAAGGGGAAAGAAGAAAAATTGGAAAAAGTAGAACAAAATACAAAAAAAAAAACAAAAAAAACGTTTTGAAATAGAAATCGGAAAAAAGGGGGAATACAAAAAAGAAACCATAAGCAACTTTTGCATTTCATGGTTATGGTTACCTAACCTCAAAAATACCTGTATTTTAAAACTTAGTGCATTAATGTATTCGTAAAATCTAACACATTTTGCAGCTTTTTGTATCTTGCCTCCCCTCCTTGTTTCTTAACACTTTCATCTTTTTTTTCCTCTCCTTTTTTCCTCTTGTTTTCCATTTTTCAGATTTTTCTATCCTCCATTTTTCTTATCCCCCTTACTTTTTCTCTCCGCCCAATTCTTTTTCTCCCTCATTTTCTCTTTTTGTTTTCTCATTTCCCCCACTCTCTTTTCTTTCGTTTTTCTTTTTATCTTCTCCTTTGTCTTTTTACTCTCCTTTCACTCCTCCTACTACAACCTAAATTCGTTTTAGTGATGAGGGTTGGAGTGGCAGTGTAAACTAATGCGATCTTCTTCATTTCTCAGCAACCTATTTATGCTTCTTTTTCATCATTTCTTCCTTTTCCTCCTATTTTTCTCTTCACTTCCACTTCCAGTTTCTTTCTTTGAATTGCGTTTGCCCCTGATTTTACCACTCCTGTCTTACATCCTTGCCATTTTTTTCCTTCTTTTATCATTTCCCAACCCTTTTCAGTCCCGACTACCACATTCCCTCCTTCCTTTCTCCCGTCCTTCCTACCTTTCTTCTGTCTATTCTTCTGTCCTCCTCTCCTTTCCACAAATTGTATATCAATCCTGAACATCTTCCGGTCCCATAGTTCCGGGTTTGAATTGCAGAGTTATTCATTCGAGAAACCCAGCACAGTCACTCGGAAAGAACGCCCGAGATCGAACGTAACACTTCAACAACAACCATAACAACAACAACAACAACAAACACATCAACAACAACATCAATCACAACAAGCGTACTGTGAGGAAAAGATATATATATATATATATATATATATATATATATGTATATATATATATATATATATATATATGTATATATATATATATATATATATATATATATATATATATATATATATATATATATATATATATATATATATATATATATATATATATGGTTAAATAATAACAGTGCATTCAAGACTGAGAGGTCGATTTTTCAAGAAGGGAATTGTCCAATATTTAAAAACTTTTTTTTTTTTCGGGAGGTTGGTTTTATTTTTGACTTTTCTCCGATATAGACTGCTACAACCATCAGAAGACTTCAACAAAATAGTTGACAGGGCAGGCAAAACAATCGAATGAAAGTGATATTACTATGATATGTTTTGTTTCTGTTGACATCTTGTTTATAAGATGCAGTCAAGGAAAACTGTCACCAAGTCTGTCAACATAGGTTTCTTTCAGTTTTCGAATAATATGTTGGGCTTGCTGGTTGGTTTTTATATGTATTACACGTACGGGCATTGACAACGGAGCAATAAGGCTGATATTTTCAATATTTACTCATCTTTATGTTTAGAAAAAATATTTTTTTCTGTTTTTGAAAATCAACCCCGAAACCTGTGTTAGTGGTGTCGGTGGGTTCCAATTTGCAATGTAAATTTATGTTGAATTGATATCTCAGTTTGAGCTTATGCCTCTTATTGAAAATTCAGACCTTTCAAGGATCATGATCTAAAAAAAAGTTTTAAAAAGTTTCTCATTCATTGATCACCCCCTTTCCAATCTGTTGAATTGATCACAACCAACACTGCACACCCCAAAAAAGATGATAGCACATGACAGTTTCTACTGAGTGACTAACCAGACCTGTTTGTCAAGCTTTTTAGAAATATCTTTTTTTTAAGTTTTCAGTTTCTTTTTTCCCCATCTCTGCAAACAAACTTTCCTTATTTCTTACATTTTTTTATCTTGCTTTTTCATTTTTGATAGTTTTCTTTAATTCCATTCTTTACAAGTCATCGTGGTATGGTTTGGTATGTTGTGGTTCAATCGACTGCTAGGTCCTACCATGGACTTTAAAAATGGTATTCAGTTCTCTCCCCCCGGACACTCAGTACAAAGACTAGAACTGAGGAGTTAGATCCGAATCACGTTGAATCACACCGGTTCTTATGAAGATCATCGGGGTTTGGCAACACTGAGCCTGACCAATACCAATGCAAAAAAAAAAAACGAAAAAAAAAAACTAAAATTGACTGATGAGAAACCATATAAACGAACATTTTTTTTTTGAAATAATAATGAAAAAGAATGCTCTAAAAGTACCATCAGGACATGAAAGTCCTAAATAAATTGTCAGAACATGTACTCAAAATTGCCGCTAGTACACAATTTGATTTAAATTCGATTATTTCTATTTTTTGTTTTTCAAATTTCTATTGATGCTCATTCAAACTGTTTCTAGTTTTCTTTGTCTCTTGGCTCCCTTCTTTTATCATGATCACCTTTATTTCGTTCAATGTCAATTCTTCCAGAGTAGATTGGAAAAATCTTTCGCATGGCATGGGTACATCTTTCTTGAATTTCAATTTTATCATTTTTCATGTTTTCCTCATATATTTGCTTCATATTCATATACACTCATACACACACACACACACACAAACACACACACATGCACACACACACTCACACACACACAAACACACACACACACACATATATATATATATATATATATATATATATATATATATATATATATATATGTATATAAGACAATTTCCAATATTGGCCGACATCAAACCTCTAATTATAGTACGGTATTTTGAAGCAGGATTTTTTCAATGTCTTCCCCATCATGTTTGAATTTCTAACTTACATAATTATTACACATTTATCGTTTGACCGCCGATTTTTGCCAATAAGTATATACCATATGTGTCTGTTTTTTTTTCTTCCCATGTCTCTTCCTTTTTCTTATTTTGTTTTTTCAAATTCTTTTGCGTGTCTGTAGTCTCTATTCAAAGCCATGCTCTGTGGTTTGGTATCTCTTAATTCTCCCATTCTAAATCTTCTTTAAAATGTTCTATCCTGTCTTTTTTGTCATCTTTTTTTCTTCTTGTCCATCTTTTTGAATTTTCTCAGTTTTCTTTTTCCTTTCTCACTATTTTATTGTTCATCTCCCTTGTCTATTATTTCATTGTTTGTATTGTTTTTCTTGTTTGTATTTGTCCTGTTTTCTATCATCGTATTTCAACTCGTGGTTTTTCGTTTTTTCATTTTTTCCATTTCTTCTTCCATCTCAAACATTTTTTTTCTAGCAAAGGAACGAAGAACGAATTCCAGTGGGCGACTCGATTGTTTACAATGGTAAGCAGAAGATATTTCTCATCGGCAAACGTTATCTTCAAGTGGAAGGTTCCATGGTTACGGACAAAACGAAGAAAATCACTCTGTTTACCATCGTTTACTTCCTCTACTTTATTCCCATTTTTAGCGTCACATTCTTTTGCATGATTGTATAATGATCCATCTCCTTCAGCTATGGGGTATTTCTACTAAACCTCCAGACTTCCTTTTCCTTGCTTCAGCTGCAGTTATGTTCCTTTTCCTGCGTTTTTACAGCCATATCATTCTCTTACCACTTACTCGACTAACCTTGCATATGATTCGCTTGTTTAAAA
>OY735210.1:15795259-15855259 GCA_963457665.1 Thysanoteuthis rhombus
CACAAATCCCGAAAGTGATGTGGTACTATTTCTTATTTCACGAGTGACACACAATACACGATAAATTATGCTGCTCAACTCTCATGAAAGAATTAATCCGATTCTCCAATGATCTTTTTCAAAATTTAGAAAAATTCAAGGAACATGTTGGTGTCTTTTGTTGATCAGTCATCCATACATCGTATTAGCATTGTGGTCTCCGAACACCGGCGTGCTACTGGACTGATGGAAAACGATCTAATTTGGCGATATTCGAAAAAAAAAAAATGATAAACAAAAAAAACAAGTCCATTTTCCTAGATATGAATATCAGATTCATTAGATAAACCATTTAAAAAACGAAATTCAGTGGATAAGCCAATCATAAGTGACTTATAATTGATTTGCGACCTGTATTTTGGTCGTACTTACCTATCTCCCCCGTCGACAGGCCAACAAGCATTTTCTTAGTAATTTGCCCGGTTTGCAGTGATAAAAAAGATGGGGACCCCCGAATATTCTATTCTGTTAACAGATATTTCATTTGTTATCCTCATTACTACTACAACAATACCCCGAATCCCAAATAAAAAGAAAAATTAACAAAAGCAACCCTTCGTCACTTTTATCAAAGTGATTCAAGTGATTTCTTTCTTTTCAAGTTTGTTTTTATTGTGCAGACAATTGGGCTATTATATTTCTTTGGCAGGGGATTCATTCCGTATATATTCGTCTGATAGTTTTCAAACTGAATTTGTTTTGTCAGTTAGAAGTGACACCTCATTGTCAGTTTGTAAACTAAACACTTATTTTTATGTATTGACAAATTATTTTAACCTCGAAAGATACAAAAACTAAAGAGCAGCCGAGAGAGTTCGATATTATACGTACGAAAAGTATGACAGACTTAAGATGTATATGCTTATAAGTCATAAACCACCAGATGGTTATTTTAATTGTAAATACAGTGTAGGTGTGTATTTGTTAGAGATCTCTGTCACTCAGAGATGATAATCTCAGAAATTTAGACGATTTATCTCTTCTCATTTACTCGATGGGATTTCTTCGTTGCTCGATTCATTAACAAACGTTAACCTGAATGCAATAGGCCAAGGCTTCCATTCTTGACCCCTTTTTATAAGACGATCCTTTTTTTCTTGATCCTTCATTTCTGATTCAGCGTACAGCTTAGTTGGACACAATAGTTGTAAAACACTCAATAGGGATCAAACTAATGGCAGTAGTAATGGTCAATATTACAATCCTGTTAACCGTTAATACACTGATTGTAGAACAACAAATTTTCTTAAATGGCTGAAATCTTCGAGATTCTGTGAATATATAACAGCTTCCATACATTCAATTTTTAAGTGCTGAAGTTGGTGTGCTGATCTTTCTTGATCCGTTACCTTGTGACTGTTGCTGGCATTCTTGCGCCAAAACCAAAACACACCAACAGTGCCTCCAAAATTATTACATAAATATTAGTTATCTCAGGCAAACAAAGAGAATTCTGACATAATCAAATTCTGATCTAACATAAAATACGCTAGATCTGTTCACATGCTACATAAACAATTCGGCTTCTGCTACCTTTCGATTGAAACTTATTTGACGTATCACAATATGAATGTTCATTAGAGGGAATACAGATTTAGCATGTTTGTCTGGTTAGTGATACAAGTTATATAGAAAAGTGACTAAAATAGTCGGAAATGAATTGCCCAAAGTTTGATCTGGAATAAGTAATATCCATTTATTGTTGATGCAAGGAAAATCGAAAGATTATTTTGAAACGTTATGAACAGATTTTTTTAGCAACTTTTGTCTTATGTATGTTATTTGAACGCTTCAGTGGTACTTTCAACCGTAATTGGAAGACAAACAGAGACACGTGAACCTATTGATTAACTTGTAGTAAATCATACGAATAATAAGGATGGATATATATATATATATATATATGTGTGTGTGTGTGTGTGTGTGTGTGTGTGTGTATGTGTGTGTGTGTATGTATGTGTGCGTGTGTACATGCTCATCTATATGTGTATATTTGCTTTTGTCTTTACATGCACACATAGAAATGCAAAATTATATCAGAAGGGCATATATTTATTCAGTTAAAGCAAATTTAAAGAACTGCCGTATTTTCTATGAATGGATTGTCCGCCATCTTAAAATTCAATTCAAAATGGCCGATATCCGAAAGCAAATGATTTTAACAATACGTAAAGAATACGAAAAGAAATCACCAATAAGAAATGATTAAATCAGAGAAAAAAAAAACATAGGCCTTTTTGAGGTTTCTTTGTATTTTTAATTGAAGTTCATATCAAATTGAGTGCTTGAATGAAAAATGTGACGTTTTGACTTAAGAGAGGAAAGCGATAGCAAACGTTAGGAGAATTGAAGAGTAGACAACAAAAAAGATGTCAAGGGAATAAAAGGATTCGACGGAACCAATTAGGATTAACTTCTGTTATCCTAGTTCAAACAGTCGTTTCTGTTAATCGTAATTTGAATTGAAAATACTAAGCACAAAACTCTTTTCTTCCCAACAGCCTCCCCAATAATTTATTGGTCGATCAAATTTCTATCTATCCGTGTATGTATCCAGCTTTATATATATATATATGTGTGTGTGTGTGTGTGTGTGTGTGTGTATCTTCTTTTCTCTCCCAATATATATATATATATTCTTCATATGGTAATATCGGGTATTGAAACTGGTTAATTATGATCCTCAACCAATCGAAGCCGTAAGACAAACACATGCATTCTTTTCTTTTCTGGAATTGCCAAATGTGAAATTTAAAAAAAAAAAGATTTTTGATTAGATTACTTTGGACATTGTGTGACGTTTAGGTCGGAGTTTTGTACCCATCTTTATTAACTTTTTGAGTGTAAACTTTCGCTGTTGTACGTTACTACCTTTTTCGGATGATTAATGAGTGCATTCTTGATTATCGGGATTTTTGGTGTCTATTCAATAGTTTATTTCTGGATTGGGTCGATTTTCGGTCCTAAACACTGCTGATAGTGTGAGTGCAAAAAATTGGTTGTTGTTTGAAGGCGTTTCCAATAGGTTGGGCTTTTTATGTGGCAAAAGCCATAATCATTGGATACTTTACATTGGAGTTCGATATATATCATAAGGAAGAAGACATTGGTATGGGATCACCGTTATTCAACATATTCAAGGAAATGTCGTTTTTCTCGTTTTTGTTGAGACCCACCATTTGACTCGATATATGGATGAGATTCTTAGCTTTTTGTCCCACTAGGAAGACGTGCGAAAACTCCTGGACTTTATGAACTCTTAAACCAGTTTACTGAAGGAAAGAAAAAAGACAAACTGTTAGTCTTCTTGGACTGGCTAAACACCCACACTTGGTGGGTTTCTGGACCTCTGTATACCAAAAACTCACTTTCACCGGTACTTCAACTCCCACTACCATCATAGTTTGAAAATGTAATCACCCCAGGCTAATACCACCAGGCTACACAAATATGCATTGAACACAGAACATACCATCAAGAGTAAATGAACAACTTGACAAAACCTTCAAAGCAGCCTTGAACCCTGCACACAAAAACAAACACAAAAGTGTAGACGACAACAACCAAAAGCTAAAGCATAGTCGGTTCAGCCACAGTCAAAAGGGTATCAGAGACGATCCCAGAGGTCATCAGTCTTTACAACATTAGGGCAGCTTTCAGGTGCATTCTCACCCTCTGGAAACGTCTGACTTCATCAGATATGATGCTGCTGGAGAACTGTATACCATGTTCCAATCTGATGCTGCTGCGAATACAGGGCAGGGGAGACCGGATGCCCTCTCAAAGTGAGACTGAAAGTGCACCAGAAAATTGTCACCCGTGGAAGGACAACCAAGTCAGTCCTTGCAGATCATGCTTGGAGGGAAAAAGGAGTCAACGACTGCTATGGGAGAAAACAAAAATTCTGGACTGACATAGAGACAATATTGGAGGTTGCGTCGCATAAAGTATTCAACAAATATGGTGTATCCCGAGAACCTTTTCAGCAGACCAAATATGGGACTATCATTGTGTTCATATCACACACCTACAATCAAAATACACCATAACAGGCAACAGTTTGTGCATGCACATATGTGACTACTTAGATGTGTACATGGATCACTACGGTTCAGATACATGCAGTATCAAAATTTACGCACACTATCGGATAAAAAAATTTCGTACGGACACACACACACAAAAAAAATGCCACGTTCACTCTTTACAAAAGTTTTAAACATCTAACGTAGACTCATGCAAAAATCCAAAATTAAACTTCAAGTTTAGAAGCTTAAATTAATGAAAGCATTTGCGAATTTCCTCCCACGCATCACATTGGTCTTGTAAACATCGATTTTACATGATTCAATTAGCCTTTTACAATTCCCTTGGTACCATTCGTGTAGGAATAATGATATAAGTCACCTGCCCTACTTTCAGACAAAAAAAATGTCGGCCATTACAGATGTATTGTGTCTGATGAAGACATTTTTTAGTCTTTGAAAATTCACTCCCCTCCATAGCATAAATCTCGGGCCAATGACGACCAATAACAATATTGAAAATCAAATGAGCCTCATCCAAGATTAGACGTTGGAACACACACATTGCAACCGATCGCCCAGACTCATTATCTGACGAGGACCGTAAGGTACTATGGCAAGGATAAACCAAGTGAGGACAAAAATCCAAAACAACACGCTATATGATTACATTAAATCATCGAAAAAATTGAGATACAAATGACTTGGACATCTTTCGATAATTCAGATTTTGTAGATTTCCATTTGTTTCTGAAGCTTATCAAAGAGTGCCAATAATGTATCGAAGCATCACAGCTTTAAACATCAAATTCATTGACAACCTTTTCAAAAATCATTTTGTTTAACTTAAATCAATTATTTTCCAGTATCTGTTAATATGATTTACGTAATTTTCTTCAGTGTTTTTTCAGATGTATCTTAGAATTAGGGATCATCAATTTCTTACCATGCAATTGTTTCCAGGATTTTGAAAACAAATAATGGTATATATATATATATATATATATATATATATATATATATATATATATATATATATATATATATACATATATATATTAGTGTGTGTGTGTGTATGTGTGTGTGTGTGTGTGAGGATTGTCCAATAAGATGATATTGAAAATGACAACATTGAAAGAAACTTGAATCATAAAAATGAACAAATTATTTCAGTGAAAAGTTCCGCCAAGAATTGGAAAGAATACTAAGTGTATCGAATTCTCATGGGGAATGTATCATATTAAGATGTTATCCCGTGGGTTGGTCTGTAATCTTAAAGTCGCTTCCATGCTGGTCATTGTTATAAATACTGTCTCCTTGACACATATTTGCGCACCTTTGACGTATCTGTGTTATGTTCTAATGTTATCTTATATTTCGATTAGTTACCTCCTACCTTGATCACCTTCCTTCATACAATAGATTCCCTATAGTAATCAAATAAACTTTATATTCTCACACATTGTAATCAAGCCTTTCCATGAGGAAACATGTTAATAAAATAAATTGTTCACTCTTACGAATAAGTTTCATCTCAAATTCTTCTTTTTAATAACATATCTATCATTCTATCAATCTATCTCAATTTCCCCCCTTTCTCTCTCTCTCTCTCTGTATGTCTCGCTCTCTCTTTATATATCTCTCTCTCTATATATATATGTATACAGAGAGAAAGAGAGAGAGAGAGAGAGAGAGAAAGTGAGAGAGAGAGAGTGATAAAGATAGATAGATTGATAGATTGATAGATAGATAGAGTGAGAAATACAGTTAGACAGCATGGCATTTTGTCAAAAGAAGTGTATACACTGCATAATACTGGAGAAGAATATATATTTATATTCATTGATAAGCTTAGGTTGACTCAAAACAGCATCAGTGTGCTGGTGAGGATCGACCCCCATTACACTCGTCGTACTCATTACCACAGACATGTTAATCATTACCACGGTTAAATGTTCAGGGATTCCTGAAATTCTTTGGAATTACACAAAATCACTAGTTTCAACATCTTACTGTTATATACATATATATATATATATATATATATATATATATGTATAGAGAGAGAGAGAGACAGAGAGAGACAGAGACAGAGAGACAGAGAGACAGAGAGAGACAGAGAGAGAGAAAAGAGAGAGTAAAAAGAGAGAGAGAGAGTTGATATATATATTGAGAAAACAAACTCAATTTACCCTTTCTCAGATTTACAATATGAAATGATTACCGACGGTAGTTTTCAATATATATATATATATATATATATATATATATATATATATATATATATATATATATATATATATATGTGTGTGTGTGTGTGTGTGTGTGTGTGTTTTGTGTTTTTTTTGTGTGTGTGTGTGTGTGTTTGTTTGTGTGTGTGTGCACGGATATCTATATGCATATGTGTCGTGGTTGCATATGTGTGGACATGCACGTGCGTTAGGTTGTTTTATGCGTCACATACATCAAACAAGCACTCACATGAAAAATATTCTGGTCTCTCGTCGAGATTATTCTTTACACCGATGTTAAAAAAAGCAATAGATACGAACCATGATTGGTAAACACATCTTCAAAAATGAAGATGAAGCCAGCCAATTAGATCCATCAATTAATTCGTTTGAAAATACGAGATTTGATACGTTGGTATCTCGAACTTTCCTCTGGAAGATAAACTCGACTGTTCTCTCTTGGCATTCCATCATTCTTTGTTTCTTTCTTATTTTACATATTCTTATCATCCTCAAAGTGCATTTCCAGAATACAGGGAGGTGAATAAGTGTACAACCCATTTATAAATATTTTTCATTCAGAAATAGCAATAATTCTTATCATCGAATCAATTTTGAATTCTGTATATACAGTAGCAGTGTTAGGTCCGACGAGTCTCCTGGTAAAGTGTTAAATTTGCGCCCCTTGACAAAAAAGGATTTAAGCAGCTATGTTTGGTCTTTTAATCCAATTTTGAAATTCACCCTGTCTCACTCAGACCTTTCCTCTCGATTGTATCAACAGAAAGGAAAATAAAACATTTTGAGAAAAAAATAAACGACATATATCAAGTACAGTCCTGCATAGTAATTTTTCTCGGAATAAAGTTTTTGCGACTATCACAGACCTTCGACAAAAAGTCGATATATCCGATAAAACGTTGTTGATTATGAGAAAAAAGAGTGTAGACAATATATAATCGGAAATAATAGTGCTGAAATCATATTTTTCGCCAGTGAACCGGTATGTGAATCGTATTCGAATGATTTCTGTTTAGAAAAATCTCATGAGAAAATCTGATGGAAATATTTTTAGTCGATTTATTTGCTTAGAAATCCCCTTGCTCTATGTTAGTCTTTGTGAAACAAGCTAGACTTTCGAAAAAAGTTCATTCCCATTAGTTCTTAGAAAAATGGTACACAACCAATGCATCCTCCACCTTTGGCCATCTGAAAAATGGAACCTAACCAAACAATTGACTCTCAAACTGAGCACCTAACAACATGCACAAGAGAGAATTATGCTCGACATCACATGGAGAGATCGTGAGACAGAGCAGTACATCAGAGGTAAATAGGAGCATGTGTCATCAAAGAAACTGTTGGAAAACTCATTTGCAATGGGTTGAACATGTTGCAGGAATCTCAGACGATCGATGGACATCACCACACACATCATGGATCCCAAAAATCATATGCGAATTTGCGGCAGACATGAACTAAGATAGAACCACGGTCTAGACGAATTCTGAAAGTACTGGCCCAGCTATGCCCATGATAAGGAGGTCTGGGGAATCTTGAGGAAGGTTTACGACAAGCAACGGACGTTAAAAGAATGATAATGATTTCCAATTGTTGGGACTATTCTCCAGCTTGTAGGCTTCGTTTGGCTTTTTCTAGACATCACGGACAGAATTCAGTTCAGACATCTTAACTCTTGTGTCACTTTGCCGAAGTATATTACTGAAATATCCATCGTCTTTACGTAAATCTCCCTTGGCAAACTTTAGTGGGAAAACATTCCTAGATCTGTAGAACTTTAATTAATGTCATCCAAGTGCGTTGCTATGTGTTTGGAGAGTGATAAGCATGGGAGCCGCCTATGAATTTTCAACCAATTCTTTCTATGTAACACAATGTTGTGTTCCATTATTCAGGTGATATCTAGGTACAGATTTTTTATGAATGCCTATCATCTGCACCCAAACCGTGGCGACATGTTGTTCCAACTTGATAATTATTGAGCTTATTGTGGTTACATGAATAATAAATTGCTAACCGAGTACATACTTTATAACTTTTACACAGTGTAGCCAATATAGCAATTTTAGAGTGATTGGTCGTTCCTTGTTTTGGTTACGCAAATATCAGCGAATTAACAGAGCCTTCTTGGCCATTTCCCGGTCACTTTTTGGCTCTTGTTGGCAATTTCTTGCATTTCAGGCTAATACTTTCAAATTAGAGATTTTAGTGTTTTGGGCCATCAAACTAATGTCAAAAATATTTTTGAATAAGTTACACCGTCATTACCCGCTCACTAGTCTTGAAGACTTTTTTTCTCAAACAGGGTTTCTTATGATGGAATTTTTTTTTTTTAACATTCTATTATTTTGTATGCAGGAAGTTTGCTAAGGTCATTTCAAGATCTTTCTGAAACACTTAAACATAATCACGTGAAGAAAAAAATAACTATAGAAATTTTACAAACATTGAATGCTGATAACATTGAAGGAGTTTGAAATATTTGAACATACAATGCAATAAATCATATCAAAAATAAATCATTTTATAAGTCCAAATCTACAACTTTTCACCCAATAATATTTTTCTTGATTTTAGAAGCTAATCGGTTAGTGCATTTTAAGCATATGTAAAAATTACAGATACACTATCTATTGAAGGAATATTATTGAAAAAGGCATTGATTATTCACTTGTTTCACTGTAAATGAATGAAACTTTTATTTCGCAGTTACTTTAATACAACAACGCAGTCTCCTCGAACTCTCCTCGAGTTATCTTCACTTTTAAGCATACTGACAACGATATATTGGTTACTAACCTGATGACACTAACTCAAGGATATGTTTTCCTACTCAAGCATGCATACACACAAAGACAATAATACATGCACACACACACACACATATATATATATATATATATATATATATATATATATATATATATATATATATATATATATATATATATATGGAGTCGGTCCATACAGAAATCGAACTTTTTAAACAGCTCACCACTCTGAGATTTTGGCCTGCTCTTGATTGGAATGGTATGTAGCAATGACTTCAACCTTTGACCTTCTGGATGATAAGATAAACGTATTAAGCTACGTTGGTTAGTTTGGGGGCTACACATACCAGAGCGAATGTTTGTGTGGAGCGTTCGGCGCTTCCTCATTGGTTAAATTATCAGGGATCTTGGAGTGATTGCGCTCTATTTCAGATTTGAAAAATGTTTTTGAAGATTTTTCCTAAAGTTGCAACGAGCCTATCGAGAAGGTTTACGCGTATGCAATCCCATGAGTGGCTTCAGTGTTTCAAATCAAGAAGAACATTTACAAAAAATGGACAGGCTTTGACATCGTTGGACGATGATCATGTTGAAAAGGTGAGAGCTGTGGTCAGCAGAAATTGTCACCAGAAGTTTTGCGAAGAGATAAGAATCTTTATAATCTTGCGTCACATGACTTAGAAAAAATAAAGTGACAAAGCATTGTGTTGCTGCAAAAGTCAGCTGACACAGGAAGAATATTTTTTGCAGTGTATGATAATACTTTCATCCCAGAGCAACCCTGCTCAGCTGATCCTTCATCCCTAAAAGGGAAATCATCTATAAAAAGTCATCGGTAGAAGAAAATACGCCACAAGACCAGTGCATTATTCCCCAGAACAAATTCCAAAAATGGAAGAATGTCAAATTGTAGGTAAAGCAGTATTTTTTGGTAAAACGTCAGTCTGTTTTAGTATGCGTATATATATATATATATATATATATATATACATATATATATATATATATATATATATATATATATATATATATATAGAGAGAGAGAGAGAGAGAGAGAGAGAGAGAGAGAGTGATCTATAAGCATGAATATTGTTCGCTGATTTGGATACGCCTTTTTTTGCATGCCTGCATCAGATCTTAAACGTAATTCTTTTGAACATATATCGTGCATACACACACACACAACATGCATGCTTGTGTGTGTGAATATGTGCACTGCATTTGATCTCCATGAAATAGATAAAAAGGCAGCATGATAATCGCCAACGCCGCTAGATGGCGTTCCCTTCGATGTTAGGTTTCCCCTGCATATGCACACAGAATGCCGCTTTCGAAAAATCCTTTCAGTTTCCCTCTATCTTCTGATCAAACGTCAACTTCAAGGAGCCCCTCGATCAAAGTTATTTTTCAATTTTTTTCTTCCGGCAATTTTAGTTTTGTTTATTTTATTCATCTGGGTTGTTAACATTTATTATTCTTTTTGATCAATTGATTTTCAGTTCTTCACGGCTTCAAGGTCCTTGAAGAACCATCTTCACACTGTGCGTTTCACACAAACCCCGATTAACAAGATGGTGACAGCAACAAGAGAGCGGAAGAACAGAGACTAAAAGATGGAGGTGGCGAAGACGTCAGGGTTTGGTTGGAAGCATCAGGGACGAATACGAGAACGAAAGACTCAAGAGTGGTCGGCAGAAAAGAAGATGAAGCCAGTTTCAGGGTTGGACGGGCGCTCACTTGACGTCATCCCAATTAGAGATATCTTCCGATTGCGTGAAGAGAGAGAGACGAAAGTGAAGAGTCACAGTGAAGAAAAATCTGAAGAAAACAAAGAAAGAAAAAAAAATTCCCGTCTCTAAACTTCTTCATTATCCCCTTTTTAGGGGTTCATTATACTTTGTAAGCCTTTTATCATGACTTCTCGAATATTTTTAAGTTGATTTGCTGCAGCAGTTGCGTATCTTGATCTTTCTTTTTTTAGAACATGACTTTTTTGTCTCTTTTATCCTAAATTGTATTATTGTTATCATTGATATTATTGTTATTTATATTATCGCAACGTCAACATTGTTTCTATCCTCATTACCCTTCTGTTTTCTTATTGTTATTTCCTGTTGTTAATATTCTTTTTGACTTTTAATTCAGTCTTTTCTGGTTTTTATCATTTTCTTTTCATTTCTTTATATTGATTTCTCTGGTTTATTATTTGAGGCTACTCACCCAGTATTCCAAGAACCAGACGTTGAAACAGACCAAAGTCCTTTTCCGCTTTTTTTTTCTTGTCACATAATTTCAATCAAAGTCATCAGTAGCTGGATGGGGGGGCTATCTTGTAATGATCACTGTGCTCCATACGAAAGGGAGGGGTCCCTTGAACATTAAAAATAGTACTTCACGCATTGCATTTTCTAGTGAAATTATACAGTGTGACACACACACACGTACACATATATATGTATATATAAATAACAATGCAGCTTTGGGGTAGTTTTTCACCAATCAAGTAATAGTTAATTTCCATTTATTACATTAATTCTATTTTCATCGCTCAAGATCCCTCGTCATGCCACTAGACGCCATATTTAGTAGTGTTGTTATTCTTATTTTGGCATTTGCTGCTGTTTGCTAGGGGAAACAAGTCTTGCCAGTACTCCAAATAGTACGTTTGCTGCCGTTTAGATGGTTCCAATTCTACCCCGGATTTCTACTTAATTTCCACTTTCCTTGTCAGAGTCCTGAATAGGATGAGTCCTCGCTTATTTTTCCATCATATTCTGCGTTCTTTTGGATCAACAACATCCACTATCTGATTGACTTTTATTCTAGCTCTGTTTATAATGACTGAGAATTCAGGTTGGTCGTTCAGTTAAATATGAAAATAAGATAGATATATGGAGAGAGGAAGAGTTCAATGTTTTAAGTGAGGTGACTCTGTTCACCTAGAATTGGACATTCTGCCTTGATCTTTGACGCAAACACAGACACCTAGCATCAATGGGAAATACTTGTATACTAAATATGACATTTTTTGCAGAAGGCAACGGGCCTGAGACACCAGTGAGGATCGAATCTGAGTAATAATGATCTGCAGTACTAGTTTATTTGCCATAGCTCCAAGACAAGTGTTCTTCATTAATGGAAAGTACATGACAAACCAAAACGACTTGACTGTATATAAAGTATCGTAAAACTGAAACTCAACTTATTCAAACTATAACTAGACATCCATCATAGGCTTTTGATCAGCAATGTTTATTCGAGACAACTATTTAGTTGTTTCCCAAACATATATATATATATATATATATATATATATATATATGTATATGTGTGTGTGTGTGTGTGTGTGTTTATTTATATATATATATATATATACATATATATATATATATATATATATATATATATATATATATATATATATATATATATATATATATATATAAAATATGGAATGAAGATTTGCTACCAAGCACGTCCATGTTTCTGTCTTGCTAAACGTGTTTATCCAGAGAATCCTGATTATATTATATTTTAAGCTCTAATCTGAACCGACTGATATAAAGTCAAATGTATTTAGCACTTTATGGAATAAACCCATCACACTGCGAATATTGTATTATATTACATTGCATACCTGATCCATACTGAGTGATATATATATATAAAGAGAGAGAGGCGGGGAAAGAGAGATAAGTAAATTGATATGTCTATGTGTGTGATCAGGCGTATGCACGCGTGTGCATGTGCATATGCTTTTGTATGTGAGTACCTATCTGTGTATATGTAATAGTGTATATACAGCAGACATTTTGAGCACAACACCACAGAAATCCTAATAGAAAGAAGCATAGATCTGAAGAAAGCAGACCACTTCAAATACTTAGGATAAGGAATCTCCATGGAACCAAGCGAAGATCACTCTAGGATCGAAAGCTTTTTGAAAGAGCATACTCAACCTTCAGCCAATGCATCCTCCCGATTGTCCCCTATAGACCTGAATCATGGAACCTGACCAAAAGTTTGACCATCAAACTTTGAACCATGCAACGTGCCCAAGAGAGAATCAAGCATAACATCCCATAGAGTGATCATAAGACAGCACAATATATTAGATTTAAACAATCAGGTTTTTTGGTTATCATTGATTCCATTAAAAAAACTCAAATTGCGATGGGCCGGTCATGTTTGCATGAATGACAAACCATCAATAGGTATCACGACTCATTATCTGGATCCTAGAGATCATACACGATATTGTGGCTGACAAAATATAAGACAGTGTGACAAAAGAGACAAGTTCAGAAGGTTCTAGACCTGCAACGCCCACAATGGACTCCCGGTGAATCTTGGGTAAAGTCCATGTCCAACGACGGATGCTAAGAGGCAGATGATGACGCATACGCTCATTTACTCATATATATATATATATATATATATATATATATATATATATATATATATATATATATAAGTTATTATTAACTAAGTTGTTACCGTTATCAGTGGGTCTTCCTCCATATATACTGAATACTGCTTCTACAAGACAAAATGTTCGTACACAAAAACACAATCGGTGAACCAATGTCAGATTTCAGATGACGCAGTTTATGCCCACTCTAGAGAGGGAATTAATCAACTTTTACCTGTGCTCTGTCCTGCTCCAAATATCTTCGCTGGTGTACCATGATACTACACAAAGAATAAAATTGATGAGAATACTTTGACAAACCACTCTCCCATATCAGCTCTACCTGCCAAGGAAACAGCAGATGAAAGCTATAACCCAAAGTTAATCTTGGCTTGAATTCAATCAAGCTATTGCTTCCTAGCTACACACACACACACACACACACACATATATATATATATATATATATATATATATATAATATATATATAGATGGACGGATAGATCTCTTAGATTCAGCTATTTGCACGGATGCATGAAGCACTGGACAGTCAGACCAATCCTCAACCACTTAATCAGTTCTCGTTGTGTAAAGGTATAATTTCATAGTATATAGTCGAAAACATTAAATACCCAACTACAAAGCCAGGAATACTTCATTTATTTTGCGCTTGAACAGAGAATGACTGCGTTTCCTCATTCCAACTTTGTCCATAGCATCAATATCTGTTTGATAGATGAATGCTTCAATTATTAACTGTGTCACTTCGGTTTTATCTAAAGCCCTATAAACCATTTTGGATTTATTATTATCTGATTTATCATATCGTGTCTATAAGTGGTAGCCTCGAATTGATAAAAATGTGCAAGTGCAAGAAAAGAAAAAAAAAACTCCAGAGACATACAAATGTGTCCTTCTAGATGAGTGCATCAGAATTTGTCTCTCTGCCTATGGGCCTCTCAAAATACTTGGACGTTATCCGTAAATTAGATAGTGGAACTAGATGCAAATAAGTCGAGATAGGCATATCAAGATGTATGTACGTTTTCAGATAAGTATGTCGATGGGATAGAATCGAGATAGGTAAATAGATAACTATTGGAATTACGAAGTATGAGCAATTTGAAATAACCCCTTTCTTGCTTGCTCGTATATATGAATACGGAGAGACATTTGACAACAAAAATAGATAGTTAGACGGATGGACTGATGAATAGATGGACGAATTGAAGAAAAACTCTCTTTACTTTTTCATTATGGTGTGGTGTAATGATTAACGAGCAATCCTAGAAGTATTATATTCCTACGGTCGCTGTCTTCGTGCCCCGCTGTTTGTTATTTTAGTCAAAGTTGAGTTTTACATATATTGAGAGAGATAGAGGGCTGGATATAAACTGGGATATGTAGGTTGATAAGTAGGCACACTTTTGAAAGTAGATCGATGTATAGACTTGTAAGACGAAAACGAGATTGTTGAGAGACATTGATAGATAGATAATTATTATTTGTTCGGTAGGTGCATGTAAATTACATTGACTAAAACTGAATGACATTATCCTTAAATGTTGTCAAGAAGATGAGAGGAAATCGCATTAATTCTGGTTGAGCTTTGAATAATTCGACGGATGGATAGATAAATAGATAGATAGATAGAGACAGACAGTGAACAGACAAGTGTTGATTGATAGATATGTGGTCCCTGATGGGTAGATTGATATATAGAAATATCTTGCGTAGACGAGATTGTTATCAGAGAGATAGATGGATAGATGAATGGCTGATTGCTTGCTTGGAAGATGCTGGTTAACTACTTTCTGCCGAAAATGGCATTATCCTTAAATGTTGTCAAGCGGATGCGTGGTTATTGTGGTAATTTCGTGGGGAGACAATCAATGCGCGTGCGACCAAATCCCGGATGTGCCGGTACAGTTATTAATTAGCTTCCGAATAGAAGGAATTAATCAAAATATCATCTGCAATACAGACAGTCAGGCACGCTCTTGGCCATGTAGCATTTGCAGGGCGTTTGCTGTACGTAATATCAAAGTTAATTCAATATAACGTAGCTTCAAGTAACAACAGAGACAAATGCAGCTTTACCAAGACTTAGGGGCTAAAGTTCTAATAAATCATCATCCATTATTAGACCACTGCTGGACAAAGGCCTTTCCAGCTTCCTTCCATGACAGGCGTGATTGCGCTAGCCTTTGCTATGTCTCACAGGCAAGCTTATCGATCACATGGATATCTATATCTATATCTATCCATCTATCTATCTATCTATCTATCCATCTATCTATATATATATATATATATATATATATATATATATATATATATATATATATATATATATATTCGTACATACACGTATACACATTTGCCTGCTGTCTAGGCTAGATGATAAATTCAACGAAATAGAGTTTCAAAGTAATACAATGCATTATATATATATGAGAGAGAAAATGAATAATAGATAGTAGATAAAGTGAAACATATGTGCTAGTCGTGCTTTCCAAATATCTCCGGGCCAACACTAAATCTCAGCTTTGATCTTTACCAGGGAACTGGGACACAGAAGAGAACTCTCTTCGCCATTTCTTGCCAATTCAGCATATTTGCCAATTGAACATATTTGTTATTGCTGATTATAGTGCTATGGGTGGGGAGGTGGCTTGATCAAAAAAAGGGGTACTGGGAAAAGGAACTAAAATAGAAGTGGCCAAAAGTGGGCTGGTTCGGACAATTTTCTGTTGTGCCAAAATATGTGTGCGTATGTAAATGTATATATGATTGAGTGCTGGTGTGTTTGTCAGTTTTGATATAACTATATACGTATAAATATTCCTTCATATATTTATATGAATGTTTATGTATGCATGTACGTATCTATATATTTATGCATGTGTTAGCAGAAATACGAGAAGAATATATATATGTGTGAGTGTGCGTGTGTACGTGCGTTTGGAGAGGTAAATGTAATATTCATATTTATACATGAATATGCGTATTCATACATATACCTTTGCAGTTAACTACGTGTCTGTATCTATGTGTGCGAGTTATTCAATGTGTGAACGGAAAAGTAAAAACTGGACATAATAGGCGATTGCAAGGGTCTCATCCCGTTGGCCAAACCTTCTTTCACCTCGGCAGATTTTTGGCCCTGGCCCATAACACAACGTGAATTTCATCCGTCACGCGGAAGAAATCGTCCGCCATTTCGTATTGTTGCTGGCAAAAACTAGTCACTGCTCGTTCAACCGGAAGGAAGTTCTGTCAGTATGTGTTGGCATATTTGCTCCCTGACTCCGGGGTCTGTAAATATATAAAAGTGAAGATAATCGCCGCGTGCCTTCAATTTGGGTTCTTCTGGTTACTAAATAAGTTTTGGTGTTCACAAGGAGTTCAAACTTACAACTTGGTTTCTCTTTCCTTCCGTTCTTTACATTGGACTTTGTCTCTCGGTTGTTTTTGGAAGAGTTACTTTTCCTTAAATTTTCTTCTTCTTTCTCAGTCTTTGTATATACATACATACGTACATATATATATATATATATATATATATATATATATATATATATATATATATATATATATATATAATCATAATCATAAGTATGCGTGTGTATGTATGTTTTTGTATATATATATATTCATATGTATAAATATATACGTATATAATGAACAGTGAGGATTTTGCATTTTGTGTTTCTTTGTTTCTCTGTCACTAGATCCTGAGTTATATATATACACATATATATATATATGTGTGTGTGTGTGTGTGTGTGATAATGTTGATGTTCCAGTTCCCAGCCCAAGATTATTCAACTTTTTGGTACTATCAGCCAACCCTGGTGCACCGATTATAAACCTCAGGATAAATTCTGAAAACTAGGGAAATGACTTCCATATGAAGTTTATTTTCATGCTCAGCACAGAAAAAAGGCATCCATGGGCTAAATAGTCTTTAGCAAAAGTACAAGTGAATGATAACTGACGGTTCTGCATTTGCAGTTGCCCAAACCATTTTGATGCTCAGCCTTTACGTCGAGAACGGCGAATGATGAAATAGCCAATTTCGTATACCGACGACAAATGTTTTGAAAATCAAGATTTTTCTTGTTCATCATCATCATCATCATCATCATCATCATCATCATCATCATCATCATCATCATCATCATCGGTCTTTTAACGTTCGTTGTTTGACATACACTTTCCCCAAGATTGACCACTGCTGTCTATCGTGGGCGTCGCCGGACCAGTATTTTCTGAGCCTGTCCAGTTCGTCTTTCTATCTCATATTCTGCCAGCTTCGGTTTTGCATTTTATCTCTGGGGATCTTTGTTGTGCCCATCCGTTGTCAGCCATTTATGCAACATGACCAGCCCATTACCATTTTATTTTACCGATAGATTCTATGATACTCGGACTTCTCCCTTTAATACTGTGTTGTTTCTCTAAACGTGATGTTGCACATAATTCTCCTATGTGCACGTTGTTCCAGCTCCATAGATGACTATCTGGAAGATGCATTAGTGGTGTACTCTTTTTTTCAAGCCGAATAGGATTTTCTTTTTCTTGAGGGATGAGCTCGTAGTGCCCTACAAACTTGTCCACAGGCCGGGTATTCGGTCGGTATGGATATAAGCAAAATGTCTACAGATTTTTATTAAAGTGTTTATCCAATTTGATTGTGATAGTGCGTTGTTTTTTGTTTTTTTTTTTCGTTCCGAATCCCGAATGAAATAATCAGTTTCATCGTGTATTATTATCATCTATTATCATCATTGCTAATAATCATGATTCCAATCTCGATAAAGCATTTCAACATTTACAATATTTTAGCAGTATTCCCCTTTCTAAAATAACTGATATTCTTATACAGTAACATAAAAGTGACCTTGGCTAAGAGTTGAGCTATCCAATACTATCTTTCCGTAATCCAAAATGATGCCAAAAAGCTGTCGTTATCAATTTTCATAACAAAATTATTCGAGCGTTCCCACATCCCTGGAATGATGATGGCATGCAATTCTCTTCTTTTTTTTTTCTTTTGTGTGTATATAGCAAATAGTGAATATTTAATTCTGGCACACGTTCTGTTCCTCTTGTTCAATCAATTGGATTTTTGTGAAATATGTCTTCAAATATCCGTGGCAATTTACACAGTATATCATGCCTTATTGCTGCAAATCGTATGTTAGTGTTAAATCTGCATCAACTTGAGGAATGCTATAGAAATATGAATTTGCCAGTCGGGGTCAGTTCCAAGTCATTAACGCGATACTCAGCGTGTAGATGTCTCTGCTTCGACAACAGGAGCCATACATTTATCATTAATCTATATTTCATGAGAATATAGCGTCTTGAATATACATTTCAAAATATTCACCTTTCAAAACTGTTCCGTCTTGAGATTTTGGATTACTGAATATTCATTTCCTCGTAAATATTTACTAAGCTTAGCTTGGTTTGGCACAACGGCATGTGCAAGGAAATAAGAGTAGGAGGTCTTGTCTTGCTAGTTCCTAATGTGGAAAGACCATAACTACTTTGGAAAGCAAGAAAAGAGAAATACAAAGACCGACTGACAGACAGGCAGGCAAGCTGTTGATAGTCAGAGATATTATGCAATACATATGCATCGCTGATAGATGAACAGAATTTTTGGTGAAACACGAAATAACTCGTCCAGCTGTATTACTCTCTGGATTTAGCACCAATCAGCTTTTCTTGCAGACGCAGGACAAACACATTTTTTTTTACTGTGTTCATACTGGGGGTAAAGATCAATTGATTCACTCTGGGGAGTGTAGCTCGAAAACAAACCTACGTAGCTTGATGCAGTTTTTTTTCTGAAAAAAGAATGGTTATAGTGAAAACTGTATGACATTGCGGTAGTTAACAAAATTGTAGCCTAGGAACTACGACTAAAATGAAAATGCTTTTTGTATAGAGCTTGTGCGTGACTCATGTGTCAGAACAGCGACCAAAAAGTGACAGATAAGTAGTATTATCGGAGTTAACGATAATGTCTGCCGACAACTGGTGTGAGACGACTGGGGTTTTTTTGGGTTTTTTTGTCATTGCTCTGCTGAAGGGACTGGTGGAAAATTAAACTGTTCCATTGAGGAAGACGAAGTTGGGATTAGAATATGACATTCTTTTTAATTCAACTTCAATAATTCTACACCGGTAGCAACCATGGAACTTGCACTTTTAAGAGCACGGTATATACTTTCTATAACCTGTTTCAAAATCTTGTCACTCTAAGATGTAATCTTTCAAACTACGGACGGGGTTAAGATTTACGATCTGCCACTGTTAATTTCATTTCCTTATTCTTCCTTCTTTACAATCATTCTTGCTCGTCCTCTCTTTCCTTATTTTTCTCTTATTCCTACGCTTGGTGTCAAAAGTCAGATCTTCTAAGAATACTGACTTTTGCCTTGAGTTTTCATTGTAGTATCTTAGATCACGCTCTCTGGATTTTCTCGGGGCTCAACTTGACTTCCCCTCCCCCAAGCAGGAATAGTGGGTGGCAAAGCCCTGACCAAGAGTCCCATTGAACTGTTTGGTCTCTCTTTGTGAACTCCCTTCTATCTAAAAATTCGTGTAGAGTACGATTCTAATTCCACGTTGAACTTGGCCAGGTGTCCGAATCACGTGAGCTACATTGCATCTTCTAGACAAGCCTCTAAATTCAATCATCTTTGTTTATGCTGGCTTTCACCTTTCTGTCTATAATCTGGTTACTATTTCTAAATACCTCAGTGAATTTCTAGCATTCCAATAGTCCTTATTTGAAATGAAAATATCTGAACAGACCATAGAAAAACAAATTGCACGATCTAACATTAATCCTATATATACAGCATAATTTTTAGGGTGCATCCACACGCATCTCCATAAGAGGCTCTGTAGGTCGGTTGGTCTGTGTATTGGTTTGACTGTCGGATGGTCTTTCCACAATATGTCCGAAATCAAATTTGGGCACATGATAGGAATAATATTTTTAGCCTTGCATCTTCACTGAGCTCTAACTTCAAGAATGAAATAGGGAGTATTTTACACCTGTTGAGTCATGTTTTGATAGAGGGTACAATTTTATATCGAATTTCAATTTGGAACTGGTCTCTGACCTTATAACCACATGAAATTGCATCATCCAGAGAACCCGACGAAATTATCAGATTATATCATAAAAATTTGTTTTTTAACTGACCTCATATTGAGTGTAAATCTCCCCAGCCTATCGCAAAAGAGTGATGTAAGTAAAAAAAAACATGGTATTATTATAGTGGCATGTAGAATGTGGAGGCACGTACGGACTAAAATATTGCTTACCTACGCATGACATACTTTTAAATGCACTTATTTTAACATTAATGAAGTAATTAGAAATTTGAACGCCAATTATTATTCGGTTTAGTACAGATATATGTGTTCAATTTTTGCCTATTCTCTGTCCCTAAAATCAATAACTATGAATTCTTTTTTACTGCCATTACAATCGGGTATCAGTCGTCTTTTCATCAAATTATCTATTTATACACTTGATGGCCTCTCCCTCAATTGTAAGGGGTCACTTCATTACAAAATGTCTCATTAGTGTGCTTTTTCAAAAGTTTTGTTCCTTTATGGATACACACACACACACACACACACACACACACATTGTGCAATTCACACTCACACACACACACACACACACACACATCTGTGTGTGTGTGTGTGTGTGTGAGTGTGAATTGCACAATGCCCCCTCCTCCCCTCTGTCTCTCTCTCACACACACATACACACATACGTGTTATCTGATTGAGTTTCTTACCACATCACAAATTCCACTTCTCACACATTGCAATCTGACATATATATATATATATTTATATATATATATATATGTATGTATATGTATGTATATATATATATATAAATATATATACATATATGTGTGTGTGTGTCTGTGTGTGTATGTATTGATGTTCACACTGAGGGTTATGGAAATACCTTCATCACATATCAATATAAAAAGCCCAGCAGTAAAAACTCTTGCCTCCTCAACTACCATAGTAAATGTCTGCATCGTTATAAAACTGATGTTATCAACAACTTAATTGATTGAGTTGAATTATTTCCCTCAACATACAATATTCTATAAAGAAACTTCTAGCATCAGGCAAATGTTCTTAAACAAAAGTTGTTTAAAGTATGTAGTTGACAATAAAATGACTATAACTTTAAAGAATCTCTAAATAATAATAATAATAATAATAATAATAATAATAATAATAATAATAATAATAATAATAATAATAATAATAATAATAATAATAATTAAAAAAAAGAGCAGTAGAGGACTCATCAACATAGAGGATTGTGCCCAGAGGGCCTAATCAGGTCTAAAAAAGTATGTGTATGCAAAAAGTAAAAGGCACTGTAAAGATTGTCCGAAACAGTGCGACGAACATCTAAGAAGTACAAAACAATGGAGCAGCACAGCAAATAAGGAAAGAAAGATGAGAACAGAATAAACTATACGGATGATTTTAAAAAACATATACAGGATGTTGCAGACAAGAAATCATGGACATGGCTCCCAAAAAAGAAACCTGAAGAGAATAACCATCATGGAAGCTGAAAACGAATCACTCAAAACAAATGCATTAGAATAAGCTGTATCAAAACAAAAATCGACAGAACGCAGACAAACAACAAGTGCCGTCTATGTGGTGAAACAGATGAGACAATAAACCACATAACTCATGAATGCAGTCAACGAGCCCTGGAGGAGTATAAACACGGACATGATAGAGAAGCAATAGTGATGCACTGGGAACCGAGTAAAGGAATAGAATTTAACCATGCAGAAAAATAGTTCTGGTACAAACCGGAGACATCCAAACAGACTACGTCATCCGATCGAGAAGACCAGACTTAGTAATTGAAGACTAGAAGAGGAAAACCAGCCAAATAATAGACGAGGCTGTACCAGCAGATCAAAGAGTAAAAAGGGAAGAGAGTAAAAAACTGGAATATCAGCATCTGAAAAGAGACCTGAAGGTGTTGAACATGAAAGTCAGGGTAGTACTAGTAATAATAGGTGTACTAAGAACCATAACAAAGACACTGAAGGTGAGATTGGAGAAACTAGGGATTAAAGGAAGGATTGAGACTGTACAGATCACGCCACTGCTAGGAGCTGCACAAGTACTGAAAAAATAGTTAGAATTAAAATCTACCCCATCTGTTAGCCGAGGCCTAACAGAAGAGGGGTGAGAAAAACAACCCAAATGGTAGTGGTGGTACAAACCACAGTAATGCTGTGATAAGTGAGGGAAAAATGAAATGAGATGTAGGCTGAAGACCTGAGGAAACTTACCGTCACTTTGATTTCAGCGATAACTACTTGGCAATCGGTGTGAAACAGCAAACATCAGTACTGTCAGAGTGTGGAGGGGAGAGCTGGAGACTTGGGGAGACTTGGTGTCACTCAACCTCCAGCAGTAACGACGATGCAACTGGTGTGAAATTGCTGATAATAATACTGGAATTTTGACATCCAAACCGACCACCTCACCCAGGCAAGAAGGCCGGACTTGGTAATCGTAGACAAGAAGAGGAAAACCTGCCAAATAGTAGACTTGACTATGTCTGCAGACCATAGGGTAAAGAGGAAGGAGAATGAAAAACTGGGAATATACCAAGATCTTGCAAGAGAACTGAAAAAGATGTGGAAAATGAAAGTCAGGGTAGTATCAGTTATAATAGGCGCACTACGAAGATTGTAATTGTACAGACCACAGCACTGCTAAGAACCACATGGATACTGAGAGAAGTGCTAGAAATATAGGGTCTGTGACTAACTGTTAGCAGGGGCCTAATAGAGGAAATAAAAGCGGATATGTGAACCACAGCTCTGGTGTGATAAGCGAAGGAGAGAAGAGACGTGAGTTGAAGACTTGAGGAGACTTACTGTCACTCAGATTTCAGCAATGAACACTGGGCAACCGGTGTGAAACTTTAAACCCAATAATTGCTGTGGTCTATGAGAATGTGGAGAGGAAGGCTGGAGACCTGAGGACACTTGTTGTCACTTAATCTCCAGTGGTAACCACCAGGCAACAAATGTGATATTGCCAATAATAATAATAATAATAATAATAATAATAATAATAATAATAATAATAATACGGATAATAAAAACAAAACTATAAACTTATACTGTTGCAAACGAGATGCAACTGTTATGAACCATAATACGCCAGTGCACCTCCCTTTCAAATCGCATAAAATTAGTAAATTACAACAAAAAATTCGAAACGGCTAATCTTGCTATTCATAACAACCTTTGCTGAGAGAAAAACAAAAATAACAAACCAAACAAATGTTGTACATGGATTCATGTGCCTTTTTAGGGAATGTTTCTCCCATTCACAATCTTCGAAAACATGTATATATTCTGCACTATTCAGACCTTTCAGCGGCCATTACCTTGATCTAAGTGCAAAAAGAACCATTTAAACAAGTATACACCATTTGAAACATCAATACGAAAAATGTAGGTCAACAACACATACCCTATAACCGAAATTGGACAAAAAAGCAATTGTAAGCGTTGAAATAAAGCAGTTTTAATAGAATAAAAAAGAAACAACTCATAACAAAAAAACTTCTATGGGCAGGGAATGATTATTGTGTTCTATTACTACCCCCTAAAATACGATTACACACCACAATAAAACCTGCAGATAAAATCCTTACCAACCCACTTTCATTTACTTACTATTAGTGAATCAAACGAATTTTGTCCTTCAAAGATCTTGACAAAAACCTTTGATCAGGTATAACGTCAAGTTTACTCTTACATTGGTTCGATCCTAAATTGCTCTCTCTTGTGAAAAAACAATTTGCCAATAAGCGTTCACTGAACCCCAAGTTGTCATAGCACAAATTATCAAAATTTTAAGTGCATTGCTAATACTTGATCACTGCCAATGTTTATGGTTGGTTCTTGTCCATAGAACGTAACACTTTCCTGTCATCTAAATATGACCCTTTACACAAATGAGTCCACACATACACAAAACACGAAATATCCCCACAAATAGACATTTACACTGATGCACGCAACCTATTCACCTGTGTTCACTCCATCGCTGCCTTTTGTAATTATAAATGATTTCCACTTATCACATCATCTATTTTCAATCACATCCAATCAATCAGGTTTTATAGTAACATATGCCGACAGTTCTAACACTCCTCCTATCTGACCTCTTTCCGGGACTTTCCTGTCGATTTGTTACCTTGCACAGTAATTCCGGCGCATGCTCCGCTGTGTTCCCGCCAAATTCATCAAGTCGACCGGAACAGTTGATAATTACCGGAAGAGAAGATGTATTAAAATGTCACCATCCAGGCCTGCTCCTGAAATCAGGTAGGAAACCGCACAAAGGCCAATACAGTTGAGCGTGCGTCCCAAACACCTGCAGATTAGATTACAGAAATAAAGCAAGAAAGTCAACGGTGTGCATGGAACGAACATTGCAGACAATTAGCGCCGTTCATGTAGACTTCTGAATCAAATCTCTAATACTTAAAAATACATCCATGCAGTCTCTTCCATCCCCCCACTCTGCATGAAAACTGATAAGTTCTTGTATATTTCTGTTGCTTTGGAAACGGTCTATCCCAATCTGTGTTACGTGTCAGTGTATTTACCCAGTGATTTGAAATGTTAACGTGAAGTATTTTCAACTGAATTCATTCTGGGCAAAACAACGAACTCTGCCCATCAGCATCAGTAGTGGTAGATAGATATATCATTAGCAGCAAGTCAGTAGATACAAGTACACACAGAGCAGAATATTGTTTTCTTCTTCTTCTTCTTCTTCTTCTTCTTCTTCTTCTTCTTCTTCTTCTTCTTCTTCTTCTTCTCCTTCTTCTTCTTCTTCTTCATCTTCTTCTTCTTCTTCTTCTTCTTCTTCTTCTTCTTCTTAATAATAATATGATAATAATTACAACAATAATAACAATAATAATGATAATAACAATAATGTCACTAAGCCTCCTTTTCTTCCCTCCGTCTTTATCCAACCCCTGCACGCACACACACACACACACACACACACACATATATATACATACATATATATATATATATATATATATATATATATATATATATATATGATTTTGTCTAACACCACGCGGCAATAATGGAACAGCCAGTAAGAATTCCACTAATAGTAATAGAGTTAGCTTGCAAAACGTGCTTGATAATCAAGACGCCAGTGTAGTCACATCTGAAACCTTAGAATCCCCGAATTATCTATCAGAATCCATCAACCAAAACTGCCAACAAAAATGTCAACATTGTTTTCTCCAGTGTTTATGAGAAAAGTATATGAATCAGGACCTGGCTTGCTATTCATATATGTGCTACGCGTACAGGCAGGGCCAATGAAGTCAGAGGCCAGAAAAATAAACATTTTCTCCTGATTATATCCATCAAAAGCTTTTTCCAATTATCTTCCTAAATAGACGTCAGTTGTGGAAGGGGTTCAATTCTCAAAGTAGGTATATGCTTGATTGGTTTCTCAATTAGTGTTCTTGCTTGTCTTTTGAAAAATTTTCTGTGGTCACTGCCCAACAAGAAGTCGATAAAAGTAACTTATTCAATCACCCCTTTTTCTGATTCCTTGATTGATCATCCTAACATGGCAGACTACCAAAATATTCTTTTACGCGACAGTGTCTGTTGAGTGATGAAGCAAACCTGTCATTTCTCATTTTTTACTTATTTTGTACTTATATACCGGGAAAGATTTTTTCAAATTAGATAATAATGAAAAGACATCAGCCTTGACAGCTATCAGTTCTCAAATAATATAAAAGGAAAGGCTCGACTTGATGGACCTCTTTGACGATGCCATCAAATATTGCAATTAGTATGAAAAGCAGTCAAGGTATAATCCCTTGTTCATTCTATATTTTTTCTTCGGAAATCTATCTCGGATTACCTGGAAGTAGTATAATCTAGATACAATAGGTAATCTTTAACAATTAGCTATTTGTTTGAAAGACTCCGATATTCATTGAGCTTTTGTATTCACCTTGAAGTGAGACGGAACCCATTGTCCTGCTGGAAGGAGCAACTGCCTTCTTAAAAGTCTGTTGCCATTATAAGTTGTACGTGGACATTTTTAATGTTAAGGTAGTTAATATGCAACGAAGTACCTTCCTCAGGAATGATAAGACCAAGGTTTCACAGGTGAACGTCGTCCAGAACATTAAACTGCATCCATTGGCTTGTTGCTTTCCCATAGTGATTCCTGGTTATAACACCTTACTGTACAGTTCCTACGCCGACCCATATATACATACAGTTATATCTACATCAATCTATCTATCTATCTATCTATCTATCTATCTATCTATCTATCTATCCATCTATCTATCTATCTATGCGTGTGTGTGTGTGTAAAATGCAAATACACGTACATATCTGCGTACATATATATATATATATATATGTATATATATATATATATATGATTATAAGTACCGTTATATTATATACAAATAGTATTTGAGATGATTCTCTTCCATTATATACTTTATGTATTGCTTACCATAGACAAAGTAATAGAATAAACGATTAAAAAATGGGGCTGCTGCAGGAATGTTTATTCTATTTACGTTGTCTACGGTAGGTGATACATTAACCGTGTGATGACAGATCATCCTAAATAAATTTTATATATGATATAATGCAATCTATAATGATTCTGTCATATATCAATTTCCTAATATATATATATGTATAAACACACACACACGCACACACACACACACACACACACACACACACATATATAGGGAATATTCATAAACAATGGAAGAGAAATGAAATTGAATTCGTTGTATGTGTTTACTACATGTTCAGACATATAAATATATATATATACATATTTATATATGAATACATATATGCAAAAAAGCTTCACAGCTTAGAAGACTAAACATTTGAGCAGATATATATATATATATATATATATATATATATATATATATATATATATATATATATATATATATATATATATATATCGTATACACACAAATAAAGGGAAAGATTTCCCCAGAAAGACAAAGCGCAGAGGATATACACTTACCGAGATAGACAGTCAAAGAAAAGACAAAACAAGGCTGAAATAAATACTATTCACTATTGGTCGATGATACTGATAGGAAAAAAGTATACCTCTGGGCAATTGTATCAGAAAGATAATTGAAACTGAAAGCTAGTAAAACTATTCCTACTTAATGTTCATTCGATACTTTTAAACCCTCCCAAGGAGTTTCCTCTTTCACTCATCCATACTTCCTGTTTCCAAACATCTTATTCGGTACTGTTTGTGTATGTGTCTATACACATATATATATATATATATATATATATATATATATATATATATATATATATATATATATGTTTGTGTGTGTGTTTGTCTGTCTGTATGGTTGAGAGAGATGCATAGATGTAAATAATACGCACATATATATTAGCACGTGTACTACCTTTCGTAGTATTCTTGAATTCCTACAATATCTCTGTCTGAGGTTGCAGATATAAGTAATTTCACTTAGTCTTCTTATACCTCAGCTGTACTTGTCTCAATACGTTTGAATACTTTTCAGTTTGTTTATGTGATCGTACTTAAAACTCAAGTTATTTGCTTACAATATTTACTGCCTAATAAATATCTACATACATCAACAATCTTGCATTTGTTTGTGATATCATAGTCTATACATATGTGAAAGATATATATATATATATATATATATATAGAGAGAGAGAGAGAGAGAGAGAGATGTGTGTATGTGTGTGTGTGTGTGTGTGTGTGTGTGTCTGTGTGTCTATGTGATTTCATATTGCATTATATTGTATAGAAATTATTTGAAATGATCTCCCGTCATTACTCAGTTAATGTATCAGTCATCTTAGACAACTTAGTTTGAATGAACAATTAAAGACAATTGGGCTGCTGTGGGAATCGTACCTGCCACTGATAGGTCTTTTAACGTACTGATGCTCTCCCCACTGAGCTAAACTGCTCCTTATCATGCAAAAGCCAATATAACTGCGTTCGACCAAAATTATCAACTCCTTTATTTTCGGTCTATTCGCTTCTTTTGCTTACCGGTGGTTGTTTAGCTCAATGGTAAATAAATCGCTATGTTGAAGTAATTATCATATCGGTGATTAGTTCGATTCCCGTTGCAACCAAATTTTTTTAATTGAGTATTCTGTTTACTTTGTCGTAGGTGAGTAAGACATTAACAATTTTATGATAGGTTATCCTTTCAAATGAGTTTTTATACAGTATAACGCAATTCATAATCATTCCATTGAATCACATTTATCCATTTTTTAATACACACACATACATACACACACACACACACACACACACACACACACATATATATATATATTTATATATGCTTCCAATGTATTTGTCCATATATGATCGAGTGTCTGCATCTCTCTCTCTCTCTCTCTCTCTCTCTGTCTGTCTGTCTGTCTGTCTCTCTCTATACATAGGTTGTTTTTTTTTAATCCATGAAATGGTTACGTGGAAAACAGCTGATGATCCCAACAAGAGACAATTCTTTCATTATACTATAAATACAAAGTATAAGGGAAACAGGGAAAAATCATCGGAGAAACTAACATAAATTGCATTGACAGATACTGGGAAATATGTGAATGAAGCGACACAAATAAGTCTTTTGAAATAATTTCTTAATATTTGGTGTCTAAAGGTGTGGAGCTTTCTAATACACACACACATACACACACACACACACACACACACACACACACACACATATATATATATATATATATATATATATTGGGGAATTCATAATGTTTCAGGGTTCTTTTGTGATCTCTCATTCACTGGGCTACGACTGATTCAAAAGTACTGTGAAATTCATGGATTACTAGGGAATTTTAGTGCAAAATGTGCCGGGCAGTGAAAGAAAAACCAGGTTTGACTCAAAGATCTTGGGTATTTCAGCAAGATGAATAGATAAAATACACTTCTGAAACCATACAAGAATGGATGGAAGAAGAATTGACTGTTTCTTATGAGCAAGCAATGATTTCTGACATAGAACAACCAGCTGGCATGTGCGAGAAACATAGAATTTCGACTTGCATTTCGATTGCATTTACTATTATCCCTTTCCAAAGAGAGTTAAGCCATAGGGGCAAACTATATTATACTCATTGAAGGAGTAGAGAATGATTAAAAGAAAAGAGACAGACTGGAATTTGAAAAGGGTCCGTATTTCCAATATGTGTCCCAGGTTGTTTTTTAGACTTAAAATGGCTGAAAAAACTTATTTGGGCAATAATTTGAAATCAGTCCAGTCAAAACTCCTCTATTTGAAAGATTAGCGTGCCAAGATCCATTTTCCCCTCTTTGACCTTATGTTGTTCTGTGCTGGCTCGGGTAAATATCTGAATGGTATGGTGCAGTGATGAGGCTTCTTTCACGTGTCTGTTGCATGATTTGCTCGACAGAATTTTAAAAAAATAGACAATCATTAGAGAAGATAGTAAATGCAGATGAAAAGCACCAGAGAAGATAACACTGGCAGAGAATCTCTTATCTGAAACCGTCGGGACGATTCTATTTTCTGGAATTTTCTGCATTTTGTGATGCGCTATTGATAATGATAATTTCATTATCCTGCTTCTCAGTGTTAACCATAGGGGGATCTGCATTTCTTTTTAGCGTTTTCACTATTGAAAAAAAAAAATTTAATATGACAAAAAAAAAACAAAATCTGGGAGCAGCTGAGCCACATCTGACGTAGGAGCACTGAGATGCAACAGCATGCTGTGAATTGAGTCGAGTCAATCGCAGAATATTTATTTCTGCTGGGCTCTACAAGGCCTGATAGAGTGCAGTGGAAAAAAGCGACATGGTATTTAATTGAAAAAAATTGAGAAGTTCAAAAGTACGTCATTATCATTCTGAATTCTTCATTCTGAATTCAAATTGATCGGCCACAAAGTTGAGGTTGAAAGAAGTATTTAGGTTCAGTTTTTAATGATGATCTCTGTTGACTACAACGTGATTGAAACAACTGTAAATGTATTTAAAACAGCTATCCCAATCGTAAATTGTTCTAAAATGGCTACTCAGATTCTACGTAGCTATGAGGTGGCCACTCAAATAGTAAATTGTGTAGTTTCACATGCCTGATCATCCGATGTTTAAAATGGTTCACAGCTTTTTGCACCGTTTTTAACATCCAGTAAGAGTGTCTGAGGTGTGTATCCACCTAAAATAATTCACATTTTAATTTCTGTTTTTTATCTGTGTTTTCCACACACATGGTGACTCGCCATTAAAAATGGTGCACGAACATAATTTCGTATGCAGAAGTGAGAGTCTCTCTACAGCATTTTGTTGATGTCTCACATATAGTTTCTGATAAATACATGGACTAATCAAAAACACCATATAAATTAAAAGACTCTATGAAATCAAGAGACCGAAAGCTTTCTTCGATCCTAAGAACGGCAAAACTATGGCTATCTTATTGTATGTACGTAAATATTAAGAAGGCGTTCACCCGAACAAAAAGGGCTAGGAATTGGGAAATGCATTTGAATGCTCTACGAAAGATCTTAATTCGTTCGCTGCCACTGGACGTAATCATTATGCAAAGTATGGTTGGTTGAATTTGCAGAAAATGGCAGGGATAAAACTCATTGTTCTGATGTATGCAGGAAATATCGATGGTTCTTTTCCAAATTTGAGGTTCGTAAGCTTCATCATGGTGGCTGCATCATCATCCAAATCTCTACCTGGGAAGCTACCACCTACCAAGCATGCACTTGAGCACTGCACCTAGTATATTCAATTGCAGATTATTCTGTGGTCAGACACGTGCAAATACAGAAAATTCCAGAACCAAAAGAGATATTTCTTTCGGTTATTTCCCCATATTTGCTCTTGTCTCTTAATCTCCAAAAATTCTCTGTAAGTTTTAATAGAATTTTGTGGAAGGTTGAGCCACAGGGTAAATAAGAACTGATCAGATTTAAGGACTGATCTTGGAAATCGTTTCCAATTAAGAGATATATTTCAATACTTGCTCACTCGGTATCTCGCGAAATTTCCAACAAATTTTAATGAAATTCTGTGGAACAGTTAACAATATTGTGAGTATGATTCAATATAATATAATTGATATGAAAGTTTTGGGTGAATCCAAGAGTCTAATGTTGAGAGATATTTGAGCATTTTTTCAAAGGTACAATTTTTTTTTGCCCCTGTTGGTCAAAATTATAGCTCCAAAAGTTCTTGATTCATTTCAATGAAGTATTGTGGAACAGTATTGCACTAGGTAAGGAAGTTGTAAGTGAATTTTGTGCTGGATCTATAAATTCATTTTAGATTGAGTGATATTTTTCCGTTGTAATATCTTATTCATTTCAGTTTTCGATCCTGCTTGTATACAGTTTATGAAAAGATATGAAAGAACGTATAGAAATCGTTTCTCTAATAAGATTCAGTATTGCTTTTTTCAAAAAAGAATTGTTTTTGATTGAATGGAACTAAATCTTTGTTTCGTACTGTTTCCAATTTGGCGCTATGGAGAGATGTACATTCAGTAATTTTTTCGGACTTTCAATGAGAGAAAAGCAGAAATAAAGCTAGAATGATATTTACAGATAAACTAACAATCAAAACCAATTTATCTCAACTGTATTTTCCGTAGATAAGGTATAAGATTATTCAAATAATCCCATCCGTCAAATTACACGATTTGAAATCTGTAATTTCAAGCTTGTCCAAATAATAAATTTAGTCGGAAATAAAATAAAAAATCTATAAAACTTCGTTATTCCCTGTAGTTACAGATTCTAAATGCATATTGTTAGACCGGGTGAATTTAAATCAAAATAGGTGCTGGTTATTTGCTTACATAATAATTGATTTATTTATTCATTTTAGAATAAGATTCGATTGAATGCTTTATGTGACTGGCAAGAAATTAACTTTCTTCTTGACACAAAAATACAACATGAATTAAATTTGATAATAAAAACGTGTCATTTTCTGGGTTAATCTACATACACAAGTTATCTAATAATTTATTTAATTCATATATATTTAATAAAGGCAAATTTATACACAATTTTGTACAAACATTACGTTGTCGTTTGAATAATATGACACTTTTTACAACTAGAATTTTGACGTGTTATTTGGTCTAAAATACATTTCGAAATAAGTAAGCTCAACGTAGAAACAAGGAGACTTATCTGGTGATTTTTGGGTGCGTCAAAAAACTAGTTTCTATCATATTTATTCAGGTTATAACAGTTTCTGTACATAAGCAGGCTGGAAATAATTATGAGTACACTATTGCGTTAATTTGAGCAAAAAAAATTCCTTAACCTGATAAGAAATATCTTTTGATGAGCATTTTTCTCCACAGCACCCACTGGGTCACAATAAAGGGAGCAAATGGGCAAATAAGCCATATTGTTTGAGAACAGAGAATTTCCTCGCTAGGGTAAGAAACTTAAAATGGTAGTTTGAACCCACAAAGTACTCAGGGAATTCGAACAGCCCGCTTGATACGAATGTAGAACGGATTTCAGTCGCTGTCGTTTGTGAGAAGGACCCTTTATGGGTGAAAAGCTGCATTCCTATATTTCTCAATAAGTGGTATTTTTCATGATCGAATTTTCTGAACTTTAAGGTAGCTTTTAATATGAAAAATGATAACAGCTATTTATTGTGACGTTCATATTTTTAAAAATTCTACAGCTGTCGTGCAATGCTTTTTGCAGGTATTTTCAAAGAAATTCAGTAATATAAAAACAAGAAGTATTAGTTCAACAATATATCCTCCATCCATATTTACTAATAACAAGAGGAATAAGAAAGTGAGAAGGTTCAGCCGGCTATGAAAACAAACTTAATATAATTGTACAATTTTTATTAAAAACTCGTACAGGAGGTTCAAGTGTATGGTTATTCTATTTGGTGGCTTGGCTTTAATTGGGTATATGTAGTATCTGTAGTTCTAAAGTTAGTTGGGAATTTAAAGGTTTAGCCGTTTTTAGCCAATTTTGCAGACAGTTGCTGTTATTGATAACAAACAATATTCGGCAACTCAAAAACAAACGGTTGATAAGTCATCTATTGATGCCAAAAAATTTGATGTCTACACACCTTTTTATCTCATCTCACTTCTTATAGAATAATAGCAGCGGGAGTATAAATTTAAAAAAAAAAATTCCTTCCACCTTTTCTTATTCAACGTGACTTGGTCCAACTGACAAACCGACCGAGGAGCAATCAATAGAGATGTGTGGACACATCAAAGAATCCCAGAAATAACCGAAACCAAATAATTATAACTAAGATTTTATGCACATCATTTACCCACACTGTATGAACATGTTGTGGTGCGTGTGTTTTTATGTCCATGTGAGAAAATGATATAATCTGAAAAAATAAAATGCCCTTCGTAAAAAAGATTCTTTAGAATTTTGAAATTTACGCAAATGGATCCAGAGTTGACGAAATTTGATCCTTCGTCTGCTCAGCCTATTACGTCAAGCATTTATCCACGTCACATATATTTTCATGCAGTTAGTTATTTGGTTGCCGGTGATTTTTACTTGATTTGAAAAACTAAAAAGAAACAATAACAAAAAAAAAATGCCTGTGAATTAAAAGGTATTTAGGAAATCGAGGCCGATCTTCTTACTACTGGGATGGAGCTAGCGGAAGCGAAGTCCGTTGCGTTCTCCATTCAGTTCGGATATATTTTTAATATTCTCCAGAGAATTGCACTGGGAACTAAAAGAGATGAGAATAGCGCAATTCTTTTGTCAGCTTCCTTCTCGGATTGCCCCGATTCGTCTTCCTTGTGGAAGTCATCAGATTCGGTTGTTGACGGGCTGATGCGGTGGAGGGTGACGTCGACTGTCACAATCCTATATCTCAAATAGCAATTTCGAATAAGCAAGCTGAAAAACGATCTCTAGAATTGGTGTATTTGTTCAACAACTCATTTTCAACGGAAAGCCGACTTTTTGGAATCAAGTGCAGATTATATAGAATTTACTTATGGCAAAGAGGTTTGCTTTATACCAGAGAAGTGGTTTTCTGGTCAATAGAATTCGTCTACAATGCGACTCCAGACCAAAACAAGTATCTGGGTTTCGATAAATGTATTTAGATAGATAGATTGAAGAAACACACACACACACACACACACACACACACACACATACACACGTATATATTGTTGGTTCAATTGGCACGTACTGTCTGAAGATAGGATATCCGATATTGAAACGAAAGGAAGAAAAACATTAATGAATGCCCAGAAAGACGATGCAGGAATAACAAGGATGTCCCTTTATATTTTTATTCTATTAGAAAATTAAATGGAAACACTGAAAATACAGTTTCTTTTTTTTAATCCATCATCCCTGACAGCAAGCTAGTTGTCTGTCATGTTCTTTTCTCCGTCTGTCTGTCTCTTTATATGTCTGGGTGTTTTAGAAGAATAATTTGTATAGAACCTATTTACAATTTACCAGACAATTTGAGGTATAACATTGAACTATGTTTCATACAACGATGTAAGAATTTGTTGGAAAAAGATACATGCATTGGATACATCTAAAATGTGAGATGATCTGCTAGGTTCCAGTCACTTCAAGAGACCAAGTTAATAATAAAAAAAAAAAACACCCCGTTGACTCATCTAAATTCGAATTTCGCCCAATAGCAGCACCGACTATAGGCTGCTCAATCAGTTTAGATATTTCCCACAGGTGTCAGTACTTAGTAAATGAGTTCAGGTAAAAAGCTAAATTTTGAATTTTGACTTTGAAGGGAGTATTTTTTTTCCCTCACTTGAAAAATAAGTACTGACTAGTGGTTGCATAAAAAGTCAATATAGATATTTACGTTTAAAAAGTAAACAGGTGATAGCGTGAATATTCAAGCTATTCTCCAATACAGTGATTTATGAAATCAGCCAATCATCATTATAACGTTTAAAAATCAGCTACAGGGGCAAAACTGGACGGAGGCACCTTTGCGTCAGCAGAAATATAAGCATCACATTCTTGTCAGTTTTTGATGTGTCTTTGTGATCGGAAGTGGTCAGACGATTGACTGACTGAAAGAGAAACTCTATCCCTTGTCCAATATACCATTCTCTCAAAAGCAAAAAAATTGAATAAAATTGTATCTTGGAAACTAAAAATTGGAGATGTTTGATTTTTATTTTGACAGCCCAACTACTAATATAACAGTCAGCGTTCCATGAAGAAGAAGAAGAAAAAATTCAGATTGATGTTGATTTGAAACTGTATTTATTACTATTGGTAGGTTGTCAAACCGATATAAGTACAATTGGTCCATCTTTCAAAAGATCAAAATAGAGAAAAATCAAATTATCAAAAATGCTCAACGCAGTGCAGAACATCTACCGATACCCATTCACCGCTTTTATTTACAGGAAATATGAATATTTGATAAAGTGCTTGTAAACGTGAGCACTGGCCAAAAAAAGGATTTTTGGGTGGGAAGATCAAAAAGGGAACAAACTATAATAACTATTTCCATTGTTGGAATTCAGTCCTAGATAAAAAGGCAACATTTAAACATTCTCTTGCAAGCTTGCTGTGCATACATATAACACAAGTTCCATTTTCTGAACACTCAGACGATTTAGCCTCGCGCTGAACAAAGCTGAGCTAAGTAAATATCGATCGAAAATGGAATTTTAAGAAATAATAGAGGAACATAAATAACAACAGGGAATACAGTATCTATTTCAATGTCCCAAATTGTAAAATAAAAATACAGCATAAAACTAAAAAAACAATACAATGTAATCTTCCATGAACGTAGGGATATTCATCTTTCTTTGTTAAATTGTAGTCGAAGGTTTTTTTTTCAAGTCGTTATGTCCCCCCCCCCCATCATTCTCAATATGCTCTGGAATAACTTCATTTCTACCGCCAAGCTTCATAAGTCAGCTTGAGCCATAAGAATTAATTCGATACTGCAAAAGAATCATCTGTGTTGTGTCGAATTTGTAGCAATCCACAGCTAACCCACCTGTTAGTTGAACTGATCTTTAGATTGTGGACGAAGGCGAGAAGTGGAGTTTATCAATGTAGAAACATATCGACAAAAGATTTTCCCGGCACCCACCTCTCTTTTTGAAGCAAACTGCAGAGCTGAGCTAAAGAGAAGAGGCAGCGTAATACAACCGGAGATCTGGTTGCTTGGCCTTCCTCTCCAGACGTTGCCACACAACTTACCTCTCGCGTGTGAGCCTCGATGGCCACTGGATAACCTGCTGTAGACACGGAAAAACCTTTGTTTGTGCAAACCCTAATGATGATGAGAATGCCCCAAAATCATTTGGTTTTTGTTGTAGGCATTATGGTGTCGCTATGACTCTGCCCCGCTTTGTGCATTAAGAAGGTAGCATGTGGAAGGTAACTCTCTGCTATTGAAAAGAAAACATTTAAAAAATGCTCCAACCAACAGAAAAAAAACTAGATAATATATTTGAGAAGTAAACAATGATCCAGCAATTAGATGAGGAAAGTCGTAATAAGGATGAACAGTATTTCTAAAGTTGTAAAGGATTTGAATGATAAATCGGAGAAAAAAGCGGGGAACGAAACTGTCAATATGAATAGGAAAATGCAATTTAAGAAGCGAACAGAAGAAATAGACTAAGAAGTTCAAAAGACAAGAAATGCAGGAAAATTCTTACAAAAAATCAAGAAACGGAATATTCTAGATGAACGTGAGACTGAAAGTAACATCGAAATAAACTGTAAAATGAAATCTAGATCTAACTCTAGGCTAGAAAGAATCGGAACACCACCTTTTCAAATGAATAAGTAAAAATGAGATCCATTATCAATTTACACACAAAAGAACCGAGAAGAATTTTGAAGGAAAAGAGAAAAAAACTGGTAGAAACTTGAAAAAAAAAATTCCAATTATGAAGCGAAAAAGTGATAATACCTCAAGGTATCGATGGTTGTCAAAAGCAAAACGAGAAGAAGAATTTAACCAATGATTGAAAAAAGGGTTCCATCTGAGGCAAGTGAATATCAGACATCGATTGGAAAAAATGTGGAAAGTAGACACCAAATAAATGAAAACCATGGAAGATATAATCGAAAATCAAAAAAAGTATATAAAAAAGAAAATAACAATAAAAAAAATTAAACAAAAAGGATAGGTAAATAGAAGAAAAAAGATTTTGAACAAAATTCAGTGAGCGAGGTCTGCATAGATGAAGTAATGTTTTGAGAGAAAAAATACAAAGATAAATCATATAAGAGACTAAAATCATAAAGGGAGACAATTTGAGCAATGTCAAATACGGGGTCTGCTCGGGGAATATCAGAGCATTTTTTTAATCAGTTTTGCAGCTTTGATGTAAATTGGCAACCAGACAGAGGACACCTTACTAAACAAGCCTGGACATATACCTTATCTCCCGTGGGGTTACTTAGTCGGTAGTGAGACGCCAATGAGTAAGCTTGCAACAGTTACATTCACAATGACCGAGCGTTTCATTCCTTGTGTCATGAAGTATTTTTGACAAATTATTGCATCATCTAGGCTTTGTCGACCCTCTATAGTCCTGATTTTGAACTTCCCGATAACATTGCTATTCGTATTCTAAAGGAAGTTTCAGACTGTGGACAATCTCAGGAAGAGGGAGCTGATGTCAATCCGGAAAGAATATTTTGTTTTGAAAAGTGAGAAGGATTTTCAGATATAAGGAGAATAATCTGAAAGGGACTATGGCTCTGTTGCTCTAAGTTTGCTGTTTTTCCTTCGTTAAATACTAAATGACTTGTTACTTTCCGGGCAAATCACGTAAAAATTATTAGTTTTAGTGAACGAAATCGGTAGCTACAGAGGCAGTAAAAGCAAAAGAGATAAAGAAGAGTACGATGCAGAAAGTTCCATGTATACATTGACATCAGACAATCACTCAGTTCCCCTATAGGTGTAAGAACTACAAGGAAAAGGGGAGAGTTCCCCCTCCTAGTTCGTGCAAAATGCATTAAATTTCAAGAAAATAGGTGTGATTTTAGGAAAACTGTGGAAGATTTCAGGCAAATAACTCGTTCTGCCCCTCCCATAGAAAGAGTATCCATGCTCTTATGACTAACTCTTTATAAATTAATAGTACTCTTGTTGATCAATTTGAGATGTATGTGTCTCGGCAATACTTGAATCAGACATGATTACAAAATCTAAAAACATCAAACCATAAGAGTTAGAAAGAAGCGATGACAATGACCATGATAAAAAAAATGGTTAGTCGCACTAATGACTTGAAGCAATAACAAAAAGGGAGAAAAAAACGCCGAATAAATTGCATTTTGAGTGCAATAGTTGACCGCAGAAATCTTGATAGCAAAGGCGGAGATCTGAGTGGATAAGAGATAATGTAAGCGAGCAGAGGCTAATGGGAGGTGAGAGAGTCAATTGAATGGCTCAGTCAGAGATGATTATTTTAGGTAAAAATCAAGGACGGTGAGTCTAGGGGCCGTCGGCTGGCAATCGGTAATGAAGATCTGGATTAGATTTTAGATCCAGTGGGAATGAGGAAGCGTAAAACGTGCATGGCTGATCCTGAATTATTATCAGTTTTCCGTTTTATATTCAAGTTTTACATCTATCTTTGCTTCCTCTCAGTTTTTCATGTATGCACTTGGGGATATGTATTTGGCTTAGTCTGTCATGAGAATATTCTCAAAGGATATCCAACAAGAGTCTAACTCGTCGCACCAACAAATAAGCTACGAAACTTTCTTGTTATCGTTCGCTCAATGTTTGGCGTGCTAGATGAATAGATGTTCATTAGGTTTAATTTAGTTTGGCACTAAGCCAACGAAATGGGACACACGTGAGGATAAAACTTGCTATGATGGCGGACAGACAACGGGGAAGCGATTTCTCTAAGCTAAGCAATTTGTATATATATTTATGGAACTTGATTTAGTCAAGCGCAGAATCAAAATCGCTGGGTTCCAGTGAGGATCGAAATTACTAAACTAGCAAGTAATCTGTGAGATTAACTGAGTGAACAACAATTCTTGTTTCCGTGCAAAGCGCCCTGAATAGATACAGCCTTCCTGTGGAACTGTTCATAATCCGAAATGACTAGAAGCTAAGGAGGATCTTAGCTTTCTTCAAAAAAAGCGAAAAGCAGAGATTATCCCTCTGATTTTTTCTTTCAGTTTGATGATGACAAAAGAATTCCTACGAAACCTTTTGTAAACTGAAGTGATGTACACGGAAGGAAAAAGGCGAAAAGCGGAAATCCTTCTCTGATTTTTTTTCTGTTTGCGAAAACCGGTACTAATGTGGGTGTTTCGTGAGAGTGAAGTGGCGTAAAGCGGATCTTTGAGCAGTGAGGGATGGCAGGATTTACTTACTGAGTCTGGCGTTGGGTAAAAATTGTTGTGATCGAGTGAGGATCAAATTTACTGATCTAGTAAATAATTTGCTAAATAACCTGGCTAAACAACCGCGCCTCTTTGTAATGTTACCGGAATAGATCTTTACAAAGGTTCCAAATTCGGCATGCATACTTAATGGACCCAAGAGAATATGTAAAAGTAATAGAGGAATTTTCTGTTCACGATATAACTACAATAATAAAATGAATCTTCACTTTCTAATGGATATTTTGGTGTTCTTTGTGCGGATGATTCAATTTATTTGGATTCTTATTTAGGATAGTATAGTTGAGTTTGTTTATTTTCCGGATGTGCTTTATTTATACTTTTTTTTTGTTTAGGTTGTTCAATTTGAGTTTTTTTTTCTAAATCTAATTACCCAGGTAGACCAGTCATTCCTTCCTGTAAAGGCAACACTACCGAACTATCAAAATATGTATACCACTACATCCAACCCCAAGTTAAATCAAACACATGCGACATCACTGACCTCCTGAACAAACTCAAACATCAAAATATTCCCAGAAAAAACACTTCTAGTCACTATGGACGTCATATCTGTATACTCTAATATCAAACGCAGAAAATACATTCATGCCCTTAAAGAAGCCCTCAACAACAGAACGACTAGAAAATCCAGAACAGAAACAATAACCACCCTTATGAAACACATTCTCAAACTCAATTGTTTCAGCTTTAATAAAGACAGTTCATTCAGATGACACACACAACTACCTTCACTCAGAATCGGTCCACCTCAAACATATAAAAAAAATACCATTTTCACAAGTGCTTAGAATTTCAAGAATTTGCTCAACAGATAGAAGACTAGATGAACATAACTCTAATTTACTGCAAAATATCAGTAAACGAGGATATTCACTAGAAGATACGAACGTCAAAATGAAAAAGTTCACTACAATACTTAGAAAAGAAACCTGTACGCTCTCTAACAACAGTTAACATGACTGTAAACCACATAACAACCTTCTACAACACACTCCGGCCTTATTTCAATCAATAAGAGATAGAATGTACTAACACTCAAAAAAGAAATTAAAGAAAAAATTCTAGAACCATGTGTAATCGCCTAGCACAGACCCCAAAACATTACATACATAATTAGCAGTACTGCTATCATAAACAACGAAGTCTCGCATAGCAACATCCTTAAAACAATTAAATTCTTCCAACAAACAAAAGAAATAGTCTATGCTGCTACCACCTTGAGCACACAAACACCTTCACTGGCTCTACCACCAACAATATATATATTTTACATGTACCATAATTCTAACTGCTGAAGCAAAATATCATCTACCTCTAATAGTCTGATAAATGCAAATTGCAATATAAAGACAATTTTGAGTGACAGTCAAACATCAGAAACAATAACTATAGGCGTAGAATTAGATTGCTTAATCATCCCAACCTACTCCCAGTAGAATTACAATTTAATATCCTCAGTGTGAACTTGGCACTGAAATTATATTCACAATCTTTCAAAAAATAGAAGAAAATAGACCTCCCAGCATGTCTAAAATTCTAGATATTCATAAAAATATGTGGATTAACAAAATTATAACTGTCTCTCTAACGGACTGAACACCACACTTAACAGCCCTATCCACAATTACCTCTACCACCATAACTGTTTCACTCCTAATTATCTATACAAACCAACTCATTATATTCATACTTACACCTTAGACTATACTTCTACCCAGGCCTAAACAACCCTTAATATTCATTTACACTTATTTCCCACAACAACCAAACAATTAAAACTTTGATTCCCACCTATATCTAATGTCACAAACTCACCCTACCTAATCCATCCCCAATCCCCCTTTATGCATATCAAATATTGGGAACTTCACACCGTCACACAGATCCCTACCTGTTGAAACTTAAGTATGGCCTATTCCACTTATATTACTTAGAAGCATCTAACTTGTCAAAACACCTGCAATGACCATTGAGGATACAGAAGATATATCCATAACAGGGACCCCTTATCGTTATATCTTGATTAATGCTACAGATAGTCTTATCCCAATTTACCAAGTACCCGAATATCCTGGTATCCATGACAACCGTAGCTTGAAAATGTTCACCCTATCTTACCAGCATAGCCAATAAAATATCCATAATTGCTGCTACTACAAAATGTCCTACCATAAAACCACAGATTTATTCATAGACATATAACAGCTTAGGGTCACCATTTTGACCACCCAGGAATCCTTATTCTTATTTCGATTTTTGCTTTCAAAACTTTCAAAGCAAAACATCTTTTGCTCAATTTTCTACGGGATACTTCTAACCTGTGAAAGGTATACATATGCAACTGAAGATAGGAACCCCTCTGGACACATGCATAGCGTACTAATTAATTCATTTATGTTTTAGCTAACTAACAAATAAAGTTCCCATGTACTTTTACACCTGAATCTGTCTCATACCTTATTGTTGACTGATATATATATATATATATGTATATATATATATATATATATATATATATATATATATATGTATAGAGAGAGAGAAAGAGAGAGGGGGAGAGAGGGGAGAGAGAGAAAGAAAGAGAGAGAGAAAGAAAGAGAGAGGGAAAGAGAGAGAAATTGTGCTCAGTTTGGCACAGCCAAATTCTTTTGTACTCTCCTTCCTCTATCTCCTCCTATTCCTCTTATTCCAATCCCTTTTTAATCTTCTCCTCTTTTCCTCTCCCCAATACCTTCTAATTTCTAAATTTCATTCCAGAAAAAAAAACTTCCAGAAAGCTTTGGGTGAAAAGATGATTAGATCGATTTGACTCATGGGTTACAAGACTCTGTCAGTGTTATTATGAATTTGAAATTTCTGAATGCTTTACTTTTTTTCTCCTTGAATATTTAACGAGGTGAAGATGAGTACTTCAGCTTATATCAAATATGCTGAGAAACGTTGAGTCTTACTCCGAATAACAATTGGGTTTAGTGATGAAGTTGAGCTATCGAATATGAAAAAAAAAAAAACGTTGAGCATTGCTCATTTTTTCACGGAAGCCTGGTATTTGTTTTAAAATTCCAGGAGTTTGCTCGTGAATTCACTTTTATCTAAGTTTTAGATATATATATTTTAACGGTTTGTATACGTATGAAGAATCAGATCCGTATTTGATTCTTAACACATGTATTCTTTGTTTTCCGTAAATTCATAGAAAAAATTCGCACTGGATTCTATCTTGGAATCCATGCCAAGAGATTTTTAAGAAATCCGACCAAAACAGGCAAATATCATGTTTATCAAAATCTCAATTGACGTAAGGTAAAACAATTTCCAAAATAAATTTTATCTTCTACGCAATGAATGATGGAAAGCCGAGTCTTTAGAATTTGGCAGGGCTTGGGCATCTGTTTATAACCGAAGACCGCGAGACAGATTTTTAGATAAATAATGGCACTTATTAATGTTTGGAATCCGACCAAGGTTCAGCTTGCTGTCAGCGCCAGTCTCAATTCGTTATCTCTCTGGTAACAAGTTCGTCTGAGGCTAGTTAATGAACAGAGTGAGAGAAACAGACAGCAGACAGAGACAAAAAGAGAATTCAGTGGTGAATATTAATCACATAGATCGAACATTATTTACTGAGAATTCCAGACCAAAATTCAGCAATAAATGTTTGTCAGGCACACTGTATATATGTGTGTGCCTAAAATCAAAACTATCTCTCTCTCTCTCTCTCTCTCTCTCTCTCTCTCTCTCTATCTCTCTCTCTCTCTCCATCTATATCTCTATTTATCTATCTAACCATCTATTTATCTATTTATCTCTGTCTATATATATGTACGTTGATGGAAATGACAATTGGAAAGTGAAGGGAAAAACTAAAAAGGATGCAAGGGTTACAAAGTTTTTCTATTACCCCATGAGCATATTGAATGCATTTCAACGGCTACCAACCATCTTTTTCAGAGAAGCAACTGAAACAGTTCACAGAAAACTTTGCTATTTCTTTGTTGTTTGGATGTAGAGTTGGAAAGGGAAGTGTTAGTACCTGAGTAAGTGAGTATAAATTTGGGTTAGGAAAGAGAATGTTCTGTGAGTGGTGAAGTAAGACATTGTTCACTTCGTGACTCAGTGGTTTTGGGGATTGTCTTCGACAGGAAAAAATGGCAGTGAGAGGAGAGTAACTAAATTTGTCAGCTTTTTAAAAGCATGAACAAAGAGTAATGAAAGAAATCTTTGGGATGTAACACCTGTTTTCTCTTTTATTTCCCTCTTAACATTCCTATTCTCACTTTCATCAACATTGTATCGGATAACTCCACATCCACAACAAAATCACACACACACACACAAACATATATGCTTATCAAATGCATTATATTATATAGAAACTCTTATTTGAAGCGATTTCCCGCTGTAACACGGTTAATGTATCACTCGAATTAGACAACGAAAATAGAATAAACAATTAATGAAAATTGGGCTGCTGCAGGAATCAAAACTGTTGCCAATAGCGTAGCCACTTCAATGTGCTATTGCTACAACCATTGAACTAAAGAGTTGCTGGTAATGAAAAGGTCAAATAACCGTTAACAGAAAAAGATAGAGAGACAGAGAGACAGAGAGAGAGAGAGAGACTGAAAGAGAAAGAGATGTGAATGTAGCTACTCCAAGTGTGATGCAAACCGAACAGCAAGAGATAGACGGACAGATATACTATTTTCATTCCTTCTTTGGATTAATAATGCCCTTCTGGAAGTCATGAATCTACGTCTCCCTGAAATTCTTTCTATAACGAGATACCTAGGTAAGAAATGCCTCATTGGTTGACAAAGTAAAGAGTAAGGGTATAACTCTCATTTTCTATCACGTGTTACATTTTGCGCAGATAAGAATCATCATTTCTTTCTCACTCGAGCCAACGTGTTCCTGAAAAGCCACAGTATAGAGGATAAATAAGCAAGATTGATAATAGTCTAACTTGAAAAAAATGATGATTTGATAAATAATTAAATGACTCCTTTGCGATCTTCATTACTCAAATGTTCGTCTTAATAAACTACCCTAACACCTCTTAAGAGCATAATGCCCAAAGTCGTTAACAGAAAAATGAATAAGTAAATAGAAAATCAAAAAAGGTAAAACAACTAAGTGAAAGAAAAAAGAAAATACTAGAATTGTAATTAAATCTTGCCCGATCTTTTCAAAATACGTCGCCGTCGCTATGACGCAACAGAGTTTTTTCCGGGTACTTGGCGATCATCAACCATTTTACAAGTGGCTTTTACTGCCTCTTAAACGGCTGAGACACGGAACTAATGAGATAACAAGTCACGCTGCTCAGCAAATAACTGGAGACAGAAAGTAAAATACAAAGTGATTAATTGGACACAAAAATAATTTTCTTTCTTCCTTACCTTTTCGCTGAGAGTTCGCTAAATAATAGGTCTCGATCTAATGATGAAAAAATATATATGCTTGTTTTGGGATTTTTTTTTTCTGAAATGGCGGCTTTTGAAATTAATTACTTGTTTGTCATTGTGAGGAAGAATAGAATGAACATTAATGTTATTTCTTATCTATCACAGATGTGTTTGATATAATCACTCCAGGTTTATACTTGATAAGGTGAAAACCTGTCCGATAGGGAGCATTTCCAACCACCTTCCAGGGAGAAGCTGAATGTGGCCTTTGTTCTGAAAAAAGATTGAACCAGGCTAAATGAAATGACGAATCGTCGGAATGAGACAGAGAAATCACATACATTTGTAAAAAAAAAAATGGCCTCCTTAATTGTATTTTTACTCTAAAACTATTCAATAAATCACAATCCACGCCAACTCACTTACTATATATATATATATATATATATGTGTGTGTGTGTGTGTGTGTGTGTGTGTGTGTGTGTGTGTGTGTGTGTGCGTGTGTGCGTGTGAGTGTGTGGCGAACAAAATATAGGGAATGCCTACGATCATTATTTCTGCTAAAAATTAACTGAATTGTTGACTCCTCTACCACTAACTTACAACTAATTTACAACTAACAGACTTCAAGACTATGATTTATAAATGGTATGGCATATACATGGGAAGACGTATATTTGTGCAACAAATATGTTGATCCAAACCTAAGGAACAAATTGACGAATTGGAAAAGATTCATAAAAAGATTGACTTATTCATCCCCAAATCAGCATAGAATGTGATTTTCCTCGTTCATGATTGTTTGCAAGCATGTTTCCATACGAATCAATTATTTTTCAGCAAAATTCAGGATTCCTTTTGTTCCCTCCATTTTATCCCATTTTTTCCTAGACTTGAACGTTTGAAACGCTACCCAATCAACTTCTATGTTTGTTTTTTTTCTTTTAATTGAGGTTGGGATTTCCGACCGGCAAATAATTATTGAAAGTTTTCCCTGGTTCATGAAGCCCCTAATTCTCTCGGTTATATGATAGGGTGCATTATCAGCCATCGAAGTGTTAGGCTGATTCTCATCTAAACAGTCGTGGAATGACATGCCCAGTGTACATTCATATTAATACAGGCTTTGATGAATACATGAAGGATGCAGAATACAGAAGACTTAGTTATGAAGATAGTTGTTTTATTTACTTTATAAGTAGTCGTTTTCGACGGCCAGCAAACAGAATGTAAATATTGAAATAACATCCTGTTCTATAGTATTTCTTGGAGGGATGGAAACTGTTTTTGCTTTCAACCCAGATCTCAGGAATATTGGTCTTCTCAACTAATTCAAAGTCAGGCACGAGGTCTCTTTTTTTGCTTGCATTCTCCATGCATCCTCCTCGTTCAGCTGAACCCGTATTGCCTTTCATTATTTCTTTTATATCTTTTTTTCTCCTTTATGTATACTCAATGTTTGTCCTTGTTGGGTATGTTCAGATTCAATTATTTTTATCATTTTTGTCTATGCTTTTATTATTTCTGACTATACCATCAAAACTATCCTCAAGTTTTTTCGAACTCCAGGGCTAAGTATTATTAGGATTTTATGAGCTGCCTTGTTATTTCAATAAGTTAGTGGGGCTGTCAACTTTTCGAAATGGTCAAAAATGCAATTATGACACCATAAATCCAAACTTATCAACAGTCCAGTTACCACTTATCAAACATGTGGTAATCAATCAGCTTGTGTTTTTAGATAGGGAAATGTACTTTCCCACGCAGGTACAAACACAAGCACATATTTGAACACAAACAGGCAATTTTGGTTAACGAGATATATACGAGCACACACATATTTGCATGCCCTTACTATCTTGCACATGCATATATTCACTCACAAATATGTACTAATACATCCATATACATGATAATCCACATACATCTAATGTCTCTCCCTGATCAGCTACATCGCACATGAAACGCACATTTACACAGAACCATAACATGAATACATACGTATGCACAATGTCTCTTATAGGATTGTATTTTTAGAGTAGTATGTCAAATGAAAATAAACAAAAAATACGAATTTGATACTAGTTGTTTTTCCACTTCATATATTGTGACAGAAATCCTTTTTAGGCTCCAGCATTCACTTTGCAGACCTGAAAAATCAGACAATCAACATCAGCTACAGGGATACGCTCAAAACCATCATTGTTACCTCACACCATCAGATTTGCCTCAACACACTGATGCTCCAGCCTTTCGTCTACCTTCCAGTTCAGACTCTTTTTGGTCTTATAGCATTGGATCCCACTATGTTGAACTTGGTTGACTCCTGCTCGCTGTTAAAGAGTCCAATGAACACGATATTTGGCATACTGAAGATCCATTTCCTGGTAATCAAGACTGATTGGATGCTCCACTGCAGAGGCCGAGATTTCAATATAGCTTCGATCAGCTGACGTGAAACAGTGCTTCGACACTTACCAACCTGAATTTTCGACTAACTCATGTGATGTTCTAACCAACATGCTGTCTTCCTTTTATGTTGTTTTTCAAAGTTGCCAAGTTTTCTTTTTCAGATTCTATCGCATTAAACTACTTATTTCAGTTGATTATTCTTCAAACAACAATTTTGATTGTCAGAGGTCAAAACAAAAATTCGACATTTAGCACTTGCAGATATCATAGATTCTTTTCCTGAATGTACAGTTTGTTCCTTCAGAGGATATTGGCTCCTGTTCGAAATAAAACAAAGATAATTGATAAACACTTTTAACAATAATGTCTACCAATAAATCGGAAAAATGAATACTGTCTCTTGACTTTTGATCGCCCTGAATACTGCTACAATATGATCTTATGGTTATTTGGAGATTTCCCCCCTAATAGACTACAAATTATATTCAATATACCTTGACAACATTGTAATAAGTTGTATTCATCTGAGTAGTTTGTTTCAGTAATAACAATCAATTGATAACATCGGTCAGCCTTTTTGCAAGATATATATATATATATATATATATATATATATATATATATATATATATATATATATATATATATATATATATATATATATAGGCGTTTACATTTTTCCCAGTGCACTTTAAAACATACTATCAGGCTGTACGTTTTCGTCCATGGTCCTTTATCTCTGGTCGTCTGTACACAGGAGCTACTCAGTCAATGTGTTCAACAAGCAGAAGACACTATCGGTGACTCCGTGACAGAATAATTCAAAGCGCATCCAGGTATCTGCATGATCACATGTGGAACACTGAGGACTTAACATTGTTCGACCTAAAACACAAGACCTGTTACACCTGCGCGCATATGTTTCCTGTTTTTAGACTTGATTGCACATTATCAATGCAGAACGGTGCAAAAGATCTGTGGCTATACATCCCTCGATGAATAATTGTACTACAATAGCACGGACAACATGGTTTAAAAGGAAAACATTAGTTGTTGGATATTTTCCTGACTTGTGCAAATACTCAAACCAGAAGATTTTATTGCATTCTTATTTAACATTAGTTATTTTTGTCTGTAATTGTAAGACGAGAAGATGTCACAATTCCCATTATCATCTTTCAGGCAAGTTTCCTTGTCTTTTCGCATTTATTTCAGAGTTTCAGTAATTCTGAATTACAGCCTTCCTTAGATATCACTCAAATAAGTTGACTTTAATGGTGTGTAGTATGGAACAGCAGTATGTTAAAAAGAGCTCACAAAAGTGGTGTCTTATTTTAACTTCGAATGAGTGTTTAGAACTTCACTTTTGCCATGTTTGCATCCGTAGTTTATAAGAATGGTTGAAATTTTTGCCTTTACAATGAAGTTCATGTTAGTGGAATCTCAAACCTTAACTTTTCAAGCATTTTCAAAATAAGTTGACCTGTCTGAGGGTATGGAAGAAACAGACATACCGAAATGGGTTTGAAGACTTACATTGAAATTTAGTTTGTGTATTGTCAAATGAGTCGTTGTTTTCCACCGGGTAACGTCGGGATTCTTGGTGACAGCAAATTTATGCAAAAGTTCTTGCAGGGAATCCTGGCGTTAACAGGCGAAAAAAAACCTGAAATTCGACAGCCTTACCAAGGAGATAATGCTTACTTCTATGCAGAAATGTGCGTTGGCCTGTCCTAGGTGCACAAGAAGATCTCCCCCCCCCCTGGAAAACTCCCAAAATCCCTGCTTGTATATTTACACACATGCGCACGCGCACGCTCACTCACACATATTCTAGTTAGTAAACAGACATAATTACCTGCAAACATTCTTGCTAGATAGTTAAACAGATATATTCACACATGCAAATGCACACAGCTACACATATTTTTGTATTCTAATAAGTTCCTGCAAGTTTAATTACCTTTGCAGGCCTAAGGTTAATTAGATAGGTTGCAGTCCACCGCAATTATGATCAATGCTATCATTTGAAATATTCACAGCAATTTTTATGGTCAGCTTATCAGTGTTTCAATTATGGGCAGTATCCCTATACGATAGGGCCAATCAGGACCACAGGTCAATGAAATCCCGCCAAATCCAATTAAGTAGCAGATTCTCCCTGATGTTATAAGTGTCACCGGAAGTAACCATTCCTTTCGGTGGTAGGTACGGTATTTTCACATGAACCTAAAGTAAGATAAAGTCAACTCTTCTCATATTATTAAAGTTTATTGACGAATTTTTGATAGCAAACGTGAAATTGGGTGTTTAATCCGTGGCTGTATTTGTTCTTGCATGATAGGCACTTGTATACGATTTTCAAATTATGAGCAATGAAATACTGGGAAACATTTCTTGTGTATAACACGCATTGACTTTTCTTAAGCATTATTCACTTAGTCAATGTAGATTGTGCAGTGGGTGTGTTCAATGTGGTGAGCCGAAAACCAGGATTCCACAAGGCTTTAGTCCACTTTTTGAATCAAGGTGCTAGAAACTTCTGAACACATTTGAAGAAAAATGGCGTGACACGTTCTTCTATCTTGTATTGCTTTATCACCATTTATTGTCCTATTGCTGTACTAATCTAAGCTCAGCTTGATGTATGAATGTATGTTTTAGGATAGGTTATGTAGGCCCACATCATTTCGGCATAACACAATCTTCAGTTTTCCCAGTTTTAATCTGTTGTTATTTTAAACTACACTCAGTAATTATCAACACTTCCAAATCGAACAGACCATTATGGTACAGAAAAGTGACGCAATACAATCTTACTACCTATTTTCCCTCCTATTTAACCGTGTTTAATTCTAGTCTAAGTAAATAGTGACTGTTTTTCTATAAAAGCAGTCTACCTCCACTTGAAGGATAATGGTCACATAATCTTCATAACCACATTTTTTCTGCCCGTGTTCCCATGGCAGGAGTTAAGGTAAGTTAAATAAATATGTAAATTTCAATCATGCATTGCACACACATAGGTATTCATAAATCATATTCCGACCCAACCTTTCTCTCTGGATAAGTTTTTGCTATTGACTGTTCCTATCGAGCCGATAACCGCCGTCTTGGTATCACTCGACCACTGACACCATTTCATTATACTGCAGCTTCCGAATTGTTATAGACATAGTGTCACATCAAATCAGTTATTCGTTAGTGGCTTACAAGGAGAAGCTACCCTTTGGCCTGATCAGAGCGAGCCGAGAGGACTATAAGCCCAAACGTCAGGCTGGCTACCACAAATTTGCATTTATCCCATTATTTTGTGAAGATTACTTTAGTAAAATGAATTTGATTTTTACCACTTGAGACTGTGAGTCTCAAGTATCGAGAACGTTTTATAAAGACGACAGTAAAAACCTTCTTGACGACTATCAGCTGGTGATCACGACGTGATGCTACTATTTGTACTATATATATATATATATATATATATATATATATATATATATATATATATATATATATATATATATATGTATATATATATATATATATACATATATATATAAATATATATAACAAAGTGAAAACAGATTTTGTTCGTTGTAGATATTTATTCACAGTGCCCAATATTTAATATGGTGAATAGAGCTATTACTATATAAAGAGAACAAGAATTACTATAACATATTCGATGAATGTTGACGCCATCATCAGCAACAGTTGATATGTTGTATTGCCGGCTGCTGATGATTTTGAGAGGCATGAAATATCAATAAAAATGACAATATCAGGGGAATGATTGAAGCAAACGATTCTTTGTTTCAAGATTCTAGTCGTACAAAACTCTGTCAAGAATTGAGGTTTAAAAAAAAGAATGTTTTCTATGGGTATTGTGAGTTTTTATAGGTATGGTAGTAGTTTAATTACACAGTTTCAAAAGATACAAATTTACCCCAACCACTAAAGCATGTATCCTTTATCCACCATTAATATGCTTGCAATCAGACGCCTACAAATAAAGACATAAACATACATACATATAGACACAAACACACCCAGACACAAACATTAACTCTACAAGCTTACAGACAACCTAATGTCCACATTGAATATACGGCCAATACACGAGGTCAGAATATCATCATTGGTCCCAACCCGGTTCTTGACAAAGCTCTGTATGAGCGAAACGCAGAAATAAAGATTCATTTGTCTTGGAAAGCTTCCCAATATAGTCATTTCACTCTCATATTGTCGGATCGACCATAACCCATACCAGTAAATTGATCATCTACATATTTTATCATCATCCGCTATTATAAGACCTCTGCTGGACGAAGGCTTTTCGTATATCCTTCCATGACGACTACGATTGCACTAAACTCTGTCTTAACAGCAAACCTTTCTATCTTATCTCTCGTTCCAGTATGTGGTAATTTCTTACTGCGTTCCCTGTCCCACGGACACCAATCGGTTAGGCTATTGCTCTACTTGTTGTTATCTCTTCTTGATATTTGTCCAGCGCATCTCTATTTTTGCAGCTTATTATTTTGTAAAAATATACATCCTTCACCTTAATTTTCTGTTTTTTCCATGCTGGATTTTTTTTAGCAACATATACTTATCCCAAACATTGCTCTTTCTATGGTTGTCCATATAGTTCTAAGTGGATTCTAGGTTTGCTTTCCACTTTCATAGTTATAGCCTGAAGTATGCAATCCGTTGTTGGCTCTACACTTTATGCACATTGGTTAGTTGTTATTTAATGTCTATTTATGCCAAATGATTTCCTGTAAATCCTTTTGCTTAGCATTAGTTCGCTTTCATGGTCTTCCTTTAGCAACAGATGGAGATATGATGCATTACTCAAAAAGTGCTGCTACTATCTAAGCTTGTGTGAGAGATAATTGATGTATAAGAGTCTAAGAATATGTAAAGAAGGATTGGTAACTAATCTATAATAATGAATTGCATTATATCATATCGAAACTATTTGTTATTGCACAGAGGAATTATCTCTGACGCTGCTGCAGGAATCGAACCTGCAACTAATAAGGTAACCACTTCAACGTATCGTTGCTGTTGGTAAGATTCCTGTATCAGCTCCATTTTCTTCAATTATTCAATCTAATTACGTTGTCTAGGACGAGTAATACTTTTCCCTTGTAATAACGGAAGCCATTCCAAAAATGAGTCACAATATAATGTAACATGATTATATATATATATATATATATATATATATATATATATATATATATATATATATATATATATATATATATATATATATTATGTGAGTGTTGGGGTTGGCAAATGGATATATTGCATGTGTATATCTGGGTATCTGCGGGTAAAACGATGTAATATCATGTCGTTTCGTGCATTTAATGCAATATATCCACTTTGCTCTGAACTGACATATGCACATTTTTGTACACCTCTGGCATATAAACAAATGAATAATTCTTACGTAAAGTCAAGCATCACACATCTTAGCATTATTTGAAGGATTCAAATAAAAGTTTATTTGCACGTGTTCTTCAGGAAGAATAAATACCTTTGATTTTTTTTCTCTCTTTATTTTCTCCTTGGATCCCTGGCTTCTTTCTCTGCGCATTCGTGCTAACAGCTTCTGCCTCTGTTTACATTTCCGTCGTATTTTTTTTGCTGTTCTGTCATCACTTAGAGATGAAGGTGTAATTCTTCCATCAAATTCTATGATCTCAATGCCAGATCTGTCACGGAAACCATAACTTGTTCTTCGTTTTCTTCTTCTTCCTCTTCTCGTTATATCATTACTATCAATATCATTTGAATTTTCACACCAGCTGCCTAGTATTCACAGCTGGCGACTAAGTGACAGCAAGTTTCCTCAAGTGTTCGGCTCTCCACTACGCCCTCTCACACACCACAGCAGTTTCCCATCAGTTGCTCGGTGGTTATCACTAACAGTTAAATGACGGTAATCTCCTTGAGTCTTAAGCTATATCCTCATATTGTCCTAAGCTATCACTGTGGAATTGAACGATATCTGCCGTGTCTTTTCTTGGACATTGCTAACATGGTAAATCTCTGTCCCGAAAAGAAATTGAAAGATTGAAAGATGAAAAACAGAGAGCGTTTAATATAATTTGTTTAAGTGGAAGATGGTCTCCCTCGATTCTGACCACTCTATATGAAAAAAACAAATTCACTCTCTATTTTGTGTCAAAATGGAAAAAAAGATCTTCGCTTCCATTTTGACCCGGTAGAGTGAGAATCAAATCCTTGGATTTAGACCCCTAAAATCGAAGAAAAATCCTTCCCTTCCATTTCGACCATAAAAAATGAAAAAATATCACTCCTTTATTTTCACCCTTAAAAGTGAAAAATTCTTTCCCTCAATTTTGACCCTGGAAAGTAAAAAAAAGTGAGAAAAAAAAAATGTCTTTCTTGATTATTTTCGTGTGAAAAAAAATTCCTTTTAATTTTGACCCCAGAAAATGGGGAAACAACAACCCCTCAATTTTCACCACAATTTCGAGCCTCAACATAAAAAAAAAATCCCTGGGGTTTTCTTACTTGAACGCGAAAAAGACGTTTCCTTCACAATTTTGATGGAAAAAAATTCTTATTTGACGCCAAAAGTAAAATACATTTTTTTGCATGTCAATCTATTAAATAAAAAGAATTCCCTTTGATTTTAATCCTTCATAGTGAACAAATATTTCACTCGATTTGGACTTCTAAAAGTAAAATAAATGATCACTCAATTTTGACCCTCAAACTTAAAAAGATAAAAATTCCCCATTATTTTTTGCCCCAAGAGGGGGAAAGATTTCGATTTTGACCACTGACAGTAAAAAAAATCCCTTTTGCGGTCAACCCCTTAAACTATGGGTAAAATTTCCCCACGATGTTAATACCTAGAAGTGTAAAGAAATCTTCCTCCATAAAAAATGCTTTGTATCCCGATCACTGAATACAGATGAACATTTCCCCCGACTTTACCTGCTAAACGTGTAACAAAAAAAACCATCCCCAGTTCGTAGATTTCAACCCCTATAAGTAAAAAAATTCTTCTCTTCGATTCTGACCCCAGGAGAAAAGATCTCTTACTCAATTTCAAAATGTAAAAAAAAAAGATTCTCCTCTCATTTTTACCCCAGAAAGTGAGTAGAAAAAAAAAGAAAAAAATTTTTTTTCACTCAAACCAGGTCTGGTCAACTGGCCTGGATTAGGTGATCTTTATAATTTCCTCTTAATTTATTCAAATGTAAGGCAATTATATATTGGTACAGAATTTGAGATGTATTATTCAATATCTACTTATTTCATTCCAACATTATCTCCTTTACACATTATTCTGTCGATTCTTGCACACACACAAATACACACACACACACACACATGCACACACACACACACACATATATATGTATATATACATATATATATATATATATATATATATATATATATATATATATATACTTATAAAGATAGATTTATGTCCGATGTGAGAGGTAAAGAGGAAAGGAGAGGGCTTTAAAGATTTATTTTTCTCTCAGCATCTTTCCCATTTCTTATAACACACACACAAGCACACACACACACACACATTGACAAACACACGCAAACATCTATCTTTTTTCTTGACTACCCAGATATCTTCGAATAATTAGGTGTACGCAAAGGTTTTAGAGAGAAAGGGTTATCCGTTTATTCATCTCCTATACACGTGTTTAGGCACATACCCGTGCATACATATAAATATATGTAAATAAGTATGTGCATGTCTACGTTCACTTTTTTTTTTTTTTAAATCACTGTTCGTTATGGCGTCAGATGATTTGAGGCTCCTTTAACAATTTCAATTCCTTTGAATTACAATTGCTATTCATTACCAACATCCCAAGGAAAAGGATGATTCTTTCCTGTTCAAATCAAACACTTACAATAACGGTTCCAATGTCAAAAACGTACCGGGTATCAATTTGCCTCATATTTCAATCTGCTTTTATTTGTGTTTTTACACCAATTTCTGAAAACTTAAAATTACATATCGTTCCTCTGTAGTGTCTTTGCTAATTCCCAGGGAATTTTTATTTTTATTAAATTTTTTTCCCCCAGATCTTTTTTGAGGATAGATGCTGTCACAATTAAGTCGTTAGAGCTGGGCTGATTCTAAAGAGATTTAGATTCGAATCTGTCATTTAATACTCGCTATTTTTCTAGGAGTACGTTTCACCTTACAAAATTTATAGATATATTTGCTGATTGATTTCGAAGATTGGGCATTTTTTGAGGTTGATGTATGCTTGTTTCATCCAAAGTGCCAAGAATACTCTGCTTCATATCTTCCACTTAACCCTCTTTGCATTATTTAAGAATGAGTAAAAGGTGTAGCTAGAGAAATGGGGTATTTTATGGGGCTAACTTCATCGACGGGCCCCTCCAACTTTTAATGAGATTTATCGCAAAAATGAAGTTGGTGTAATATGATTATGAAATCTTTTTTTTTATGTGAAGGAGGAAGGGAGGGTTTATTATGGTAACAGAATGAGATTCGAATAGCCTTTGAACCTCTCAGGTAGACATTTGCTCGTAGGCCAGAATATTCTATCGGCTTCAATGAGTTCTCTTAGTTCGTGGTCATTCGTACCCGGGTGAAATAAACATTAATGTCTACTTTCAAGGGATATGCTCCCCAAAGCTGCACTTCTTCATTGCACTATGAGTGGTCGAGTCAGGGCATTCCCCGATGTCTACAGCGTGCATAGAGAGGACTAAACCATTCTCTCTACTCAAATATAAGGAACCTCAGTTAAAATCGACCCTGTGTCAAGCCTCACTAGTTTTGATCATTGTGTTTTATTATTTTACTTGCTGTTCTTTTTTGGTTATATATTGGCCACAGACCAGGACGTTAATTAATTATTAATCCATAATCAATTCCTGCAATTACAAGTAAAGTTGCAAAAACTGATTTTTTTTTGTCGAGTACCTCGCTGTGGAGAAAGAATTGACATTCTTGTTTTGCAACCATTACATATTTTTTATTGTCGTGATATCAATCCTCTGAAGATGCCTAACAACAATGGCCTTGTGGCAGATTAAAGTGTCATCTGGGGTCATGGTCTCAATATGTTTCATACACTACAAAAATCCAACGATCGTTCAAGAGCATATTAAAATAATCTGATGATACAAATGTAGTAAATTTCGATTTATTTCTGAAAATATTGTAAAGTTTATAAAGAGAAAAATAAGGATGCCAATAGTTCTGACCAGCGCTGTATCTATCCACTTCATGTCTCAACAATATATTCTCTTCCAAACTGTGTTACAGGCAAACACCACCACCCTCTATACCTCTCATACACTTATATACATACCTCAACACACACACACACACACACACACACACACATATATATATATATATATATATATATATATATATATATGAAATATAAGAATGAATTCGAATAGCGTAAGCACTAGAAAATATATGCATCATCACAGATTCTTTGCAATTTCCTTTTTGTAGTTCCTGAAGAAGCCAACAGTATGCGTTTTCTTATTTCTTTCATCCATCCTCTTCTGCCATGTCAAGACACTTCAGATCTTCAATTCTCTGATCCTCCGTCAACCACACCATTTTGCTCGGCTGCCACAATCGCCTTCCCCAATTCCCTCTGTGTTCGACTTTCACCATCTCACCTGACGGCTCTACACTACTTCCGACAGACTTCAGTTGAGAAAGACCTTGTCACGGAAAGCTTGATGTAGATTTAAAAACATGCGATATTTAAATATTACACTATGGCACAGATGTCGGTTGACGTTGATGGTTTTCAGTGGTTGTACAAGCCATGCCAGGGTCACACGATTTGCTGCTTATGGTACGAGTATAGAATATGTAACATTTTATTCAGAACTTTTTACGATGCTTAACAAACTTTAAAAAAAAAATAGAGCAAATTAGTGAATTTTTGCTTGAAAGTCCTCTGTGAGATCAAGACGAAGCAGGATATATCTGTACTTGAATTCGAGGAAATACAGGGTATATCACAACGGAACTAAGTTCATACCTTCCAAGTTTTTGTAAAATAAATCCATATTCATCTGCGTCCAAAACATCATTTTATTTCTGGTAAGATGATAAAACAAAACTGTCGATGTAGAGATCCTTAAGAAATCCAAGCAATTACAAAAAAAAAAACCCAAAACAAACCCCAAATCAAGACTGAGAGATGGGCTTGAGAAGAGAATGAATTAAACACACACGTGAATATAAAGTAATCCTATGGGTCTGAATATCCATTCTATTTTTCAGTGACTAATTTATGATTTCGCAACAAAACACAAAAGTTATCTTTAAATCACCGACAATGAAATAAGCAGGTGAAAATCGTTTGCAAATAACACTGCACAACTTTCTTCCAGTGTTTCTAGGTGATCCGTGTTATTTCCTGATTATGTCTAAAAAGGGTAGAAAATGGCTATTTTTCTCTTCAAACTTCGCTTTTGTAAAACAGAAGAGCGATACTTTGTAATTTTCCTATTTGGTCTCAACATCTTAGAGAAGGTAATTGGAAGCTGGAATCTCCTTATCCAGAGCTGCAGCAAATTGTTTCATAAGACCTAATTTTATGTGCAAGTCAGTTGCACTCGCTTGACTTCCCAAAAGAGATTTTCCATGGTGGTTTTTGAGTTGTATCTGGTAATTCAATTTCCAAGTTCAGTTTTCATGATTTTTTTTTTTGATTTTTTTCACTTCGTTTTGACTAGCATCCCTCACGTATCTCTGACAATAAAACGACATGTGTCAAAAAGGAGAAAAAAGCCCAAAATTATAACCTGTCATTTCTATCGTAATAATCTTTGTGCCATTGATAAGAATAAAAATTATAGGATATTATCATATTGATTTTCTGGTGAAAACGAGATAAACTCGGAGATATAAGTGTTTGGAACTTGTATACAGGGATTGAAACAATGTACTGTAAAAAAAAAATTGGATTCCTCACTAAGCCATGACATCTCACACCGAAACCAAGTGGGGACACATAGTGAAAAAGTTTCACCTCCATTTAATTTTCAATATTCGACCTTTGTCTATTTCTGAACAAATCTATTTTTCCAAAAAAATCTTTTAATCACATACATTTCTTCTACAAAAGCCATCAGTACAGTGATTAACTAAAGTGTATGGATAGAATTAATGAATAAACTTCCTAGAAGGTTTGAACCGGCATCTCTTATCCAGGGTTGGGCAGTCTGATCGAGATAGTGTAATAACGATTAGGATACGGAAACCAATCAGAACATGTCATTCATTATCTAGTTTTTACTCCATGCTATATTGTTAGTTTACACTGGTAGATTCATTGTTGTCCGAATTTCTTGCTGATACATCAAACGCAGCCTGGGTACTGCGATGAAAAGCAACAAAAATTAAAATCAAATAAAACAAATTGAAATTTATCATAATAAGCGTTAATTTTTAGTTTATCTCACCCCTGCCACAATAATTCACCGTTCATTAGAATTGATTAAATATTTTTTTTTTAATTTCATAAATCCTACGCATGATATAATAAATGTGATAAGGACTAAAAATACATAAACTATTTCTAACACATGGCATACATTTAGAAATTTTCATTACTAGCTTTTCAGACAAAGGAAGAAATTTCTCTCATAGATGAATGGCTTCGAATAACGCAAGATAGCAGATCATGAATATGAAGAAGATATATATCAATGAAACGAATCAAACTGCGATTACTACATCACGGCAGTTGCACAAGTCTTGAAAGACAGAGAGGAGGATAAAAATGGTCATGTTCCAGTACCCAGGAGATTCAAATGTCATCAAATCCAAATGGTTGATTCCTGTGTTCAGGTTGTTCACCAAAGCCTCATTGATTATGCATACATGCACGCAGCGGGATCCTGTCAAATGCCGGTGTAACAATAGCCTCTGCGTCAGGAAAGAGGAATGGTTGCCCAGAAAGGAAGGCGTGAGGTAAAAGAGCGCAGGTTGAAAAAGGGGGATGAGAAGCGGAACGCCAGGATCAAGCAGTTGGCAAA